>JADRCH010000036.1:6009338-6109324 GCA_019843965.1 Rhynchomys soricoides | reverse complement strand
GGGAGAGAACGAGAACATGACACTAAATGAGGGAGAGAAAGAATAAAGGAGACAGAGACAAAGAAGGAATGGGGGGGGTGAGGTGACTGGGAATGCCTGATTGCTAACATTGGTCATTTTGCCCAGACTGATATTGGATGACATCCTGAGACAGAGTATTCAACCTGTTTTACTTCTTTGATCTGCTTCTTTTAGGTTCCCATTATTTACACATTTTAGAATTCCCCTTTATTGGTTATGCTTTTTCATTCAGTCCTTTGATTTTGGTTTTTACTAGAAGGCCTACATTTTGCCAATTGTGACCCCTTGTACATCCTAAGCAGAAGATCTATAACTTGGTGTGGTGTGAAGGTCACTGGCTGGCTAAATAAAGATGACTGGTTCGGACTCGGACCCTGGTTTTATTGGTGCAATATTCATGTTACTCTTCTCTGACTTGTGAAATTATTAAACTTATGTTTTTCTGCTTAATTTGTGGTATTGTTTTGCCTTTGTTTTCAGACTGTAGAGCCCTAGAACTCTTGTGGATGATACCTAGGGTGCACAGAGTGATTGTATCTTGCACTTCTGTAAAACTGTTCTGCTTATTCTTTATGTATGTGAGAGTGATGCATATTGAACTTCTAAAAGGTGATTTGAAAAAAACCACAACTTTTAAAAATTTATTCTTTAATCTTTTTTTTTTTTTTAAAGTCCAGACTTTTCCCCCTCCCGGTACACCCTCTGACTGTTCCACATTTCATACCTCCTACCCCCCGCCCCCGCCCATGTCCAAGAGGATGTCCTCACACCCACACCCCACCAAACCTCCCCACTCCCTGGGACCAACTTTTCTATTTTTTTAAAAAATGCTCGTGCCCCAGTAAATGGCTCATGAAGACACTTCCTGCACTCTCTTGCCTTCTTGGGTTAGCCTTGTCCTCTCCCTCTCGCCCCCTCTCCACGTGCTCATGGCTGCCCTCTACTAATCTACTCTCTGTCTCTGCCTTTCTCTGTCTCTGCTACCCTCTCAACTCCCCTCCCCATGCCCTAAATAAACTCTATTCTGTACCAAAAAAAAACAAAAAATGACACTTGTTGACAAGCCTGATGGCCTGAGTCAATCTCCAGAACCCACATGGTTCAAGGACAGAACAGAACCTCAAAAGTGTCTTCCAGTCTCTACATGTGTGTGTAAGCACATGCACACACACACACACACACAAATGATATGAAATGTAATAAAAAGTATACTAGTAAAAGCAAGCTTTATAATCCATTCATAATATTTGATGTGCATATTGACAACTTACCTTTTTATTTTTAAATTGGCATGTATAACAATGTTTTTGTTAAAACCTTTACATGTGGACATCATGTGTATTGCTTATATTCACTCCCACAATAGAAATGGAAAGAAACTTGCTATTTTGGTGGAGATGGTATATCTTTAGATAACTCGGAAAGTTGATAGCCTTTTGGAGGGAGTGCTAAGTCTTGATACTCAGGAGTTCATGTCCTAAGCCCACCATGTGTGAAACACACATTCTACCACACTGTACACCCAGGCCAACAACACTATGGAGTCTTCATATCCTGAATCTGATACCTGCATTTATTTTAATCTTCTTTAGTTTCTTTGATTTTTTTTTTCTAAATAGATTTCAGTGTAGAGACACGATACATCTTTTGTTGAATTTACTTCTAAGCACTTTAAAAATACTATTGTACAGAGAGCAAAATGTCCATATTAAGGTTGTAGCATTTGTGGTGTGGACCTGGGAGTGAATTAAAAATGGGTGATGTTGAGAAAGGCAAGAAGATTTTTGTTTAGCGGCGTGCCACACTGAAAAGGGAGGCAAGCGTAAGACTGGACTAAATCTCCATGGTTTCTTTGGGCAGAAGACAGGTCAGGCTGCCGGAGGTTCTCTTATACAGATGCCAACAAGAACAAACGAAGTCTTCACCTGCCAAGAGAATATCCTGAGGGAGTGTCGGCTGTGATAAGAAGTCTGTTTTCTGCTAGAGCTAAGGTTTGAACGCTGTAGGCCCAATAGGTTGTCTTCAGCCTGTAAGGGATGGCAGGCTTTTGCCAAAGCTCCTAGAATACAGCTTCTAACACGTGGCTATATTTCTCCATAGGTCTGTGCCATTTGGTCGAGTAAAAAAGGTCATGCTCCCCAAGCCCCTCCTCAGGTAGAGGCATGGTCACGCCCCCAAACCCCTGCCACAGGTAGAGGCGTGGCCACGCAGCCCCAAGCCATCCCCATGTTAATGAGACACCTAGAGGCTTAGCCACGCCCCTCCCCAGTTAATATTTCTACTTCACCCCACCCGGAGGTCACCATGGTCTCACCCACGCCACTCTCTACAATGAAAATAAACACCTTAGAACTGTGGACTGTCTCTATTCATCTTCATTTGCAGTGGGAAACAATGGAACCAGCCTTCACCTAATGAGCCGCCCGCTCAGCGTTTCCAGCCGCAGCAGACTTCTGCCCAAGCCAAAGCAGCTAGCCAGCACCCAAGCTGCCAACCGGGTCCCGAGGCGGGACACCAGCTGTGCTCTGTGGCCCCATTTGTTCCCAACTCTCCAGCGGCATCCGGCAGTGTCTAAGATGCCCAGTCTGGGAACTCCAGAGCCAGCTGTGGCGTTCCCTAGGAACGGCCCCCTCCCCCACCGACAGGCGGTGTCCTTTGTGGCTTCACATAGCCCCCACCCACCTATCCAACTGTAGAAGGATAGGCCAAACTTCCCGAGTGTCCAGTCCCTCCCAGAGCCACGGTGCCCAGGGCGGACACACATGCGCTGGACTTCACTCTACCCCATGCCATTTGTTCCCACAAGGGAGTATTTGGGGGGATCCCAAAAAGCAGATCCCTGGAACAAAATACTATCTTTACCAGGATTAAGAAGAAGGGAGAAAGGGTAGACCTAATTGCTTTTCTTAAAAAGGGTACTAACAAATAATTCTGTCTTATTTATTACAAAACAAATGTCTCTTGGGTTTTAAAATATACCATAATTTAATGCATACATCAAAATTCAGATCATGAATGGCTAAGTGTTTTTGTTGTACAGTCCTGATTTAAGTAAAACTGGCTTGTAGTAAAGTGGATATGATCTTTTTAAAAATAACAATCCCAGCTGCCATACATGGTATGCACTGCTCTCCCTTCCTCAAGATAAGAGTGAACTTAATTAGTAATGTTCTACTTTCCAGAAAGATGGGGATGTCACTGCAAACCTATTAAATAATTTTATAATTAGATTTATAAAACTGGGCATATAAATAAACACTGGGAAAATTCTATCACTACCTCAGAAACAAGAAGACTTACCTGTTTTTTGGTTTATGTTCACTGGCTTGTTGCAGGCAATGGTTAAATGTCAGGAGGGCAACTATCTATTCTTGACAATTAGTTAGAATTTCCTTTGTTGAGGATGCTGTCTTTTACCACTGAAAGGCACTTTGTGTGGTTTTTGTATCATATCAAATAAAGAGTATTTAACATTTTAAAAACTATTGTAGTTGACAGTGGTGGCACACACCGTGAATTTCCCAGCACTTGGGAGACAGTGGCAGGCGGATCTCTTGATTTCAAGGCTAGCCAGCACTATAGTGAGACCCTGTCTAATAAAACAAAACAAAGCCCCCATTAAACACACACACACACACACACACACACACACACACACACACACTCTAATAGGGATTGTTTCTTAAATTTCCTCTTTCATGTGTTTGCTTCTAAATACAAAAACATGCTGGTAGGATTTGTTCTGGTGTTGATATATTAACCCTGTGTTTTGTGACTCTGTTAGGTTCACTAGCAGCAGTAGTAGTAGTAGAAGATGATTTTATTTCATCTACAAATAAAGCTATGCTTATTTCTTTGTTTATATACTGAGTTATTATTGTGCTAACTGGTACCTTCATTTAGTGTGGAAGAGAATTGGCAAGTGCAAATATCTTTTTATTTCTACCTTAGGGGAAGAATGATTGGTCTTTAATACTAAAATATATTAGCAATATTTTGTTAGGTTAAGGAAACTCTGACTCTTGTTTCCTATCAGTTTTTATCTTGAGTGAGTGCTGAAAATTTCAGTTGCTTTTTCTGCAACTAATGATATGATTGTGTGGTTTTCTCCCCTTTGAATTCAGTGAGTTAGATTGATTTTTAAATGTAAACCTACCTTACTGCTGAATAAGCTACATTGATCATGAAATATTTTTATAAGGTACTTTTATGGTTTCTCTAATAGTTTAAGGGAGGAAAGATTTCTCTGGGCTCATGGTTTGAGGGCACATCATGACAGGGAAGACACAGCAGCAAGAGTAGATTATGACAGGTGATGGCAGGAACACCGGGCTGCTTGCTTACACTTGTGCAGACCAGGAAACAGAGAGGTGACCAGAACCAGGGCAGCCCCTCAGTGATGAGGCTCCATAACCCAAAGATTCTCTACGCCCACAACAGTGGCCCCACCAGAGAAGCTGGTGGTGGGAGGCACAGTTCTCATTCAGACCACGTGATCGTCTTTTTATACTGCAATTTCCTTCTTGTCTTCTCCCAATTCTGCTAATATGCGCCCTCTAATTCAGTGGTTCTCAACCTGTGGGGTGGGGCCCTTGGGAGTCTCAGATACCCACATACCGTATATTTACATTATGATTCATAACAGCAAACTCACAGTTGTGAAGTAGCAACAAAACTTTATGGTTGGGGTCCCCACCACATGAGGAACTGTATTAAAGGGTCACAGCATCCAGAAGGTTGAGAACCACTGCTCTTAATTCTTCAACATGGTTATAATACATAAGCAGTCAAATTCTCTTCTGTTTTCATCCCCTTTGTCCCTCCCTTTCTCTTTCTTCCTCTTTGTTTTTTTTTTTTCTGTTTCCTTTTCTCTTTCTTCCTTCTCCTTCCCTCTTTCTTTCATTTGTTCTCCTCACTACCACACTCTCTTTTTTCTGATATGGTCTCACTTTGTAGCACAGACTGGCCTAGACCTTTATGTGTAGATCAGGCTGGCTTTGATATCACAGATCCTCCTTATGTGCCTCCCAAGTGCTGGGATTAAAGGTATGTGCCGCCACACACAGGTATTAGCACGTGTAGTCTGGTCTGCTCTCCCAGCTTGGTTTGCTGCTGGGTAATGGACTCATGTTAGACAAGTGCTCTGTCACCATTGAGCTAACCAGTCCTTGACTGGGCTTGTCTTATTTAGTTCATAATTTTTACAGTTTGGAGGCAGGGACACAGATAGGATGCCATTTATCTGTATGGCCCAAGCATGAAATGTGTTACATAGCCACCATGTCTTGTGTCTTGTGTTACTGCTTCTTCTTTCACCACTCCTCCACTCCACCCTCAGCACGTCCTCCTTCTCCTCTTTTTCTTATTTCTGTTCTTCTTAGGTTATTTTGTGTGTGTGTGTGTGTGTGTGTGTGTGTGTTTGTCTGCATACCATGTTCACTCAGTGCCCTCAGGCCAGAAGAAGAGGATCCCTTGGGACTGGAGTTACAGATGGTTGGGAGCTGCCTAGTGGGTGCTAGGAATCGAACCTAGGTCACCTCAATGAGCAACCAGTGTTCTTAACCATTAAGCCATTGCTACAGCCCCATTGTGTTGTATCTTAAGGTTGTCTTTGTTTTGTTTTATATGCCAATGGGCTAAAATAGAGGGCCTTGTGGTGAATGCTAGGTAGTGCTTTATCACTGAACTATACTCCTAGACATTAAGATGTTAATTTACATTTATTTTTTAAGTAAGGAGTAAGTTCATATATTTCTAATCTAGATGATGCAGAAGCATAAAAGGGACAATTTCCTTCCATTTCCTGTCTTCAGCTATTCATTTTCCATCCCAAGTTTAATCCTTACTTTTACTTTCTTCTATATCCTGTAGGTCATTTGGCATTCATTTGAACAAGATGTCTTTTGCACAAAAATGTTCTTTGCATATATATGTATATGTATATATGTATGTATGTATTTTCATAATCCTTATTATTTAAAAAATATAATATGGACTGAAAAGTTAGTACAGAGGGTAAGTACTTTTTTCTTGCAGAGATCCCAGGTTTGAGCCCCAGCACCAATGTGGTGGCTGTAATTTCAATTCTAGAAGATCTAGTATCCTCTTTGAACTTCTGCAGGTGTCAGGCACACATATGGTGCACAGATATACCTGCAGGCTAAAAACCACTCATTTACCTAAAATAATAAAATGAAAATCTAAAAATATTTTACTGTATTTATTATGCTATTTACTTTTATATTGCTATTATAAGAGACTGTGATTAAGGCAGCCTCGCTGATTCAGAGTTATCTATAACCACCATCGTGGTCTCACTCTGCCTTGCCGCTGGGGTATGGGAATGCCACTTGGGCAAGTGAAATGAGAGATGCTAGACTACATTTTACCCTACCACTATAGGGTGATAGGCTTGTGGGAAGCTCAGGGGTTGGGAGAATGCAACCCTGGCTGGGGGCTTCACCCAGAGTGAGAATCAGCACAGGCTGAGGCTGAAACTGGAATTACTTGACTCCTGGACATCCAGACTCCACTGGAAATAGCCAGGAGGAGAGGCCTTCTAGACTTAGACAGCAAGGCTTTGTAGACAAAGCTTCCTCCATGCTCCCCATGGTGATTCTTGATGAGAGAGATAGTCCAAGCTTATCCATACTGTTACACTGAGTGTTCATAATGGAAAATGGGTGCATACCACTTCCTCAGGGTGGACTAGAGATGAATACCTTTTGCAGGAAGGAATGTCTGGGAAGGAAAGCTCTTTGGCTAAACCCTCAGGGCTCATCTAGATACCTCATTAGCATGGAGAACTCTGTTCTGATGATCTACTTGACCACTAGTCACATTCCTATGTGAGGAGTGTGGTCGTATGTTTCAGGTCAGGAATTTGGTAGGGAGCAGGGAAACTCCTTACAAATAAGGAATGCTTACAACTTTTTCCTAAAGTTAATTTTCAAGAATGGGTCACAGAAGTGAGGAAAATAATTTCCTTACATTTTGTATTGAAAAATATTTCATATTATATATATATATATATATATAATATGTAATATAATATATATTATATATTATATAAGTACACTGTAGCTGTCTTCAGACACACCAGAAGAGGGCATCAGATCTCATTATGGATGGTTGTGAGCCACCATGTGGTTGCTGGGATTTGAACTCATGACCTCTGGAAGAGCAGTCAGTGCTCTTAACTCCTGAGCCATCTCTCCAGCCCCAATATATTTTGATCATATTTTTACTCTTCACTGAGTTCTTTCTAGACCCTCCCCATATCTCTACATCCAACTTCTCTTTTCCCTTTCTCTTTTTCCAACAAACCAAAACAAGAAACAAAAGCAAGAAAAAAGAAGAAATAAGAAACATAAGCTTCTCAAAACCACAGAACAAAAATCTAAACAAGTAAAAGTCTAATAAGACAAAAAATGGAGTAAACAATGCAAAATCAAACAGAAGTTGACAAAAGTGCCATTGAGTTTATTTTGTGTTAACCAACTACTCCTGGGTTTGGGACCTGCCCTGAAGTGTTGTTAATATACCCAGAGAGACTCCATTGGAGAAAACAGATTTTCCCTTTGTCAGTGGGTATCAGTTGCAGATAGTTTTTTGGTTAGGGGTAAGACCGTGTGTCTACTTGCCCCTCTCAGTACTGGGATCTTATCTGGCTTGAACTTTTACAGGTTTTGTGCATGCTTCTACAGTTACTGTGAGTTCATATGTGCATCAGTCCTGTTGTGGGTGGAAGACATGATTTCTTTGGATTCTTCCATCACTTCTGGCTCATAGAATCTTTTTGCTTCTTCTTCTGCATATATCCCTGATCCTTAAGGGGATGGCCTTGATGAAAACATCTCATTTAGGATTGAGTTCTCCAGAGCCTCTCTGCACATTGTCCATTTGTGGATCTCTGTTAAATCCCATCTACTGCAAGAAGATGTCTCTCTGATGATGGTTGAACAAGGCTTTGCTCTATGAGTATAGCAGTATGTCATTAAGAGTCATTTTATTGCCATGTTCCTTTAGCAAAAATAATAGTATGTGGTTTTTATTATTTATTTCCCCGTGCCTGTGACCCTGTCTAGTCCCAGGCTCTCACTTTAGCAGTACCAGGAATGGGTTACATCTCACTGAATGGGATTTAAATCCAATCAGAAAGGGGTTGGTTACTCCAATAATATATGTGCCAGTATTGCACCACTTTATCTTGTGGGGGAAATCACCATTGTAGGTCACAGGGTTTGTAGCTGGGTGATATTAATGATCTTCTTCTTCTGTAGCCTGCAGAGTACATTCCAGTACCATGAATGCTAGTCATTGGAGGTGAAGCGTCTCATAGTTCATTGGCATTAGTGTTGTCTTCAGCAATAAGGCCTTCCTATCAGGTTGTGAAGAGTACCAATAGCCTTGGCAATAGCCTATGATGTTTAGAGATTTCCGTAAAGGCCCTTTGGCCAATGACTTTAACAAGATGCAACCCATTTCTAGCATTGGAGGTTTTACTGGTGGCATAAGATCTCTAGTTGGAACATTGCCTCTTATTATTTAGTGACTCTTAATTTGTATCTATTTTAAGAGGCTTTTATAGTAGTAAGATTCCATACGGTTTTTCAGTGGTTTAGTGTTAGTTGTACATTCCTTTCTTTACCTTTCTCTTCCATCTCCTTCCCTATTTAATCCTCATATTCTACTTAACCCTGTTGCAGGAAATACTAAAAAAGAGCCAGCAAGTTCCTGTGCTATACTGGGCACCATCGGTCCACATGGCTCTAAAGGGGTGTTCTCATCTGGCCCAGAGCTCCTGAAACATCTGCACCCGACTCGCCAAGCTCCCCTGGCGGGTTGTTGCCATGCCAGCCCCATGCAATGACCACCCCTCTCCCCCCCAACAGTCAGCTGCCACAACACCCGGCAAACCCAGTAGAAACAAAACTCTAGAAACTTATAATTAAACAGGCATATTTATATATCAATACATTCTCAATTCACAAGATTCCCACACAATTTCAGGGCCAGTTGATAATGGTACAAGCAGCCCACCTAGATTAGACAAGTTACCCCAATTATTTTATTCCTATATGATATCATATCTATCTGTGGCTATTTAAAACCATTCTGGTTCTGAATCATCCTGTCCATTGCCCTCCATTTTACTTCTTCCTCTCTCTCTGAGTTGCTCTCTGTCTCTGCAACTCTTAGCTTGGCCTCCCTTTTCCCCTTCCAATCACAGGCTTCCTGCTGCACTAATACTTAAATAGATTGGACAGGAAAAATCCAGCCACATAACCCTTTTGTCTCTTTTATAACACTATATTCTATTTCATCTTTATTAAGATCTTCTCTCCCCAGTAGTCCCTTACTGGGTACCTAACCCCTGTTGTTGTTCAAATTGTAGCACATATATTGAGAGCTTAAAAGCTAACATGTACACGTAAGAGACAAATATACAACATTTATATTTTGGGGTCTGGATTACCTCACTCAGGATGTTTTATTCTAGCTCTATCTATTTTACCTATAGATTTCACAATTAAAACTTTCTTAATGACTGAATATTTCATTATGTAATGTACTACATTTTCATTATTCATTTATCAATTGATGGATACCTAGACTACTTCTGCTTTCTGGCTATTATGGATAGAGCAACAGTGAACACGGATGAGCAGTAACCTCTATAGTGGAAAATAGAGTCCTTTGGGTATATGCTCAAGAGTGGTATAGCTGGGTTTGAAGTAGATTTATTCCCAGCTTACTTAGGAACCATCACACTGATTTCCATATTGGCTGTATCAGTTTGTACTTGCACCAGCAGTTGACTAAGTGTTTCTTTTCCCTCACATCCATATAAATTCTTTAATTTCACTGATGTAGGGAACAAACTCATACCCCTTAAGCATAATAATCAGGTACTTTTCCTCTTAGCTACACCTTACGCCCTACAGTTTACTTACTAATACTAGTTTGTTATAAAAGATACAACTTGGGGAAGCAAAATGAAATGATACAAAGGACAGAAGTATCACCTTGCAGTACTTCTACGTGTTAACCTCTGGTGGACACTCATCAATTTCACTGACTATGATAATGAAGTGACTGAACATGGGCTCATCCTCAGGCAACCTCAGGTTGGGCCAATCATTAGAAATATCCAGGGATTGCAGAGTGGATATTAAAATCTATAAAAATGTTACACAGCCCCTGATCAACCTGAGGATGTGTGGGGGTCCCATGTTCAGTCACCTCTTTATAAATTTTGGTGTGATTAGAAATGGACTCTTGAATAGGATACTCCTATCATTTAGGAGATCCCAGAGTTTTAAGGGGTTTGTCATTGGAAATGGACACAGAGGCTATTTATTAAAGTCTTTTGAACTGGAAGTCATTTCATTATGTGGAAGATGCCTAAGAATTCTAGAAGAAGAATTCCTGTACTAGAAGCCACTGCCACTGATTCTTTTGATCAGTTTTTCTAAGCAGATGTTGTACCATTTATTTATGTCACAGATGAGTATAGTGACTGGTGCAAATTTGTAATGTGTTTTGAACAAAGGTTCCTTCCTGTTCTGCTATTCAAAACATGCTTGAGAAGATAAACTGTTATAACACATCTTTGTTATATTTGTCATAAAGACCATGGAGTAGAAATTCTAGTGTGTTCATACTTCTGTAGCAATTATGGAAGTATGATATGCTTTTAAGAGTTAGTAATGGCAGTTAAGTTGTTGCCATTTATCCACATTTCCTGCAGGCTAAGTATTGTGCTGACTTTATGTTCTGATCTCTGATCCTTAAAACAATTCCACAAGATGGGCAGAATTTATAATTTAGTTTTATTTTGAGATATGGTTTCATTTTATAGTTCCACCTGGCCTGGAACTCACTCTATTTCCCAAATAGATGAACTGTGTAACACAGTCTTTGTCTTGTGTACTTTTAATAGTAAAAGATCATTTAGGGTTTGGATCCTTTAAATTTCTTTTCCCGTCCCGTTTTGCAGACAATTCAACCTCCGAATGAAGAGGGACACTTCCCTTTTTAGTGATGAATTTAAAGTAGAAACATCAAATAAAGTACTTGATTATGATACCTCTCATATTTACACTGGACATATTTATGGTAAGTTGGACTTTTATCTGACATTTTCTTTGTTTTTTTTTTCTACACAAGGCAGTATAAATGATTAATATAGGCAGATATTTCAGAAAAGGTTGTGTAAATACTGAGGAGAGGAAAGAAAGTGGCAAAGAAAGAATATCTTGTCATTTGACTGTCCAGAGTGTCAAGAATTCTAGAAGACTTTAAGTTCCTTAAGAATCAAGCTTACCAATCTGTTGGCCGAGGACCTTTCCCCTAGAGGTCCATAAAGGATGGAGAAAGCATTCCACTGGTTCTGTGGTCCCTGGTTCAACTTTGATTTGTACCCCGGGGTGCATTCTGGATAGGAGTCATGTATTTATGAGAAAGGGGAGAAGAGATTGGCATCTGATCCCAGGTGATTGTCTCTTTAGAAGCCCATATCTGTACTTGGGTTTATACAGTCCTTTCCCTAAGTACTTCTATCCCTAATATCAGTTGCTTAAAAAAACTTGTCAGTGAATTTCCAAAGTTGTTAAAACAAAAGCAAAAGAAAACCAAGATGGTCCTGGCTGTTGGTCTATATTCTTCCTGCCCAGTCTTTCATAGATTGGACCACTGCATGTAGCAGAGGTACAAAGCCCAGAAAAGATGAAAGCTCTACTTAGAGTCACCTGTCTTGCCTGGCTTTAAGCTGGATATTCCCATACCCAAGGCATGTAGGGAATTTTGTGGGGTTTTTAAATTTTTAATTAATTAACTAAAGTAACTTAATCCAATTATTTTTTTTCTGTTTTAAAACAAAGCCTGAGGAGATAGATCATGTCATACTAGGCAATGGTCTTTGAAAATGAAGTCATCTGTGGACCCACTTTATATGATGATTAATAGTGAATTGTACAGTGTACCACTTTAAAATCTGTTACACTTTAACTCTTGATGCTTCCAAGTTTAAGAGTTACTGTTGTTTTAGCCTCTTGCTTGTTTGGTTTTGAAACAATATCTTGCTATGTAGTCTGGGTTGGCCTGGAACTAGCAAACTTCATACCTATGTCTCTTAAGTGATAAGACTACAGGCATGTCCCCCCCCCCTTTCAATAAGAATTCTCATAAAACTTTCAATGATTTTTATGACTTCTAATTTTCCAACGAAGAAATAAGTGGGAATTTCTGAGTTATATAAATAGAAAAATTTAAAAGGAAACTGACAGTAGAGATCATCTTAGCTCAAAACAGTATAACAAAGCCACCTAAGAAAAATTTTCCAGGTCCTTTGTCCCTAAAATCCATGTGGTTTTTTTGTTTGTTTTATTTATTTATTTATTTATTGACACTTGTAACAGTTATCTCTTACGAGTTTAAAATGTGCTGAGAGGCACAGGCACATACCCCAGCAGGAAGTTCATCAGACAGCAAAGTGGGACAGACAGGGAATTCATAAAGAAACTGACATAATTCAGTCTTCTAGGCTGTTATAACTCTACATTAATAATTACTAAAGACAGTTCTTAACTATTAACTCAAAAATGGTCAAAAATTTCCTTCCGTAAATGAGATTTTTTTTTTGCTCAAAGTCATATAACATTTTGAAAAATTAAATGCTTAAAGAGAAACTTTTAATTTTTTATTATACTAGATAAATGATGCATTTTTATACTTACTTGTAAACTAACCTGTTACTAAATTTTAGTGGTTTTTTACAGTCTTCTAATTGTAACCAAGGAAAGTATTTTTCTGGCAGTTTATAGTACTCTCTTACTTTCTTCATCACCTGTCTTACTGGGCAAGCTGCCTTTTTTGTAGGTGACGGTCATAAAAAATAAAAATATAAATGAGCTTGTAGAGAAAGGTGATGCTATTTAAAATACATCTCAGGGTAAATTTGATGGCACATACCTGTAATTCTGGTGCTCCAGAGGCATAGTCAGGAGGAGTGTGAGTTCAGGACCAGCGACGTCTACATAGCAAGACAGTCTCAGAGAAAGTACAGATTTTGTTTTCAGCTCGTGATTTACTAAAAATCAACCAGTGTTAATCTGTAGCTTTGAAATCATGAGAGACAGGGTAGGTGTATTTCACATGGATGACATATGTGCTTAGCATGTGTCAGGGCCAGATGGTTTGGCCCCTTCCTCCTCCCAAAATTACAGACAGTCCTGTGAGGTGAGTTTAGCCTTGTCTTCCTCTTTCTCCCCCTTTCTTCTTGCCATTCCTCTATTTGCCACTGACCCCTTCCTTCCTCTTCCTTCCCTCTCCTTCCCTTCCCTTCCTTCCCTACCCTGCCTCTCCTTTTTTCTCCTCCCCTTTCTTTCTCTTCCCTTCCCTCTTCTCTACACTCTCTCTCTCTTTCCTTTCATTGGTCTCTTCTCCCCTCTTTGTAATATTTGGGATTGAGCCCTTGAAAATTTGTTTTTAGTGAGAGATAAATTTTACAGAAGTCAAATTTGGGGTTTCGTGGTTGTTGAATACAAAAGCTTTGTTAATAGTGTTCAGGCTGATATCAAGCACTCCCATCCCAGTCTCATGCCCACCTTTGTTAAATTGAACTTTGAGTCCCATTCCTTTTAAAGGCATGTGCGTATAGTTTTGGCTACTTGGGAGGTTGAGGTAGGGGGAATTTGAGGCCAATCTGAGCAATATAGCCAAGATGCTCTCTTTAAACAAACCAAAATGACTGGTGATGCTGTAGATACGGCTCAGAGGTAGAATTCTTGTCTAGCATGTGAGAAATCATGGGTTCAGAACCATCAGAGTGACCGAAGTGAAGCAAAGCTCCATGTCTCCATGTCACTTAATTTTGGTGACAGATTTTGTGACTATATTTAAATAGAACTAAAAGTACTCCTTTTTGATGTTACTTCTCTTATTAGGGAATAATGAGATAGTATTACAAATCTGTCTGGTACTTTTTTCAAAGGCTAATTTTTTAAAAGATTTAAAAATCTTACCTCCCAGGCTGGCTTAATTCTCAGTGTGCGGTTCATGCTCACTTTGAAATTGCAGGTTCCTAAGATTTGGTATATAGGCTTGAGACACTGCATCTAGCTTCTTTGTCCAACATCTTAAACAAGTTTGTAGGAATGTGTTCGTTTAAATTACTTCTGAACTATTTGGTCCTTTTCTATTTAAAAATTTATAAGATTTATAGGTGGCAAGAAAGCCAACAAAATGTACAATGTCAAGTTAGAAAAAAGCTTTTCACTTGTGGTAAATTAGGAAATGTTTCAAAAGGTACTTTAAGTATCTTTATTCTGGAAATACCTAGTTTATTAGAAGATCTCTTTGCTTTTTTAAAAAATTTAAGTTAATGTGATGATTATTGAATGACTGCCATGTGCATGTCAGACACTGTGCTAGGAGCTAGGCATATGATTTCCACTATGACAGATGTTCCATTTTTATTGTTGTATGAATAATTGTATATCTCTTTTTAACTAAATACTGGTTACTATTCATATCTCAATTAACTTGATATATTTTATGTGAAAATTAATTTCCCAGCACATTTGTACGTAAGATAGTTGTAAAATATGTGTGTGTGAGTGTGAATGAATGAATGAATGGATGGCTTTTTTTAAAAGTAGGAGAATGTACAAATTAAAATTTCAAGAATTTGTTGCTTTCATCAATAGGTGAAGAAGGAAGCTTTAGTCATGGGTCTGTCATTGATGGAAGATTTGAAGGTTTCATCCAGACTCGTAGTGGAACATTTTATATTGAGCCAGCAGAGAGATATATTAAAGATCGAATCCTGCCGTTTCACTCTGTCATTTATCATGAAGATGATATTAGTAAGTATTCATGCATTATATCAGGTGGTCTTTGCAAAGGCATAGGAATCCTCATAACTGTGTGGAGACAAATGTAGCCTGGGCTGTTTCTTTCCTAAGTTTAGACAGGTTAAACAACCAGAGTGTAATAAGCAAAGTCTCCATTTAGTAAATGATGGGTCTGCGTGGTATAGCAGTTGTCAACACAGGCCAGTCACACTCTGTTGATATAAACAACCAATTCTATTTGAACTGAGTCAGCCAAGCCCACTTGAACTGTCATTCTGAGTTCTTGTATTGGCTAGTCTGCTTGGTTTGATGTCTGTGGCTTGCTGAAGGCACAACAGTGTCTTATCTTCAAATATCCATTTCTGTATGAATATTTGTGTAATATTATAGGATTTTTCTAATTTCTAAATCCACTGTGTGCTTCTCTTTAGAATTTTGAAATAATGACGTGGCCACAGCTTGGTGTAAGGCTCCAGGCTTTCCATGGATTTGGGGGGTAATTCTTTTTCTATGTTTAAGGATAGGAAATCCATTTAGACCTTACATTTTAATTCTGTCATTGTTTGTGTTTCCGTGGTTACTCAATTGTGAGAATATGCCATTAAAATGATGCAAATACATTTCTGTAATTTCTATGCATCTTGAATACTTTCCTTTCTTTTTAATGCAGCAGGGTAGTTTCTCTGGTTTTGCCTGTTTTCCTGACTTGGCAGCTTCCTTTTGCTTTCATTTTGTTTTCTACAGATAGAGATTTATTATCCATATTTCATTCCTGTGCTTAGTAATAGACTGGCAAATGGGAACTATTTTGCTTTTTCGCTCCGTTAGCACTGACTGCTTCTGTGTTTCCATCTGCCCAACTGCTTGTTGATTCTGAGGGTGAACTGCTGTAGGAGAATAGCCAACTTTACTTAAGGATGTGTTTATGACTGTTGTTGTTTGCTGTCTCATGGATTTATTAATGCTGCCTTGCTCATGTTTTCACTCATCCTTATTTGATGCCTTCCCCACTTTACCTCCTGGAATCTCTTGTGGCCTCTAAGCTATAGTCCTCCTCCCTTTAGTAGGAACATGGATGCCTTTGCTTTTCTTTCTACTGACAGAGCTTTTCTTCATTGGGCTTGTGCTGTTCCTTGAAATTTTCTTATAAATTTAGTCTTTTTTTTTTTTTTTGCAGTTTTATCTCCACTATTACAATGTGCTTTTCTACAAATACAGGTTCTATGGGTTTTGGCCATTTAATATTCAAGTAACACTATCTGTGAAGTAGATCTTGATGAATTCCTAATAAAATGTTGAAATATGTTCTCTAGCATGTGTCTTCAGATTTGGGCCAGGTCTTTCTGGACAAGAAAGTTGAGAAGCGTGATTGGACAGGCCAGTCTTCCTCCCTTTGGCACTAGGACTTCTGCTACATGAGCTGTGCTCTTGCTGTCAGCTCCCCTGTGATTCTGTTTATGACTTCTGAGATGCCTTCTCTCTCCTGTGTTCTTCTTTCCGTTTATCTCTGTGGTGTACATATGTTTTGTTTTTCTTTACATTTACCCTTTCCCCCTTGGTATATCTCATTATAACTTCCAAATATCTTATGTCAATATTTCTTATTAGACATCAGTAGTAGTATTAAAATTTAAAGATAGTTATGTTTAAGATGATTTTGCTTATAACTTCTCTGTTAAGTGGAAATGTGGTGGTGTCAAGATGGGCATACTGGAAGCAACAGTTTATAAAAATGTTTATCACCTATTGTTAGCATAAAATGAATAGGTTTGTTGCAAACAACATTTTCATTCAATGTATTTTAAGCTTTATTCATATGAAAAGCAGAGTTGTTGGGGCAGGAGAGATGGGTCAGTGGACAAAAGTGATTGCAGCACAATGTGAAGGCTATCCCATTGCCCACATGAAAGCCTGAGAGGTGTAGCAGCAGCATTTGGGAGGTAGAGCTAGCTAGACTATCCAGAATTGATGGTCTCAGGTTCACCAAGAGATTTGACCATAAATAAAATGGAGAGGAACCAGGAAGACACCCAATACCCAGTTTTGGCTTTGACATGCACCTTCACCCATGTATTCTCCCACATATGTTAGAGTAAAAACTAGTTTTAGCAAGTATGCCAATCAAAAACAAGGAGTTGGATTTACTTGTCTTGCAAACTATAGTTTCCCTACTCCCAGTCTAGGAGATTGACAAGTAAATTTACTTTTAATTGACCATTTAAACTCTGGGTGCTGCTGATCCTAAAAGAAATAGTATTAATTAGAAGGGTAGTTGTGAGTTGTTGCTGGCACGAGATAAGATCCTTTATGTGTGTTAATTATTTCATCCTCAGACTCTGTGAGGTACAGGCAAACATTCCTATTTTATAGGTGAGGAGAGGAAGACTTAGAATCTAATGTGACTTGTAGATATCATCTTCTGTGCCATTGTACCCATGGGAAGAAACAGTAGAATCCTCATTACCCTTGACTACTAGGATTACTGGGGCTTTTCTGAAATCTGCACACCTTCCCAAAATTACACATGTGCATCTATTGCTATGTTAGACCAAAATCTATTCTTGGGTTTCTTCCCCCCTGCCCAAATAATGAAAAGAAAGGGTATGCTCCTTAATGCATGTTATTATTTTTACGTAACTAGCTTAGTGCCAACAATTTATTTTCACAACTGAAGGGTTACTTAATTATTTATATACTGTAGGTATAAATAAGTAAACTTATATAAAGATTCTGATAATTTATCTGTGCTTTCTGAATATTGATTTTGTACCTATTGGCATAAGTGTATAAATCCATGCGGAAAATGATGTTA
Source organism: Rhynchomys soricoides (assembly GCA_019843965.1). Lineage (NCBI taxonomy): Eukaryota > Metazoa > Chordata > Mammalia > Rodentia > Muridae > Rhynchomys > Rhynchomys soricoides. The sequence goes on along the minus strand of JADRCH010000036.1, from coordinate 6,091,633 downwards.
TTGTTTTGGAGAACATTAGGTGATGCTTTTTCAGCAGAAATACTGAGCAGCTTCTCCAGGTGCTTTGATGCACACCTGGATGTAATACTGCTCACTACATACAGTTACCAGCTTAGAAATCACATATGCTCAGTTCTCCATTGCAGCAGTAAAAACCACTCTCCTAGTATCACACTTTAAGACAAGGTAAATGCCACTTAGTTCTCTGCCTGCTAGCATAGTTTATTTGGAAGAAATAGAAAAACCACTGTCTGGTAAACTCTCTAATAGTATTTTTTTAAAACGAATTGTTTGTTTATTTTGTGTATATGAGTACACTGTAGCTGTTTCAGACACACCAGAAGAAGGCATCAGATCCCATTACAGATGGTTGTGAGCCGCCATGTGGTTGCTGGGAATTGAACTCAGGTCTTCTGGAAGAACAGTCAGTGCTCTTAACTGCTGAGCCATCTCTCCAGTCCTCTAATAGTAATTTTGATATGTGCAGATTTTAGGAATGACTGACTGCTTTCTCCTTGGAACCTTCTGCATACTCTGAGGCAGAAGTCTAAGTCATTTTTTTTCTTGTTATACTTTCATAAAAATCCTTAAACTCTGAATTAAACAATCTTTTAATTAAATGTATAAATGTATGTATAGACTATGTTTGGTTTGTTCTTTTCATTTAGAGTTATCATTTCTTATTTATTTTCCTGTGTATGGAAATTTGCCTGTCTCTCCTAGGAATGTAGGTGCTTCTGCTCTGAACATGTGTTAGCTCTAGCTATACATATCTCCTCCTCTTCTTCTTCCTCCTCCTCCTCTTCCTCTTCTTCTTCTTTTTGTGCTTCAGTAAGAAAGCACATAATTTTATGAACTTAAAAATGAAGCTATTTAGAACTTTGTTTACTCTCTCAAGATGGAGATTCCATTGGTGTAGAAACATTATTTATGGAGGCGTGGGTATATTACTTTTAATATTTATAAAATATCAGTTAGAGAGGTGCTTGTTTGTTGTGTGTGCTCTTCTCCCCCACCTCTGGGAAATATAAATTTCTCCAACCATTTTACAGGTGGAAAAATCGAGAAAGCCATGAGAAATGGCAGTTATTTTTAAAGTGATAGTTAAGTAGAAATCTAATATGCTTAAAAATTAGAAGAAGCCAGGTATATGAGGAGCATCTATAATACAGCATGTAGGTGATTTGAGTAGTAAAGATTCCAAGATGAAATCCAGCCTGTGTTTCATAGGGAGTTCTGGCCAGCCTGGACAACAGAATCAAGCCATGTCTCAAAAAACAATAAACAATAAACACAACAAACTACAACACACAAACAAAAATTAAGTAAAAAGGGACTTACTTAGTCAGAAATTACACAAGTAGGACTTGTTGAGAAAATTTTAGATCAAGACCTTTTCTGATTTGTTACCATATGTATCTGTATCTGTATATGTATTTATCTTTATACAATAAAATATAGCTACAATAAAATATAATGCAACATTTCAGAAGCACAAGGTGATTTAGAAACATCAAAGATCTTATAAAACAGCTCTAGGAAGTAACATTGAAATTTTTGTTCTTCTGAGAACTGTCTCATGATTCTGTTTTGCAGTATTTATTTTACAAAAAGATGAAATTAGCAGGGCATTGTGGCTCATGTGTGTAGTATAGCACTCAGGAGCCTGAGGCAAGAGGATTGTGAGTTTGAGGCTAGACTGGACTACATAGTGAGTTCCAGGATAGCCTGGGCTATATGATGGGACCCTGTCTTAAATAAATAAGCAACATAAACAAAAAGAGCAGAAATTAGTTCATCATACAATCTAGATATTATAGTTAAGTATTTTCAAATGTAGTTTCCAGTACAATGTGGTGAAATGTTTGTGAACATTCAATTTGTTACTAGGAAGACTGAATTTTTAAAAAAATTCTTAAAATTTTACAACTGTTCATTTTAAAAATTGTTATTTTCTTTTGAGTATTGGCACGTAAGTTAACACAACTCAGGATAATATTGACACATGTCAGTCAAAGCTTATCTGGCCACTTTTTAAATTTTTTCATTTTAATATTTAAAGAGCAGGTATTATATGTTCTGGACAAGTTCTGCTGAACCATATTTCCAATTCCACCTTTAATTTTCAATTTGTCTTTTGTAGTAATTTGTAAAACAGAGACTTAAAACATACTTTTTGGAGAAAGCAATTTAGAAATGGTAATAATTCCTAGTTGTTGTTGATGGAATGAAGGCCTGTTGTTGTTTTTAAATATATATCTTTGCATGATAGATGCCTTTGAGAAAGAGCCATAGAAACCAGCTGCTGGTTGAAAATTAAATTAAATTATATTGGTTTATGAATGTACAGGAAAGATTTAAGTTTTTAAAAAAATACACCTTGATAGCAAATTCTCACTTGGTAAAAGAATGTGCTAAATGCTGTAACTAAAACGGGGGGGGGGGTTGGGGGTGGGGTGGAACAATATCAGGAACCCTTAGTTGGATATAGCAAGGCTTCCTGGGGATTGTGACATTGGATCTGTACCTCAAGACAAAAAGTCTTTGCTAGACTGCCAGAGAAAAAAATCTGTGATTACGGAAGCTGTTACCTGATTGTGACTCACTCTATCTATCTATCTATCTATCTATCCATCCATCTATCTAAAATTTAACTGTGACAGCTTGAGAAACTGGGGGATGGGGGAGAACAATCCAAGAACTAAACATTGGCTTTGTCTTGGAGGCACTGTGGACAGATGTGTCATTCCAAGTAGTATAGGTGGACATAAATCAATGTGTTAGAAGTATTCTTATGTATTTCAGTTGTAAGTTTTATAGTTCACAGGTTCTATGTTGGTTTTGTTCTGCTACTTGTGATTTTTTAAAAACAGCTTTTAGAGAAGGATTTAGTTTGTCTTATGTTCTGGGGTTTCAATCAATGGTTTGTTTGCCCTATTGCTTTGTGCCTTTGGGTCCAACATGTATGTATCATGGTGGGGAGCCTGGTGAATATTGTTCACCTTATGTTCGCTGGGAATTCAGAGAAAGTGACAGGAAAAGGCCTGGATCTAGTTAGCTTCTTCACTGCTTGTTTCTAGTGACCTAATTCCTGCTAGGTTTGTTCCACTGCTTTCGAGCACAGTAGGTGGCCAGGCCTTCAGCAAATACTCCATTAATAGGTTTATATGATTACTCTATTTCTTAATTGACATTTGAATGGCTGATGCTCTCTTTAGGTCCTGGTATACAGTAGTGAATACTGCAAAAGGTCGTCCTTTGGACTTCAAAGTCTAGTGATTCTGTTTATAATTGATCACAATACAGCAAAATTTCCCCTGTTGTTCTGACTCCCATGATCCTGTTAGCACTAATCCTTTGTTCCTAAAGGCCAGAGTGAGGATAGACATGCTTGAGTCAGCTCTCCCACCTGTTTCCTGGAAGATGAATGCTGTGTGTCTGCTGCTCTTTCCACCCTCCCCAGCCTTACAAAACTGGGTCTAGGGTTGGGGATAGATCATAGGGGGAAAGGAACCCTCTTAAACTGGAATTGCAGAAAAGCATTTGGAGTCCTTCTCTACCTCTACCTCGTTTTCCTCTTGGTTATTGTTATTTGGGCAACTTTGGAATAAATAGACATTTTCTTAGTTAAGAAACATGTTGGTGATATGACAACAGTTTTCATATATTATCTATTTGTGGAATTATTCTATTTAAATTTCAGTTCCTATTAAGGATTGAGTTATTTAATTGAATTTATTGATTAATAGCACATTACTATATTTTAGAATTGCTTTTGTCTATTAGAGAGCCCTGGTAAAGACCCTAGACCTTAACTGCATAGAGGTGCTGCCCTCATGGTGGTGAAGCTGTTAGAAGTGGATGTTTTGTGACTGGTGGTGCTGGGCAGATAATTCAAACTATAAATATCCTGCTTTAGTAGAGTGGATAATTGAGAGTCAGCTACTTACTTCCTGTGTGAGGTGGTGCTGTAATGTATGTGTTATTTATATTTGTGTTTCCTACAGCAAAACAAAAGCAAGAGGTTTGCATACACAGGAACTGGAGGAAAGGCAGGAGCTCTAAGTGAATCTTTGTTTGAAACTGGCTAATGTTCTCTACTCATTGCTCATTCTTTTGAAAGAATCGCTGTTTGGCCTTTTCAGGGAACTGCAGTGCATCCTATGATTTTGCATCTCAATGAGGGTTTATTCATTAGTTGAACAAAGGCTTTTTCTAGAAATGGGGATTATATTGTAAGTAACTTTACAGAGAAAAATGTCATTGTTTTATTTTTTATTTATTTATTTATTTTTTTTGGTGGTTAATGTGGTGGCCAGGAAAAATAGTCTCTTAGAAATTTTGGAAGTATACAAAAAAAATTTATGCTTGGCCTCTGTCCTTTTTCTGTCATGAGAATTTTGTGCCGACGGAATCTGAAACCTAGAACAGTGTTTTGTTGCCTTGGAGGTTTTTCGTACCCTAACAAGTTTTCCAAATAATTTATGTCTTCAACTTATGTAAAATATAATATACAAAGAGAAGAACACTACTTGTTTAAACTCTAATGTTGGTTTTTTAAATTACAGTATACTCAGTAAATAAATAATACTTTTATTGTTTTATATTCCCAGATGCATTGATACATTAGAAAGTTTTAGTCTTTTAACAAAAGTCTTTAAACATTATAATGGTTATACATTTTTCATTGATTATTGAGGTCACTTTGCGGAGTTTGAGAAGTTTGTAGGATCAGTTTTATGGCCTGTGCTATTGTACACCATGAGGTCTCCCTGTGATGTGAGAAAAACTGAAAATGGACTTTGGAGTAGGATGGAGGTTTCCAGGCTTTGTCAGTAGCGTGAGGCTACAGGTTATGACTTTGGACTGATAGGTCCTGGTTGCCAGAGGTGTGGGTAAAGAGTTGAATTTAAAAGGGATTTGTCTGGGAGTCAAGGGAGTAGGATAGAAGACAAGGGAAGTAAAGGTAGTGAGTAATTATGATCCTTGCTGGCATATAAACTGAATAAACAGGAGGAAACTGCCCTATGATAATGCTCAGGATGATAGGCATTGGTCAATTAAAAGGTTTATTGTGTTTGAATGGCTGTGGGGTCTATCTAGAGGGATTGTGTAGACAGGTAATGGTGGACAGAAGATAAGATGCTGAAAGTTGACATTGTAAAGACGTTATCAGTAATGAGAAGTTCAAAAGTAGAATTGTGGACTAGAGAAAAGATCTAAGTATACTAGAAGGATCACCAACATGAATGTTGTAGTTTCAATGAATTAGGATGGGCGATGTGAGAGTGAGTCAAGATCTAAAAATAATAATGGGAAGTGACTTCGAATTCCTGTGGTACGTGTGATAGTCACTGGTATAATCTAATGGCTATTTTAATAATCCAAGGCAGAAAGTAGTAGATAGCCTCGAGTACTTATTGAAATGAGAGGGGCAGATGACTATCTTTCCAACAATAAGTTGCTCTTGACTTCATGATGAAAGTGAAGATGTTCTTGACCTTTGCCAGATGATGGACTTCAGAGGAGCTGATTTTATTAAAAACATATTCTTTTTTCCCATTAATTTATTTATTCACTTTACATCCCGTCTCTTCCCAGTCCCACCCTCACAGGCCCTTCCCCTGTCCTTCCATCTCCCTCTGAGAAAGGGGAGGTCCTCCCTGTTACCAACCTACCCTGGCACCTCAAGTCACTGCAGGACTAGGTACATCCTCTCCCACTGAGGCCAGACAAGACAGCCCAGAGAGGGGAACAGGATGCATAGACAGGCAGCAGAGTCAGGGTAAACCCCCACCTCCTATTGTTAAACACACTCTTGATTATGGACAGTTATGATCTTTCACAGTGAAGTAGAGGCATGGCAGCTTTATTACTAATTCTATACTGCCTTTCAACTCTGAGGAGTGACAGCCTGTTAGACACTGGTTCTGATCAATTTCTACTGACTTTTTCTCAAGCCTGCCGATGGTAGCTCATATAGACAATATGATATACTCTGAACACTAGCACATATTTGAGTACTATATGAAGACTAGAAATCTACTCTAATATCAAGTATATACAATTGCACTGTGTTACAAATAGATGTGTTTATGTGTATAACTGTATTAACTCAAATTTTTTATTAATAAAGGAGGAAGTAAAATACCCAGTAGATATTATTTGTTAGGTTATTTTAGGATTAATGATGAAATACCTAACTTGTGTTCATAACAATGTATTGGTGAAAACCAATGCTGATCCTAATCTCAGATGACACAGTACCAAACAATGAACTATCCTAAAGATCAAAATAGTCTAAAATAGCAAAATTTATAAGTGACACATAGTAATGTATAGTGGGTAGTCGTAATTGCTTTAGGAGGCTAAGATATGGGAGTCCAGTTCAAGAATTTGAGGCCAGCCTGTGCAATATGGCGAGGCCCTGCCACTTCCCTCCAAAACATCACCAGTCCAAAAGACTAAAGTCCCAAATGTTGATTTCCCAAAAGATGAAATCTCCAAAACTAAAATTCTCGTGTGTGCGTGTGTGTGTGTGTGTGTGTGTGTGTGTGTGTGTGTGTGTATAAGGTGAGCTATGTGTGAGGAGTAGAAAGGCAAATTCTAAGTAAGGGATTGGTTTTGCCATATGGCAGCCCAAAAGTTTCATTTTAAAACTGTTTCTCAGGTGTGATGGCTCATGCTTGTAATCCTAGCCTAGGTAAGGGGGAATCATGAGTTTGAGACCAGCCTGGACTACATAGTAAGTTTTAAATCAGCCTTAACTACATAGGGACACCCTGTTTAAAACAACAAAACAATACAAGGCTTTTTTTTTTCTTCATTTGCTTTTCTCTTAGCTGATGAAATTTGAAAATAATTATGTGCAATGTAGGATAAGAAGACATTTGTTCTACAGTGCTGCATTTTGAATCACCAGTATATTATATGCCAGTTTTGTGATCTGTATGAGTGTGTTTCAAATGGATTTCCCAGCACCAAAAAAAGAGTGTGTGGAGATGATTCAGTCATCTCACAAGCATGATGATACTTGAGTGGATGCCCAGCATTCATGTAATAAACTAGAACAGACAATTTACACCTGTATTTCCAGATTTGGAGAGGTGAGACAGGAGGATCTCTGGGATTTGCTAGTTAGGTAGTATAACTGAATCAGTGAGTTCCAGATTTAGCAAGAGACCCTAGGGAGATGGCTTAGTGGTTAAGAATGCTGGCTGCTTTTCCAGAGGACCCACACAATAGCTCACAACTGCCTGTAACTTCAGTTCCAGGAGAGTCAGTACTTTTTTCTGGCCTCAACAGGCACCCAGCCTGCAAGTAGCTCACAGACATATATTCAGGCAAAACACCCACACATACTTAAAAAGAAAGAAAGAAGGAAGGAAGGAACAGAAAGAGAGAAAGGAGGGGAAATAGAGAGGGGATGGAGAGGGAGAGAATGAACAGGCGGAGAGTGATTGAAAAGACCCCAATGTTGAACTCTTGTGGACATGCAAGCACATATACATACACCACATATATACATACCACTACAGCTACTATGGAACAACACAGAAGCATCGCATGACAGTAGGTGCTGAAATCTATTAATGAATGCTCATATCTACATATATAGATTACAGAGAGATTTCAACAGGGGCAGTACCACATGACCTAAAAGACAAACAAACAGCTATCTATCCTATACAATACTTGAACGTAAAGCTAATGCTGTAAATGTCAGCTGGCTCTCATATGCTTCCTTTGTACAGTTGCTAGTCTTTCTCTGTAGTGTACTTTTTCATATGCTGAACTTTGAGTATCTTTCATTTGTTTTTCCACTGTTTAAGATTTAACATTTTCGTAATTTGCTATGCTATTTATTTCATCCTTATATTATTTGTAATACTGAAAGTAAAGAATAGTTTTAGAGTAGGTTCAGTTTTGTTTTATGGAGTTTTGTGAGTTTGACTCTATGAAAATATATTATAAGCTGGGCATAGTGGTAGCGTCTTCTGCCTCCCAACACTTGGGAGGCAGAAGCAGGAAGATCTCTGAGTTCTAGGCCAACCTCTATGTTGGAAGTTCTAGATCAACCAGAGTTATACGGTAAGATCTTATCTCAAAACTAACAAAACTTGTAGCATTGCCTTAGGTGTAAATTGTGTGTGTGTGCATGCACGCACATGTGCATACACATTGAACTATCCTTATTTAGTGAAGAATTTTTGCATTTTTGAATGATAATGATAAGTTTTGAGAACTTGGCTATTTGAGTAACTGCATACATAATGTTGTTCTAGTATGGTTTTTAATTGATCAAAAGACTCAGTCTGTCACTGTGTTCTGAATGCTTTGGACCCTGAAGCTGTATACATACAGTTACCAAGCACAGGTATGAGTTTTTACCTACTCTGCCTTTTGACCCCCTTCTCTGTACATATTCATCTGCTTACCTCTTGGAACTGGCAGCTGTCATTAGTAAGCCAGATGCACCGAGTCAGTGCTTAGAACTTAGAGATGTATATGCTTTATTGCTTTTTTTTTTAAGCGTGCAAAGTGGCCTTTTTAATACTGTTTCATGTTTGTTTTTTTATATGTTTCTTAAGTTCTCTTTTAAAAGTGTAAATAAATGACTAAAGGAATTTTAAGGTTTTTTTTAGTGGTATATGTACATATCAATGTACATGTGTATGCACACATGAAGAGGCTTGAGGATTGTCTCAGGCTCTGTCTAGCATTTACTCATTTATTCCCCCCTCTCTCTTCCTTCCTTCCTTTCTTTTGAACAAGAGTACAGAGTCTCTTAGAATTTACTTTCTTTTTTGAAAATCCACAAAATATTTATCTCTGTATTGTTACACTTGACTGTGAAATCAATGGCTGTTGATAAGAAAGGTACAAGTCTTACCAGTAGATGCACAGAAACAGCTAAAAAATTTTCCATTTAAGAGTCATTGGGCCATCACATGATTTATAGCTAGAGAACATTTTATTATTATTATTATTATTCAAACTATAGCATCATTTTGCTGTTGCCAGGTTGGAGTTTATTGGCTATTCAGGACAAAAGATCAGAGAGGATCATGGCTAGTTAACTTGAGCTAGAACTTGGTTGTGTGTGGTACCTTACTTGAAGCTATGAAGTTCATTCTACAGACATTTGTCTAGGATTATGAGAAGTAGTTTGATCAATGACTTTCAAATAGCTTTTTTTAAAAAATAAATTTTAAAAGTTTAATAATATTTTTAAAAGTCTGAATAAATGGTATGCTAATGTAAAAGGGTATTTAAGAAATATGTATTTTGTTGAACAGATCATTCCTACTCAACTTTAGTGTATACTTTTTTTTTTTTTGTTCAAATGGTAGATGGTATTGAGGTATAAAAAGAGGAGGCATTTGGGGAATGTTATTGTGAAAGTTGGTGCAAGTAGTTCAATCACAAGGGCTGTCTTTTGAAACTCTTAGTTTCAGTAGTTACTTATTTGGGAGTAATATCATCTATGTGGTCTCATGTCTTGTTTGAGTGTAAGAGAGAACAGATTTGAATGTGGCTGAGGGTGGGGCCTGGGATGTAACAACTTTAGGAACTTCATAATAAATTAAAACTGTAAGCATAATCCTTTGGAGGAGAGTGCCTAATTCAGTTCAGTAAAAATTGTATCAAATATTGAATATTTTTCCCTATTAAACTTATATTAGCCTAAGATAAATGTTAAAAATGGGATCTTATTAAGTGAAGTATTGACACTATTCTTAGAAATTTATATAGAGGCACCATGTACTGACTCACAAAGGAAAAACAAGAATAGTGTACTAATTGAATAGTAATTTATTTGCTTCTTGTACTGGAACAGGAATTTAAAAACTTAAATACCACAGTTTATATGGTAAACCATTTAGTATGTCAGTACTCCTAGAACTTTTGTTTTTCAGTTGCTTCTGTAGTCTCTGCTATCATAGTTACTTTTCTATTGCTATGAAGACACCATGACCAAGGCAACTTACTGGAGAAAGAGATTATTGGGGGCTTACAGTTTGAGGGTGAGTCCATGATCATGATGGCAGGGAGATGGCAGCAGACAGGCAAGCGTGTCTAGAGCAGTAGTTGAGTGTTTACATGTTGAGACAACAACCATAAGGCAGAAAGAGCTAACTGGGTGTGAAACCTCAAAGCCCACCCCCTAGTGGCACACCTCCTCCAATAAGGCCACACTGCCTATTCCTTCCCAAATAGTTCTACTGACTGCACCAATTAACCCGGGGAGGGGATGGGGACTATTTTCCTGCTCTCAGCATTCCTTTTTGCCTATAGTTCTTTGTCTAGGGTTGGGGCCTTGTTGGCTTTTCCTTGTCTACTTTGGCATGTCCATTGGTGTTATCCATGTTCAGCTCATGTTTGGGCAGTCATATTGGTGAGACTTTATGGATGTAGCTTCTGATATTTCAAGGAGACACAATCTCACAGCATATTCCCTGATCTTCTTACTTTTACAATCTTTCTGCCTTCTCTCCAACAATGTTCCTTGTGGGAGTGTTTTGTAGATATGTCCATTGGGACTGGGCTTCAATTCTGCATTTTAATTGGTTGTGGTTGTCTATAATGGTCTCTGTTGCAAAAAGAGATTCCCTTGATGTAGGGTGAAGACTACATTTCTGAGTTGAAAGACAAATGTTTAGATTGTTGTTAGAAATTATGCTGGTTTATTTAGTAAAGTGGTAGTTGTAGAGTCTCCTCTAATATCCATGAGTTTATTAGCATTGAGTGGTTAGCTAGGTTTCCAGTACTTGAAATGGTTTTCTTCCTTTAAGCAAGTCTTAAACCCAATTAGAGAGCCGTTGGATGCCTCCAGGGTATGTGTGATCCTGCTACACTATTAGCTCCTTGCCTCCCTCTTTTGGAAGCTGCATGGTGCCTTATGGTACTATGAAAGCTAGTGGTGGTGGTGGTGGTGGGGAGCATTCAGGTCAGTTCCAGCTCAGAGTATTAGACTTTGTTTCCACCTCTGGGAGCAACCAAGGGCAACAGCTATAGGCTGTATGTTTTGGTAGTCTTTTGGACAACCCTGACCAACAACTCAAAGGCAGCCTTCTCATGTCTGGTTTTGGGGGTTTTGTTAGGTGGTCTTTGACTGTTGATGGGAGCATTGTCAGCCCAGATGAGAAATTCACTAAAACTATTTAAGTATATTTATATACAGAATTTTATGTATTATAAGCTTTTTGTTAAGGTAGATAATTAATAGTATGGTTCTTTATCATACTATGTCCTTTTCAGACATCTTTACTGTTATTTTACCTTCTTTCCTCCTTCTAAAAGAGCCCATTTTTCCTATTTTCCTATCAGATCCTTCCCCTTACAATCTCCCCATCTTCTATATTTATCTCCCCATCCTTCCTAAGGAGCCCCCCACTTTGGGAAAAGTGATCTCTGTTCAGATCACTGTATCCGGCTACTCCTTCTCTATTGCTCCCCAACCCCCATACTGGCAATGGTCCCATTTTACTTTTCCTGGTTTCTACAGTTACTTACTGCTCAAGCACTTTTCAGTGCATACTGTCCTACTTGTGTCCTGGCATTTTATTTTGTAAGTTCTCTTAATTGCGGTTATTGGATTGGATTGTAAAATATATTCATGAACTTAGTAAGAAAAATATTTTAAAATATTGAGAGAATGGAATAAACATTTAAGTGATTCACCTAAATTAAATAGTCTATTTGAAAACTTAGCTTAGCTAAGGATAAATTAATATATGAAGGAAGAACAAATAATGAAATAGTTACTAGTTTTATAGCATTAATTTGGATTATACATGGGATAAATTTAAAATCAATCTTTTTTTGTGTGTGTGCCATGAAATGTTTTTGGAGGTTACTTTATCTGAGGCCAGTTGGTATTCATAGAGGGACCTAAAACCAAAGATACATATATTGGCCTTACTGTGTTCAAATTGAGGGAATTTGTGCATTTGAAGTGTAGAAAATGTACTGAAAAGGAAAGTTATAAATAGCAAAATGAGGTAAATTACAGTTTTAAGATGCTCTGTTTACCCAAAGTGAGAAAGTTAAGTCCTAAATAAAAAATGATTATGATTCTGTTTTCACGTTCAGAAGTTGTCCACAGACAAAAAACTAGATTTTTATCAAGGAAGACACCTGCTAGGATTCAGGTCCCTAGCATAGTGTCTTTCTCAGGAATGTTCAGTAAACACTTATGACTTTCATTAATTATGATAGTAATTTCTAAAATGTATTTCTATTTGGTATGCATGTTGCCTGCATGTGTGCCTGTGCACTGTTTCTGTGTTTGGTATTTACAGAAGGCATTGGATGGATTCTCTGTAACTGGAATCACAGTCAGTTGTGAGCTGCCATGTGAGTGCTAGGAATTGAAACCAGGTCTTCTGGAAGAGGCTGAAAGAAGAGACTCTTAACCACTGTACCATCTCTTCAGCCCCAAATTAGGATAGTTAATTTTTATTGTTAAGATGCTGGCTCTATCTAAATATGTAACAATGATATTTCTTCTCTGCTTTAGACTATCCCCATAAATACGGCCCACAGGGGGGCTGTGCAGATCATTCTGTCTTTGAAAGGATGAAGAAGTACCAAATGACTGGAGTAGAAGAAGGAGCACAGGTAAGGATTTCATCATTCATTAAGTTAAGAAACAGAATGAACTTGGGCAACTGTTTCTTCATTTCACACGTATGTTCTTGGAGTTGTGAAACACTTATATCTGTTGGGAAATATTCTCAATTAATACTCCAATAGGCCATGCACAAAACTTAGCATTAGTAAAGCAGTGTCTGATCACCTGTTTTAAAACTGAGTCTTGAGTCTTTAGACAAACCAAGATGATTATTCACCCTAAATAAAAAAAAGCTCAGTGATTTTGACGTTTTAATTACACATTGCTCTTTTACTGTTTTGATTTGATTTTTAAAACTTTTTTGTCACAAACATTCTATGTTAGATTACCATGCCCCTAGGTCTTTACAGAGTTTAAGTGTCTAGGCAAATGGTAGGTAAACACTCAGGAGAAAACAGGCTTTAAGAATATGTGAAACTGCCCATGGTGGTGAACACGGTGCTGGAATCCCAGTCCTGGGAAGCTGAGGCGGTCTGAATGATAATGAATGTGTTTTCAGGTTTTTAAACTTTCTGTGAATAGTTAAAAGTATATTTGAGTTTTTAAATTTAAGGATTATATGGTTATCTCTTAAGTTAACTTCTTCCTCTAAAATATAAGAAATCTAGAAAGGCTGAAAAGAATGATACACAGATCTAAATATTTTAAATTCTCACCAGTATGATATATACTTTGTTAATATCAAAGTAGACTTTAGGCAAGAAAGCATTAGTAAAATAAATATTTTTTACAAGATTTAATTCTCTCATGTTGGAGCATTAAACTGAAACTTCAAAGTATATAAAGCAGGGCCTGAGGCTGTAGCTCACTTGGTAGAGACCTGTATTCCTAGCAATTGGGAGTATAGGCAAGAAGATCTGAACTTCAAGCTTGTCCTTAGCTCCACTTTGAATTTAAGGCCAGCCTTGCTATATGAGACCTTGTCTCTAAACAGAATAATTCAGCTAAAATTGACTAACCCAAAAGGAGCAGTAGAAAGACCACATGATAGAGATTTTAGTCCACTTCTTAGAGAATAACTAGACAAAGAATAAAGCCCAATAAAGATATGGAAATTCTGAATTATATGATTAATAAACTTGACCACTTAGTTTATGTTAACTTCTTTACTTAACAGTCTTTTTTACATTTGAGAATAACTTAATTTAAAATTTTTTACTAAAAAATAAATTTTCTTTTATTGGAGCATTCAGACTTTCCTCCTGAGTTAAAAAAAATAAAAAGCTGTATATATAACTTTAAGTGTAGCTAAGATTAACATATAAATCATTTATGTATGAAGTAAAATGATTGTATATATAAACTATATAACACAAATTTGGGCCCATGAAGTACTTTTGAGTCATTTTAAAGCTAAACAGACTGGCACCTAGAAACCACCTAAATGAGTATCTTGAGGAAAATAGTATTAAAGACGTGCTTCCTCCAGATGTACTGCTTAGGACTGCGTTGATTCTCCCCTCTCCCATGATTGGGAATTGAATTTAGAGCTCATTCATGCTAGCCAAGCACTCTACCACTGAGTTATATCACTAACCCAGTAGAATTCATCTTTTGCCTATAATAGCATTTGAAATTTTTAAAAAATTGTGTATCTTTATGATATAGTCTCTATAATATATATAAAATAAAGTGATTATTATAGGAAAACAAATTAATGTATTCATTATCACACTGTTACACCTCTTTTGTGAACATAATATAGCATTTAAGTCTGTACAAATTAACAGGGAATTGTCACGGGAGAAGGAAAACATAAAACGTGAAAATAAATTTAGAGTTGTAGCTTAAAATTTATGTGACTATCAAATTAGGCTTAAAACGATGTTTTTGATGTCTTAAACATTTTTGAGTGATTGAATTCAGCCGTAGTGGTAATTCATTAAAGTAATACTTTTTGCTAAATCTACTAAGTGATAACAATATAGTGAAGAGCAAACAATGCAGTTCCTCTTCAGAAACTTATTCTAGTTGTTGATGAGTTAGGGACAGAAATTAAACAAAACATAATAAATGTAAGGTCGCACTGTAGAGGAAAGATAGGTGCATGGCTCTGTGAAGTGATGCAACGGGTGAACTAACAGACACCAGCTGAATCCAGAGAGAGGCAGGCTGTGTGCTGGAGAATCATAGAAGGCTTCTGCAGTTTGATCGTAGAGAGTAGGCTTGGGTCATATAGGCTCTTTTCTGGAAGCAACATGGGAAAAGAAAAGGCCGTGCAGTACTGATCTCATAGAACATATAAAAAATTGAGAGTTATATTTTTAGAGTAATTGGAACTTACTAAAATATATTATGCAGGTGAATAAATACATTTTCATTTTTGCAAAGATTACAATATGAAGACCAGTTCAAAGTCCAGACATGGTAGGTAGCTTTAGAGAAAATGCCTAGAGGAGATAAATTTGCTAAGACTAGGTCATGGATGGGAACAGAAAGATGGTATTAAATTACTATGCATGAGTATTAAGACTTGCTTTACATTTAAATGAATATATTTTATACATTTTGAAAATGTTTAAAGATGAAAGAATTGTTTGAACAGTATGTTATCCATGTGGAGAATATTATATGGACAAAAGTGTTGATTATAAGTAAATTCTAAATATTACAAAATGTAAGTGACATGATATTTGTACATATTTATCGGTTTGGCATATATGTGTGTATGTGTGTATACACACACACACACACACACACACACATAGTGTATGATGATCAGAGACCTCAGCATTTCTATTTCCTCAGGTGTTACTATTTGTGTGTGTGTGTGTGTGTGTGTGTGTGTGTGTGTGTGTGTGTGTATTCCCAATCTCTTTGGGAGTTTTTCATTGGCTATAGTTGAGCACAGTTGCCCTGCTGAGCCATACAACACCAGAGCATGGTGGTCCTCCACTTCTAGCTTTTGGTGTCCACTAGCCACCTCTCATACTCCTTCTTTTTCCCCCTAACTTCTAGTGTCTCTTTTGTACTATGAGGTATTTTCTAGTGACTTTTTAAAAATACTTGGGTTATTGCATAGTCACATGATTTAAAATTGTTTAACATATATGTTCTTAACTATAAAACTGTAATTGTAAAACAAGCTAATTATCAGAAATGACTCTGACATACAGGCACGTTCAGAGGAGCATGCTGCTAGTATTGGTCCTGAGCTCCTGAGGAAAAAGCGCACAACTCTGGCTGAAAGAAATACTTGTCAGCTCTATATCCAGACAGATCACCTGTTCTTTAAATACTATGGAACACGAGAAGCTGTGATTGCTCAGGTACTTAAAGTTACTCACTGTGTTATGAGTTTTCTCCCATGGTTTGTTCTATATTGTATTATTGTTTCAATTGTGCCATAGGGAAGTCTGTAAACTTAGTGCAGAGGAGATGGAAAAATCAGTTTAGATTTTGGATTGCCAATCAGAAGAGAGATAAAGGAAACAATTTTTACAGTTGCTAGTAACATTGAAACTTAGGCTTTTGTTTTAATTTGGGGAAAAAGTGTTTAGGACTTGGGCCTGGCACTTGCGTGGTAAACAAGTATGAAACTTACCTTTGAAAACAGTTCCATTTTTCATTTGAATTTTACAAGAGAGAACAGGAATTTTTTTTTCAGTTAGAAGTCTATAGTTTCTGTTTTATATCTCATTGTACTTACTTAGCATTTTCCAAGTAAAATTATTACTTATAGTTGTCCCCCACCTTCCCTGCTGAGAACATGTTCTCTGTGACCCAGAGTGGCTTGAGCACACTGTATTCTGAGGCTGTCCGGGAAGTTATGGTAATCCTTCTGTTTGAGCCTCCTAAGTGCGCTGGGATTACGAATTTGCTCTACCTGTATGAAAATCTTTATGAAAGTAGAATATATTTAGGGTAGCCTTTAAAATGTCTTTTTATGTTGAAGATACCTAGAGAAAGTTTGTTAAATGTGTTTTTGATCAAGGATTTGAGCTTTGAGAAGGTGGACGTACTGTGGTGTAAATGATGACTTCATGTTGGTGGTGGGGATAGAAATGTGAGAAATAGAAAAGATGCAATAAGCTATACTTTAGGAATAATAGAACAATGGAGAGCAGTGAGCATTGTTAAAGGGCAGGAAACAGTTTTGTAGAGAGACATGGGTAATGCTAAATATCCACTGTGTTTTTTGAAGAGAAAGTTCTCTTGAACATTCACTAAGGAGTGGGGTAACCTTAAATGACCCTTTAAGGAGGAGTCACTATCTGAGAAAGAGATGGGAAAATTTAGAGGGAAGATAGGAAGGCTAATGGTAATGAGGGATGACTCCAAGTAAGGCAGGTGGTGTAATCATGCCTAGAGAAATATCTGAATCGCCACAGATGCATGTGGAGCCGAAACAGAGAGGAAACTGGGCAAGGCATTGGAAGCTGCTGAGGCCAGGCATGTGACTTCAGGATGGACCCTTCAGCACTGCTGTCCCACTCCTCGGAGTGCTTCTCGGTGTAGACTGCTTTTGAAGTGTTCTCATTAATGCTACTTCTTGACTGTCTTCTGTGCCTTCTCAACAAGTTTTGAAATGGCACATACATATTTTCACCTAGGTGGCAGCCAGGGTGCTCTTTTGTGGATGAAGTTGAAAGGTTGCATGCAGAGTGCTTTGAGCCAATGCTTAGTTGGGAGACAGCTAAGTAAACCAACGCCTCTTGTGTTCTTTCACTACGTTTATTTCCTTTTAGAATTTAAATAGATATAACCATATTTTATATTCAGACTATTTCCCTCCTGAATACTTCATTACAGTAAAGCTTTATTAATTTATTGAGACTTTCTCTATTTCATTTATTAGTTTTTTTCTGACCTCTGAAACAGTGCCTAGTTGTAGAAAGTTATCAGAATTTCAGGAATTTGTGTCAGTTCAGCAACAGAAGGACTATTGTCAAGGAAGGATTGCGTGCCCCAAGACTGTTAGATCCTTAAAGAAGGTGTTTGAGTCTTAAGGACTAATAAAGACATCCAGGCATTAAGGCCAGCAGCAGTGAAAAGCAGAGGGAATGGGACTCTGCAAGCTGGGTTGGTGAAGGAGTTTTTAGTAGGACTGAAGTAGGGGTACATTTACTGATTGATTCATTGGTTGATTGATTAGCGAGAGCCTCGGAAAGAAAAGAGTATCTACTCTCTGCCTTAGCTCACTCATCTTTTACATTCTGTTCAATATATGGCATACATATTTTAAAATTTAAATGTGCAACATAAATTACTCTTGATATTACAAAGAGAAATTGATAGTCTTTTTCATATTTCAGCATTTCCCCTAAAATGTTTTGTTTTCTATTTTCATTACTAGATATCCAGCCATGTTAAAGCAATTGATACAATTTACCAGACTACAGACTTCTCTGGAATCCGTAACATCAGCTTCATGGTGAAACGCATAAGAGTAAGGAACTTTAGTAAAGACATTTTATGAAGTGTTCGGGGCTGGAAAGATGGACTCAACAGTTAAAAGCACTCAGGCTTTTCCAGAGGACTTGGGTTTGGTTGGCACTCACATGGTGGCTGACAGCTGTCTGGAACTCCTGTTCCTGAGGCTCTAATGCCCTTTTCTGGCCCCCGTGGGCACTTGCATACATATGATATATTTACATACATGGAGGCAAAACACACATAAAAATAAAAATAAATAAATCTTAAGATTAAACAATTAGAAAGGACCAAGTTTACAAAGAAAGAAAATACTTGCTTTTTACTTCATCTTTAGAGCAGAGAGAAACTGAGCTCTGAAGCTCATTGGCTAGGCTTGCTAGCTAATTTAAGGAGCCCCAGGTTTAGGGAGCCTCCTTATCTCAAAAATGAAGTAGAGATCATTAGAGGAAGATACCCAGTGTCAACCTCTGACCTCTATACAAAAATGCTTGTATTCACATGAGCATGTACACTCACCACTGCAAAAATCAAATCTACCAGGCCTTAATTGAGACTACAGTAGAGGTAAAATAGTATTGTTTTTCTTTTTGTCTGATAAACATTGCTTGTCCCCCACCCCCAAATTACTAGTTTCTTAAGGTTTGCTTTGTGCTTGATGTTTTGAGTATGCCCCACTTGTTATTCTAGGGCAGAGGAAAAATAAATACAGTGCATACATAAAATTAGAATTTGTAGAAACACTTACTGTTATAATCTTGAAGCTTCACAGCTTAGAATGTCATATATCAGGTTTGAGAATTCCTCCAAGAATGAAAGCTCTAAATCTGGCCATGGAATCCTTTTTTGTGGTAAT
Organism: Rhynchomys soricoides; assembly: GCA_019843965.1. NCBI lineage: Eukaryota > Metazoa > Chordata > Mammalia > Rodentia > Muridae > Rhynchomys > Rhynchomys soricoides. Next base: position 6,072,767 of record JADRCH010000036.1, on the reverse strand, counting down.
ATCATTTGTAACTCTCAGAATGTTGAACAGGACCACAGGGTACGGCTGCAATTTCTTGACATTTCTGTTATAATGGCTATAACTAAAAACTTTAATATAGCTAAAGTTTAGCTATATTAAAAACAGGTAGTTAATATTTAAGTATTATTGCTTTAAACTAAAATTACAATCTCAGTTATGACCTTCCAAGCTGCCATACTTTTTATTGATTGATGTACACACGTCTTCAGAGTACCAATTATTTACTAAACTACGTTCCCTCCAAAGCTGTAGAGGTCTGGTGTTAACTGTTCTTCAGATTATGAAGGAGGGACTCTGGAGGAGAACAGTAGCCAAGAATCAGATAAAAGATCTTCAGGAACTTAGTTTAAACAATAAGAGAAGTGAGGTGAAAGTAGAATTCAAAATTCTTGTATACATCCAAGAAAACAGTTGATCAAGTAGTTAGTTAGGATTAACTTACTTGCTTTCTAGGCTAGAAAAGGACCAGGAAAATCTGGCAGACTCAGCCTTGCATTTCATACTTATGTTTTAGTTATAAGCTAATGATAAGGTATTATGTCTTTATACTTTTCCCAATTCGTAGAGCTTCCATGAAGAGCCCTGCTCAGGCAGTTGAGTTTGAGAAACCACACATCTTTATTAGAGCTTGTAGAAGTGCAGTGCCTTCTTTACACACTTGTGTTCAAGAATCTGGCAGATCCTGGCTGAGACATTTAATAGCATCAGCTCCATTCTTCCTGCCCTGCTCGCCTTTTGTTCTTTGTGTCTGTGTGATTATGGTTTCTACGATCAGTTCAAGGCTGTGCCCCTGGAGAACATCTCAGGAACCTACGAGAATGTTGTCCAGGTCTGTGGGAGGGACTGTAGAGAACAGCTAGCAGTAATCATTGACTTCAGGTATTGGTTTGGGTTTTAGATCAATACAACCTCTGATGAAAAAGACCCTACAAATCCTTTCCGTTTCCCAAATATTGGTGTGGAGAAGTTCCTGGAGTTGAATTCTGAGCAGAATCATGATGACTACTGCCTGGCCTATGTCTTCACCGACCGGGATTTTGATGATGGTGTTCTTGGTTTGGCCTGGGTTGGAGCACCTTCAGGTAGATTGTGCAAAAATCTCTTAATTCTTGGAAGAAAAAAGCAAGTTTGGGGGAAGATGAGGTTTTACTAAGTATAGGAGAAAACAATGCCTGTACAGAAATTTAATTCACATAACCCAGGTTAAGACTAGATGCATAACATAAAGCAAATGGCAGAATAGATGAAGCAGTTTTTTATTTTGAGAGGAATATAAGAGTTGGCCCTATGGCACACACACCTATTGTCTCAGCTCTTACTCTGAGTCAGGAGGCTTGGAAAGGTAAGTTCAAAGCCATCCTGGACTGTGTATAGGGAGACCCTATCTCAAGTAACTAAGCAAATAAATAAGTAAAAATTTAAAAAGAAAAGAGAAGTTTGGGAAGTACCCTAATTTTGGGATTTCCAGAAGCTAACAATTTTATGGGAAGAAATAGTATGTGTGACACCATAAAAGGGAAACCTACGTTTTCCACAAAAGCTAAATGCTAAATGCTGCTAAATTCCCCTAACTGCTCCTTGGAATGGGGCCTGAAAGTCAAATGGGGAAACAACAGCAGCAGCAGCAGCAGCAACAACAACAACAACAACAACAAACAACCAAAAAAACCTGAATTATTGTTCTTTTCTGTTCTGGTCAGGGGCAGCAGGTAGAAAGAAAACATACCTTCATTTGCTTTCCTCTGGTTGTTATTTTAGCAGCAGAGATGCACTACCTGGAAGGCAGTCTAATTCTATTTGGCTGGATTCTAGGATATCTTGTGCTGAAGTCAGATGATTTTATGATTAGATGGGGCCATGGGCTTAGGGACACTCAGTATTTATGTCTAGATTTCAGGATATTTGAACCATCACTTTGTGATGCTGCTCATTTTGTTAACATGGCACTGGGTAGAGTTTCAGGTTGAAAAAAATGTGACTTGTGGTTTTTTTGTTTGTTTTTGTTTTTTGTTTTTTGTTTGATTCCTTGTATGAGTGAAGCAGGACTTTACCTTAGCCTGTCATGAGCAAAGAGAAGATTGAGCCATCAGAATGGAAAATACGACTTTTTTTCAACCTTTATTCTCATTTCTCCCTCTCTGTTCTCTTTCTTTCTGTGTTAGTAACCTTTTCCCTTTATTTCAGGTGTGAAATTTACTCTAACTTGACTGTTAAATCTCCAACTCTGGATCTTAGAAGGCTTTTTCCAAAAGCCCTTTCAGAGAGTATAGACAGATTAGAGGCCAGAGTGAGGGGAGGAGTCTTTCTCTCCTAGCCCAGCTGCCTTACTACAGGGTCCTGCCTTGATAACACCCGTGTCTTTGTCCTCCGTGCTGAACTGATTTTGAGCTTAATAGACACTTTCTTTTATAAAGGATGTTACATATGTAATCTGCTTGATTATTCCTGCTTCCAGTAGATAGTATATTTTATTGATTGCACTACCTTCTTTCTTAAGAGAAGAAGGTGGACATGGGAGCTCTGTTATACTTCAGCATTATCATGTGGAGTAATTGTTAAAGCTCTGTGGGAACAGTAGGGGGACTAAGAGCCCTGAGCTCTACTGGCTTTTTAAATACATTCCAGCAAATTACTTTGCATCAGATAATTTGTGTTATAATTTCTTTTTTCTCCTTCCTTTGAGACTCCATCTTTCTGCTTATAAGTCTTAATTATGTTTTCTGTTATCTTGTTCTTTTTAGATAACACTTTATAGCTGATTTGTTGAGTTTATAGTCTGTTAGTATTTCTTAATCTTTCATTTTTATTTGGTTTAATTAATCTTCACTAATTCTCATCCTGTTGTATAATTTTCCCTAAATTTAATTCATTAAATTCTGAAGTTATTTCACTTTTCAAAAATATGATAGTAGAGATTTTTTATGTTGTTGTTAGTTATCACAGAATATGTATGTAGAATATTAATGGTAGTCCCTTTTACTGCCCCAGTTGATGCTGGAAAATCAAAGAGGGTTGAAGTATCTTAATAGTAAGTTGCTAGTCTTTATGTCTTGCTGTTTTTCGAATAATCTCTTCTTTTGCATTTGTGTTGGAATTAGGACACCATGTATACTAGAGATTCTCTAGTTTCTTCTTTGTATAAATACATGTATTCTAGAAGAACTCTGTTTCTTCTTTCTTAGTACTTTCCTGTAGTTGAATGGTTCTTTTAGGTGTCTTTGATCAAGAAAACTATCTACCCATTGAACTTAGTTTACCTGGAGATTGCCACTTAAAATTATGCTATGCCTACAGTGGAGCCATCAGAAAAGAGTCTGGTTCCCATACAAAGATATACAGGGGCTGTGGCCCAGTGGCAGAGCACAGGCTTAGCATGTACAAGGACTAGGGTTTAAACAGCTCCAGGGGAGAAAGTCAAAACAAAATTTGGGAAAAATTATACAGTGTTCCGTGTTAAACAGATAACCTGTTATCATTTTGGTAGTTATCACAATGGTTTTATAACAAAGTAAATTTTGTTTTGAGTCAGTGTTCACTGTATCCAGCCTGAGCTTGAATTTGTGTTGAGCTTGGAACTGTCTTGTGCAGGTTCCCAAGCATTAGTTTTAGGGTTACAGGTAGAGGCTAAGTTAGATAGCCATCCTCTTCATTCAGTTTCATTTCATTTGCTGAACCTCTTTAACACACTTCTGAAATATGTTTCTCTGGCTTGTTCAGATATGTTCTGACCCTTATTAACCAGTCTCAGTTAAGTGAACATAGCTGAGGCTTGCTTGGGTTACTTTTACTCTTCTCATTTATTCACAAGGTTACGATAACTCTGTAGTAAAAGCTTACATAATGTAAAGCAGTTACTGAGCTTGAATTACATTCAGCTTGGTGAGTTCTTTCACTGATTTTTTTTGGTTTATCAGAACTAGTTGCAGTATTTAAAAACCATAATTTATAAAATAAAATTTAGTAAATTTTCTGTGTGGTTTGAGTTGCTCCATTTTATGCCTTAGGCTATAATAATATTTAACTTAAGACTCAGAGGATTTATTTAAGAGATTAAACAGTATACGTATCACAGAGATTATATTTAAGAAGAGTATTCTCAAACTTATATATGATCTTGCTAAGTTAGCTAGACTTCAATACATAAATATGTCAGAATTTTTTAATGTGCCTATTTAAAGATGTGTATTGGAGTCTTCTGTGCCTAGATCAAGTTTGACAGGACTTATTTTAGGTCAGTTTCATATGACAAGTCTTTACAGAGGCAGGATATTAATTTACTACTCGCTCCAAGTTAACATGTGGTTGTATAATTGTTACAGATTACTTCCTCATAGATTTAATTTCCTGGTTCCTAGAATGATATAACCTTCAGAAAAAATAAATATTCATAAATCAATATCTATTTTCTCTATTGTTTTCTGTTCAGGAAAGGGTGTGTATAGAGACCACATGAAGACATGTGGGCTAAATCTGCTCTTGGCTTAGTCTTCATTTTCCTTTTTCGCAAAGTTCATCATGATTTCAGCTTGTTAAGAGGATAGCAAATGCTGATAACTGAGCATAGGCAGACCCTCTCAAATACAAGACAAACACAAGGAGAGTTCACTCTTGTCAGTGCAGGGATTGACGAGCTAGTTGAGTTGATTTTATTTGTCTCTTACTAATTTCATGTAACTGCCGTTGGCTGTGAGAAGTGTTGTCGTTTTGATTTTGAACCCCAAAGTTCTTTTGATGAAAAGACAAACTACAAAACAGGTTACCATGCTTGCTTTAAGTAATTTTAAAACATTCTTTAATTATTTTTTTTTTTTTACAGTCCATTCTTTGTCTCCCTCCTGGTTCACCTTCTGACTGTTCCTCGTTCCATTTCTCCTCCCCTGACCCCCGTCTCCAGGAGGATGCACCCCCACCCCTACCCCACCAGACCTCACCACTCCTTGGGGCTTCAGTAATTTATTTTAAAATTTGAAAATGATTTCAGGGCATATCAAAAATCACAATTCAGCTGTTTGTTTTGTTTTAAGTTTCACAGCTGCTGTAGAGTTGTGTGAATTGTGCAGTGAACGCCTGGCCAACCAGATATCCATATTCTTCCATATTTGCTTTCCTGCCCTTTTTTCTTCCCACCTTCTCTCCATCCTTCCTTTTTATGTCTTTATTCCTTAAATCTGTGTCCTTTGGTGTCTCACTGACAGAATGCATGATACAGTACATCACAGGACTGTAAGCACATGCTGAATGTCCTTCACTCTTTGTACAAGTTTGTTTTTTTTTTTCAGAATGTAAAATATTGAAGATATTTTAACTTGTATTTAATTTGTATGTTTTCCCTTTAAAAGATGAAGGGGTATAAGCTTTGGTTCAGTGTAAATGTGGACTTACTCAAATTTAAAGGAAATGAAAATGTTTTGCTATGTTAATGGCAGGAAAAAATTGACTTTTTGATGCTGAAAAATATGTAAGGATTGTGTACTAAATTTTGAGGTTTCTTTGTAGGGACTATTAATGTTTTATTTTAAATGATTTTTAAAATTTTGAACTAATTGGAGTATTTGAATCATTTAGGTACATTTAGTCATTGTATTTTAAATTGAAAAATATAAATGTTTTAGCTCCATGTAATGATTTTAATTACTGTTTACCTGGGGTTTTTTTTTTGGTAGTGGAATAGATAACTAATTTAGTTCTTTATTGTTATTATTATTTTAAAATCTGAATTAGGAAGCTCTGGAGGAATATGTGAGAAAAGCAAGTTGTATTCAGATGGCAAGAAGAAGTCGTTGAACACAGGCATCATTACTGTTCAGAACTATGGCTCCCATGTGCCTCCCAAAGTCTCTCATATTACTTTTGCTCATGAAGTTGGACATAACTTTGGATCTCCAGTGAGTACTGCCTAATTATTAAAAATTTAAAAAATAATTAGCTTGACTTTTATCTTCAGTGATATTTTGCATTACAGTAATGTACATATGAATGTTTCGTGTTAATATGCCAGCACATAGCGATGTACTTGACCGTACTGAAAGTAAGAGAACTCTGTGAAAGCCCAGAGTTCTGTTTAGTTTCTTTGTGGGAGGGTGGTTTTGAGATACAGTCTCAGGTAGCCTAGGCACTTCTTCCCAAGTTCTAGGTAAATATCTTTATGCCCCAGCCTTGTTTGGCTCAGTCTGGCTTGTTTGTGCAGAAGGTGATCTGTCTATATTTGCTGGTTATGAAACAGTCGCTGTCACATAATACACTCAAATATATTTTGAATGAGCTCCTTTTAGTAATCTTGTAAATTGTGTGATGGCTTTTTGGCTTTTGTTTCTATTAAAGCAATATTGTGATTTACTTGAATATATTTCTCTACTGTATAAATAGATTGATATTTTATATTTTCATATAATAAGTTTCTGACATACAGAAGAAAAAATAGCATAGCAGGCCATGGTGTCATTACCTAAAACAGGGATTGGCAAGCGTTCCCAATGGGCCCACTTGAACACTTCTGTTAGGCTTTGGGGCTAGCATTTGTCTCATGCTCCATGTTCTTTAGTTTTCAGTTCTTCAAATATGGAAAGCCATTCAGTGGGTCATTTGCTGACCGGAGTCGGTTGGTAATTATCAAAGTTTTGCCTTGTCTGCTTTTTGTGTTCCTTTCTTTTTCTTTGTTAAGATGTTTAAATTTACATGCTTTAGAAAAAAGGCTTCATAGGTAACCACAATGTGATTATTATTCTTACAACAGCTGTCTTTGCTATTCTGCAATACTTGGGTCCATTCTTATGATTTTAAAGTGATCTCAGTGAACATCAATTCAACCCAGAAATAGGAAATAGTAAAAGATTTTGTCTGCTCTTGGTGGCGCTTATCAAGTATGTGTTTGGGAAAATTCTACTTGACAACTGTGTAAATTCATTTTACTTGAACCTTATCATTTGTAAACATGGAAATGTTTATTATTTTAAGGATAATTTGTTGGTGTTGAGGGTATAGGCCAGTATAGAGTACATATGTAGCATACATGAAGTCTAGGGTTTAATCTCTAGTACCAAAATAAACTAATAAAAACCATTCATGAGCTTGTAGTTTAAAATCGTAAAAGGCACTTCTAAGTCTTACAAGTTTTTAAAATGTATCATCTCAGACTCTCCTTGTCTAAGTCTCCATCAGAACTGAGAGGTTGTTTTCAAAGGAGTTCTTGAAGTTTCATAGATGAACAGAGGGCTGATGCCAATGGTTAAGTTGCATTTTCAAGTGCAAGGACACACACCTTCATAAGAACCATACCCTTCTAGTTCCTTTGTCTGCCCTAGGGCCTGGCTTGTTTTATTTTATTTATTATTATTATTATTTGCTTTTGGAGAGTATGTAGCTTGGCTGTTCTGGAACTCAGTGCAGGCCAGGCCTACTCATGGCAATCCAGCTGTTTTAGCTTCCTGGATGCTGGCGTTGAAGGCATGTACCACCACACTAGGTTTGTTTGTGAGCAGTCAGAAGCCAGCACCATTTCTTGCTCCATTGCACTCCCTCTGTTGTTTCATAGTCTTTTAAGGCAGGACAGCTTACTGTATCTAGAGCTTGTTGTTTTAGCTAGTCTGACTGGTTGGCCTATAAACCCCTGATATTTGTCCAACTGCCAGCAGACTGCCTTATTCATCTTTGATGTGGGTTTTGGGGGTCTAAACTCAGATCTGCGGACTTGGGTGGCAAGCACTTTAACCTGCTGAGCCACATCTCCCCAGTCCCCTTACATCTCATCTTAATCTTTATCTGACTGCCAACAATTGCATTTAGAAAATTAACATTATTGTATCGTTTATGTATTGCTTAATAGATAATTTGGTTCTCATTCCTTGTCAACTTTGTTAACATTTTTCTCTCCTACAAGACTACTTGAATGACCTTACAATGTTTAACCATTGTATATGTTGTTAATTCTACCATACATATACATGGTAGACCCTGAATAAGTATTTTTGAATGATTTATGGTAAGATGAACTGGAACCATAAACTCCCAAACCTGTCCACTTTGGCATCTCTCTGTGAAATCTTTCTTTCTCCCTGCTTCCCTATTGTTATGTGTCTGTGCCACACAATGTTACTTTCTCCAAGTGGCTTGCATTATTCTTTATATTCACTTATCTTTATATGAGTACACTGTAGCCATCTTCAGACACACCAGAAGAGGGCATCAGGTCCCATTACAGATGGTTGTGAGCCACCATGTGGTTGCTGGAAATTGAACTCAGGACCTCTGGAAGAGCAGCCAGTGCTCTTAACCACTGAGCCATCTCTTCTGCCCTGATATTCACTTTTATTATCCCAACTATTTATTGAGTATGTTCTCCAAAAAGCCACGCCCACTCCAATAAGGCTACACCTAATAGTGCCACTCCCTATGGGCTTATGGGTGACATTTTCTTTCAAACGTCTACATTCCATACCCTGACACCTATAGGTTTGTAGCCATATCATAATACAGAAATGAATTAAATCCAACTTCCAAAGTCCCCCTAGTTTATTATAGTTTCAGCACTTTAAAACCTCAGAGTCTCTTCTGAGACTCATGCAGTCTAACTGTAACCCCTGTAAAATCAAAATGAAAATGCAGATCCCAGACTTCCAACACACAATGGCCCAGGACATACATTACCATTCTAAAATGGAGGAAAGAGAGCATAGTAAAGCAATTCTGGACCAAAGCCAGATGGAAAACCAGCTGGGCAGACTCCAGACTGTATCTCATGTCTGATGTCAAAGCATCCTTCAGATCTCCAACTCCTTTCATCTTTGTTGACTGCAACACACTTCTTGCCCTTGGGCTGATTCCATTCCCTGTTAGCAGCTTTCCTTGGCAGGTATATCCCACAGCTCTGGCATCTCTAACATTTTAGGCTCTCCAAAGCAATCCAGGCTTCATCTTCACAGTTTCACACAGTGGCTTCTCTGGACTTCCAATGCAGGAATACCCCTGACACACACCTGGCCTTAGTGGCTTTTCTTAGTTGCAGAGGGAGATTCTATAACCCATTTATTCTTTCCTTGACTCTAAAGCCAGAACCACATGGTCAAAGCTGCTAAGTTTTGCTGCTTGCTGGGGCTGGAACATGGTCCCCCTGTTCAATTACATCTTATTAACTTCCTGTATTCAGTGGTTTCTTTTATTGTCTAAGTTTGGCTGTCCTGAAACACTCATTGTTGATAAGGCTGGCCTTAAACTCAGAGATCTGCTTGCCTCTGCTTCTGGAGTGCTGGGATTAAAGGTGTGTGCCACTAACCTGGCTCTGAGTCTTTCTTTAATTTCTTTTTGTATAGTGGAATCTTAACTGGGTGGGCTCTTGCCCTGAGGTCTCTTCCCATTATTCCATTCAACATCATGCTTCCCTTTAATATGTTTATCTCCTTGAACACAGGATTTAGCTCCATTCCATTTCCCGGTGCCCCTTTATTCCTTGATCTGTACATTTTGTACTTTTTCCTTGTTCAACTTGCTTCTTTTCATTATGTAGCTTCATAAGAGTGAATACTAACAACCACAGAACAGAATCAGTACTAGGCTGTTTTGAGATTTCCTCTGTCAATGCAATTAATTCAAAACTTCACTTTAGCCTCAGGCAAACTTTTCAGACAAGGGCAAAAAGCAGCCACAATCTTAGCTAAAACATCACAAGAATAGTCTCTAGGCCACATATTAAAATTCTTCTCCTCTGAAACTCCTTGAGCCAGGCCCCCACAGTTCAAATCACTGTCAGCACCACTGTCTTCCATCTTCCTACTAGGCTGGTCCATTAAGCCCCACTTAAAATGTTCAACCGCTTTTCTAATCCAAAGTCCCAAAGTCTACATTCCTCCAAACAGAAGCATGGTCAGGCCTATCACAGTATTCCTGTACTAACTTCTGTCTTAGAGTTTTATTGCTGTGAAGAGACACAGTGACCATGGCAATTCTTATAAAGGAAAACATTTAATTGGGGCTGGCTTACAGTTTCAGAGGTTAAACATTATCATCATGGTGGGACACATGGCAGCATGTAGGTAGACATGCTGGAGAAGCAGGCAGCAGGAAGTGAATTGCCTTGAGCTTTGGAGACCTCAGAGCCCACCCCCTAGTGACATACCTACTCTAACAAAGCTATACCTCCTAATAGTGCTGCTCCCTATGGGCCTATGAGGGCCATTTTCTTTCAGACCACTACAGGTTTCATCATTTATTTAGGCCTTGCCATAATTCAATTCAAAGTATATATCCTGTGTCATCTCTCACCTCTCAAATCTGATGAATCTCCTGCTTCAGCCTATCTTACCTTAAAATCTTTTCTTAAGTATTTTTATATGTATGGGTTTTTTGTTTGTATATATGTGTGGGTACAACATGGATGCCTCAATCCTTAGATTAAAAGGTGTCAGAACCCTTGGGACTGGAATTTACAGAATGTGAGCTCCATGTGGGTACTGGGAACTGAATATAGGTCTTCTAAAAGAAGCAGCAAATGCTTTTGACTACTACCATGGAATAGTTACTCTTCAGCCGTTTAAAAACTTAGGCTCTTCAATGCTTCTTATACTGGTAAACTGAGACACAGAATATATATATATACGTATATATATATATACGTATATATATATACGTATATATATATATATGACTGTAGATTATAATTTATTTTTCATATGTTCTTAAATCTTTTTCTTACTTTTCTATGAATATTTCCTCCCCCCTTTCTCTCTTTGTTGCCTTCTTCTTTCTGTTTCTTCGTTTTTCTTTGACAGGTTTTCACTGGATAGCCTAGGCTGACCTCAAACCTGTCACTAAACTAAACCTAAACTCTGCCTTAGCCTCTTTAATGATGGGATTATTTTATAGTCTGTTCCACCAAATGTATCTTATATTATGAACAATATACTCATGAAACTTTACTCTTAATTTGAGCCTTGAGTCCTTTTTGACATCTGGTCAAGATAGTCCTTTGTATGTGTGTGTGTGTGTGTGTGTCAGAGGTAGTTTGTTTTATTTTTTTTTTAATTCCTTTGCTTACTGGTTTTGTTCCTGTATCTGACGTAGCAAATAGTAAGCATCCTTGTTTACAGTCTGTTCTTCCTTCTATGGCTGTTGGTGAGATCTGTTACACCATTCCTGAGTAATTAAGACTAGGCAGGTAGGTCACAATTAGCTATTTTAGGAATGTGACTCCTTGCCAAGTTTGGGACAATGCTTATTCCATCTGTATAAGTTTGTATATTTTAGTACTTCCATGTAGAACGGCTGTTTTAATATTTGCTGCCTTGTAAGATAGCTAGTGATTCTTTGATCACATTAACTGCCATTCAGTATTGGAACTTTTTTCTATTTCTCAATTTGAATGATGAGATTGTTGCTAGCACCATACTTAATAAGAAAACAAATTGGGTTGTAAGGAACAGAAGCATAAAGCAAGGTAATACTGTGTACAGAGCAAGTAGTTGCCAGAGGCTGAATCTGGGCTCAGGAGAAAAACTGCATTATTAGGAAGAGTAGGATGTGAGACCTCTGATGAGGGAGTATAAAATCAGAGTGACTTGGTATTATTGTTTATTCGTAAAGAGTAAGGTTGTTGGGTATTCAAACCAAGATTGAGTTAAATACAACTGCCATTCCAGTAGCCAACATTTTTACCCTTTACAATAATGAATACCTTAATTACTTGAGGACATTGTGTGTGATGTTTCCTTCAGGTGTGTGTTGTGTGTGTATTAAAGGTGTTTTGTGTGTGGTACATGCACCTGAGTATACACCTTTGTATATACACACAGAAGTCAGAGGAGGATATTTAGTGTCTTCTTCAATTACTCTTGAGATAATTAGCCTTGAGACATGCTCTCTGAACCAGAAGCTTGCCATCTTATGAGCTCTTGGTATCTGTTTCTGAATTCTAGTGATGGGGTTGTTGCAAATAAGCACAGTCATGTCTAGCTTTAAATTTTTTTCTTAAAATTGTCCTGGGGACCAAACTGAAGTTGTCAATCTTGGTGACAAGCATCTTTTATCACCGAGCAATCTTTCTGGTCCTGGGCCTGGATTTTTTATGTGGGTCTTGGAGTTTTGAACAGAGGTCCTCTTGCGTGTACAAATGTTCTTTTCCACGAAGCCACCTACCAACCCCTGGCTTTGTTGTTTTAGTGCATATGTGGGAAGAAAGCAGGTGCTTCATTATCCCAGCTTTGAGAGTGTTTTTCCTTTGTGAAGATTCAGGGAGCTCATGCTTTGGTCTTTCTCATGCCTCTGATACCTGGATAAATTACCAGAATCAAAACCACTACACAGAACTCTGTCTCCTGTTTATTCTGTAAAGCAGTGGTTTGCTCCCATGCCTTGGGTTTTCTTAATCTTATTTTGAAGTAAAACTTGTGTTTGACTCCTGTCAGCATTTTGCTTGGCTGTCTTTTGCACTGACTCACAAGGAAGTGTCATTGCCTTGAGTTCTTACTCTGCCTTCCCCAACACTGGTCTTCGGTTTCATTTTTACTTCTGCCTTCTTGAACAAGTTTTAGCATGTAATTTACCATGTATTTTAATGAATGCTAATCCATATTATTATTGCCAGCCTTAAAAGCTTCTTTTCAGTAATCTTTATGACAGTGTATGCTCAGTTCTAGTCCCTAATTACAAAGCTCTAAGATAGTTTATGTTTAGACTTTCAGCTTTCCCCTGTGCTGCAACAGTGGCCCTAATAGAGCATGTATTTATCCTAACTCACAATCCTAGGCAGTTCTAGATCTTTCTTCAAGGAAAGTATGTGACTTCCACTGTTCTTCTGATGAGAAAGTTCTACATAAGCAGATAACTGGAAAACCCCCTATTAATGGAACACCGTATTCTGTTTGGCAGCATGATTCTGGAACAGAGTGCACTCCAGGAGAGTCTAAGAACTTGGGACAAAAAGAAAATGGCAATTACATCATGTATGCAAGAGCAACGTCTGGGGACAAGCTTAACAACAACAAGTTTTCACTCTGCAGCATTAGAAACATAAGCCAAGTGCTTGAGAAGAAGAGGAACAACTGTTTTGTTGGTATGTATATTTTCCAACATTTTCATTATTAACTTTTTCTTCTACATGTGTGCATGTGCATACAAGCCACAGCAGGTATGTGGAGGTCGGAAGACAACTTGATGGAGTCAGTTCTCCCCCTTTACCATGTGAGTTCTAACAATTGAACGCAGCTTGTCAAGCTTGGTGGTAAGCACCATTCCCCTAAAGATTCATCTTCCCAGCCCAAAATATTTAAACATTCAGAAAACATGTAAGAGTCCACTCGGTTCCCACTTATGTTTTCTAGTTAACACTTTGCAAAAAGTATTTGCTTTATCAAATACTTAGGAATTTATTTGCCCCTTTGAAACTAAGTATCAGATAGCAGACTATTTTACTTCTAAGCTCTTTAGCTTATATCTCATTAGCTAGAGTTCAATATTGTTTGAGGTTCTTTTCTTTTCCCTCCCCCTTCCCTCCCTCCCTCCCTTTCTTTCATAGGTGAATTACACAATCAATTATATATGTGTATATATAATTTCATTCACATGCACACATGCCCTGCTGTGTGTGACGTTTCACTTACTGTACAGTGAGCACATTCCCCACCCTTCTTATCCTCCCTTTGTCATACTGTCTTCTCTGGTTTTCTAGGTAGTTTTGCTTCTGCTTTCATGTCACATACCTGTACATGATTTTATGGATCTGTATAAAACCTAGGAACTAGAAAGGAGAAGACAGCATGATAGCTGTCATTGTGACATTGGCTTGATTCATTTAAGATGATTTCCTCCAGTTGTGTCTCTTTTCCTGTAGACAACAAATAATTGCACTTCTCATTTCTAAAACCAACTCCATTGTGTTTGTGCTGCATGGGTGTGGTGGTGCACACCTTTAACCCTAGCAGTTGGCAGGCAGAGGCTGGTGGAAGGTTGTGAGTTCAAGGCCAGCCTGGTCTATATAGCAGGCTCCAGGCCAGCCAGGGCATACACAGCAAGACCTTAACCAAACAAGCAAGCAGCCAGCCAACCAAAACAAAACAAAATGAAATCCCAAAACCCAAAGTGCATATATACGTGTATATATATATATGAACTTTCTTCATCTGATTCTGTTGTTGGACACCCAGGTTAGTTCCACAGCGTAGCTCTTGTGGATAGTGCTGCATGAACATGGATGCGTGAAGTGCTCAAGTGTTAATCGCAGCACATGATGAATTTGACAGATGACAATTACCTATGTAAACCAAGCAGCTTTGAAGATCCAGAACATTTCTATCAGCCCAGAAAGTTCTTTATTCTACTTTATAGTCTCTTGAAGCAACTGCTAACTGATTTTTGTTTTTTTTAACCAAAGGTTGGCATGCCTGTTTTAAGATTTCAGACAAATGGAATTCACAGCTTTTTCCCTTTATGGAATTTTACTTTTAATTCCACAAAGTTTATCACAGTGTTTTGTTCCTGTTGCTGAATAGCAGTGTGTTTCAGGACTGATTACAGTTGACTCATTGCTTCTATCAGTGGGCACAGGGGACTCATATAGTGTATGTCCCTTTGTGTCTGACTTATTTTACTTAACATAAGATTTTTAAGGTTCACCTGTGTAATAGCATGTATCACAACCCTCTTCCTTTTAAAGGGTAAACAATATTCCACTGTGTAAGCATATCAGATATTGGTCTTGCATTCAGCTATATATCTCTCTTGTGACATTTTTCAGATTCCAAATATTCTACCTTGTCTTAAAGTTGTTTTGTGTATCTTCCTTTTCCATAAGACTACAAAATACTTGAATGCAAATATGAGTCACTGGTCACTTTTTTTGTTGTTGTTGTTTTTTCAGACGGGGTTTCTCTGTGTAGCCCTGGCTGTCCTGGAACTCACTCTGTAGACCAGGCTGACCTCGAACTCAGAAATCCACCTGCCTCTGCCTCCCAAGTGCTAGGATTAAAGGTGTGCACTACCACTGCCCGGCTTGGTCACTTTTGTATATAAAGAACATTTGAAGAAAGGTTGATGAACTGAGGACTAAGAACTAAGAACTATGTCCAATTTTCTAAGGTACCACTAGACTGATTTCCAGAGTGGTTGTACCAGCTTACAGTCCCACCAGCAATGAAGCAGCGTTCCTCTTTCTTCACATCTTCATAAAATCACTGGTGATTTGTCAGAAACCATGGAGGAGCTTTTTGGTTGTTCTTGGTATAGCACAGTCTTCCTATATTTGTGTTCTGAGTACTGGATTATAGGTGTGCACCATTATTGGACTCAGATAATGGTTTACAGTCTGTAGTATATTTCTTTATCCTTGTCACAGACAGAGTCTTTGGCTTTTTCTTTTAAACTTTCCCCTCATAGGTTAGATTGACATTACATTGATGCTGTTACTCTGTTATTGTCATCAGTGGTCGCTTTTCTGTCACTTCTGTAAGTTCTTAATGAAGAAGTGTTCTGTAGACAGTGGAGTTTTCATAGTAAACTTAGAAGCTGACTATAAAAGTGAATGCACTGATCAGTTGGTCACTGTTAGGATGCATGTTGTATCAGACACTGCACACGCATTTTCTGACCTTTCTCTAGAATTACATGTCACCTAAATTATAAAGTTATTACTAGCCATTTAAAAGTCATTGTTTTACTTAGAATGGATGTTCTAGTAGAACAGTCCAAAGACATCATATAAGATCAGTTAGTGGGCTAGAATTTCAGTGACTGTTAAGATTTTCTTTAATGAATTAAGAATGAATTTGATAAGTGTAAAGCCTACCTTCCTGGAGTGGTTTTCAGTTACCCGAGCCATAAGTGAGGTTTCTGTGCTAGGTATGTGTTCCTTCTTTCAGCAGTTTATTCAGTCCACATTTAAAGCCCGATTGGTGTATTAGAAACAAAAGCCTAAAATTTAAGACCCAAGAGTCCTGGACTTAATCTGTTTGATCATATTGGGGTGTATGACTTCTAGCAAGTCATAGGTTCCTTCTAAGTTAGTTTTGCTTACTAGAAATGAAGACATTTGTTTCTTGCCATTCCCAGTAAATGATAGTGTATTGAGGTGATTTTGAGATCTTACGAAGAGAATTCCTGGTCTGATTTTTTTACCCTATCATTTGTTTTAGTGGTGCTGGGGGTTGAACTAAATCTACTATTCTAACTTTAAGCTTCAATGAGAACTTTAAAAAGTTGAAGAAATGTATTGAAATTATTCACCAATATTTAGGCTAGGCTTTCTAACTCTAGTTATCTAACATCAGTTGTTGTTAGGCTGCCTAGGACTTCAGGGAGTATATTAATAATTCATACCTATTTCTTTTCTTAAGGTGCTTGGTCTAGCAAGAAACAGAATAATATTCATTTAAAAGTTATTATTGACACTATTGTGATCACTTTAAAAATGAGTTATTTTATAGGATAAAATTATCCAATATCCTTAACAAATAAATGATGTGAAAAATAAAAAGACAAAGTGAACCTATTCTATAGTAAAATAACTTAAAAGATATATCACCTAAGCAACTATGGTAGAAGGGGTGGTGTTAGGAGAACCTTGTTTGGAACTTGATTTGATAGCCAGTTATTGAAAGATAGTTCAGATGCCAGGCAGTGGTGGCGCACGCCTTTAATCCCAGCACTTGGGAGGCAGAGGCAGGTGGATTTCTGAGTTCAAGGCCAGCCTGGTCTACAGAGTGAGTTCCAGGACAGCCAGGGCTACACAGAGAAACCCTATCTCGAGACCCCCTCACACCCCCCCTCCCCAAAAAAAGAAAGATAGTTCAGGAAATTTGAACATGGATTGATTCTTAGATGCTTAATTATTAAGCATCGTGCTGATTTCATTAGCTGTGATAATGAAATATAGTTAGGCTTATAAAAGGTTTATCATTTAGACATGCAGCCTGAACTTTTTACAGAACAACATTAGGTGTGGTGATTTCAAAATGCTACAAAATAAAAAGTGGTTGGAAGTAAGAGAAGAAAAGCATTCATGGGAGATGTCTTAGGTTTCCATTGCTATGAAAAGACACCATGACCAAGGCAACTCTGATAAAGAACAGCATTTAATTGGGGCTGGCTTACAGATTACCCATTATTATCAAAGCAGGAACATGGCAGCATCCATGCAGGTATGGTGGAGGAGCTGAGAGTTCTACATCTTCATCTGAAGGCCACTAGGAGAAAAACTGGCTTCCAGTCAGTTAGGATGAGGGTCTTAAAGCCCATGCCCACAGTGACACACTTCCTCCAACAAGGCCACACCCACTCCACAAGGCCCGTCTCCAAACAGTGCCACTCATATTCAGACCACCACAGGAGGTCGTTGTGCTTATTTTCTTACTACTTTTATGTATGTTTGAAAATTTCTGTAACAAGCTTTCCTCTTTTCTCCTGGTTGAAAACACTAACTTCATTTGCATACATATGTTACACATGTGTAGTCAGCAAAGCTCAGCTGTGATGTGGCCTAAATAGCAAGTTATTAGTTCTACAAAGAACATAGGAAGGATCCTTGAGGTCAGTCTTCTCACTGTGTAGAAACAGAATGGCGTGCTGAGGCTGCAATTGCTGTTTATAGCACTGCCCTTACTAAACAACAGGTCTCCTGATTTTCACATACTGTTTTTTGTCTTACTTACTCATTAAAATTTCCCTTTTCATTTTGGTAAAGCTCTAAAGAGTTTGTCGATTTTATTTTTATGTGTGTAGTGTTTTGCCTGCATGCATGTCTGCATTATATGTAAGCTTGATTCCTACAGATGCTGAAAGATGGTGTCAGATCCCCTGGATCTTGAATTATAGACAGTTGTGAGCTGCCCTGTGGGTGCTGGGAACTGAAATCAGGTTTCAGGAAGGGCAGCAAGTGCTCTTAAATAAACTGTCAAGCCATCTCTCCAGCCTGAGCTTGTAAATTTTGAAGAAAATTATGTGTGCATACAGCACTCACCTTGTCCTGTGGCTTTCCCCAGAGTCTGGCCAGCCTATCTGTGGAAACGGGATGGTGGAGCAAGGGGAAGAGTGTGACTGTGGCTACAGTGACCAGTGCAAAGATGAGTGCTGCTTCGATGCCAACCAGCCAGAGGGGAAGAAGTGCAAGCTGAAGCCTGGGAAGCAGTGCAGGTACCTGCCAGCAGCATCCCTGCAAGGTCACCACAACAGTTAAGACAGAGTTAATGCTGACATGGAAGTTTGCCTCTCTTTGTTATATTGTCAGTTATTTTTTTGGAATGTCGGCATCCTCTTTTTACATTTGGAACAATTCATAATTTAGTGATTTGGCTATTGAGAAAGAGAATGTGACAGTGCTGTTCCATAAAATGCATGTATCATTTAATTCCTAACTTTGAAAATGTGACTATATTACTTTAAAATATTTAGGTAAAGTGGGGCATGTAGGCTTCTGTGACTTAGTACCATATCATTATTTCACTGTCAAATGCAGTTGTGTTTACAAGAAATAGACTACAATTTACACAAACTTTTTTAATGGTTAGTATGTGAATCCATGTTCGATTTTCTACAGAAAGGTGTGGATTAATTAATTTAGGGTTAGGGTGGTATAGCTGTGGGAGAAAACACTAAAAAGTTTTCTAGTCCTAAAATCACCTCACAAAGGGCAGATTAATAATGCTGATTTGTAGCATTTGTGACTGTGGAAACCATATACTTAATTATCTTCATAGACTTGCTAGAATGTCCAAATAGAGTAGCTTGTTACTAGTAATATTTGAAGTTGTATTCCAGTAACGTACTTACCACCTAAGAGATGAAGTTTGTGATGTGAAAATCTGGCTCATCTCTAAGTGTATAACAAATAACTAGTAATTTACTTTATCTGATTATTTAACTCTTCTCCTAGTCCGAGTCAAGGACCCTGCTGTACAGCACAGTGTGCATTCAAATCGAAGTCTGAGAAGTGTCGGGATGATTCTGACTGTGCAAAAGAAGGGATTTGCAATGGCTTCACAGCCCTTTGCCCAGCATCTGATCCCAAGCCCAACTTTACAGACTGTAACAGGCATACACAAGTGTGCATTAATGGGGTAAGCATTTGATTTAAGATGTTTTAAATTTTATTGAGCATCCTTTTTCAGAATAATGGTTGACACCCATCAGGTAACTATTCTGGGGCTCCCATTCAGTAATGTCCCTACCTGTTCCCCACAAAGCCATAAATGTATGTGACACAATTGCCTGGTGACATATAGTTAGTTCCTGACTCACCTTTCATCTTTGTAACCGTGTGTCTTTGGTATTCACAAGAGTACAACTAGGCATGTGGTCTTATCTGCACTTCTTTTAAGTTGTATAAATTAATATTTCAGGAGTCTGAATAAAATAACTCATCTGGTCATTTTCTTGGAGTGTGAAATCTTCAGAGCTCCAATGTCTAAATGTCACTTTGTTCTGCATGAGGAAAACTTTCTCTGCTTAGAGAGGAGCCATAGTAGCCAACACAAATGTGGATGTGCCCCTTCCTCTACTTTTGTTTAGGTTTTTTGTTTTTCCCTTCATTGCTTTAAAAATTGTACCGCTTTCTTTCATTTAGTCTCATATCTATTTGTGTGGTATTATTGGCTTTGATATTCATCTGTGGTTTTGTTTTGTGGTGCTGGGGATCAGACCCAGGGCCTTGCATGTGCTAGCAAGTGCTTGCTATGGAGGTGCAAACCCACCTCTGTTGTTTGTAACTCCTATTTCCACTGTATTATTTGACATCAGAAGCATATACCTGCCTAATACCATGAACAGTAGTCTTGACTGCACAGAGATGAAATAAAATTTGCCTTTTCCCCAGCAATGTGCAGGTTCTATCTGTGAGAAGTATGACTTGGAGGAATGCACCTGTGCCAGCTCTGATGGCAAAGATGATAAGGAATTATGCCATGTTTGCTGCATGAAGAAAAGTAAGGCTTTCCAACAACTCAGCTTAAGGTCAACTTCCATAGTGTTTTTTTGTTTTTGTTTTTTTCATCTTTTGGGAATGGGGTTTATTAGGAGAAAGGCTTTTGAGACCACTAACAAGCCTTGATGTGGGAGAGCATATGAAAGGGACAACTGTGTCAAAAATAGCTTAGCAGAGCTTTAAAGGGAAATCTTCCCTTTAAAACCTGGAGAGAGGCCTGTTATAGCTTACAAAGAGACACAGAGACAGAGAGACAGACAGAACTGCCATAAGAGAGATGGCAGGGGTTGGGTGGTATGGGGCAGAGAAGATCCTTGCCTTTAGGTTTTCGTTGTTAAACTGATACATAGTTTAGACAGATACTTTCTAGCTAAATCAGTTCTCTTGAGAAAAATTTAAATGTAGCATTGCACTATGGTCCTTACAATGTTGTTAATACATTAGACCAGATCTTGCCAGCCTTAGGTAATAATTTATGTAAACATACTTCAATGGTTTTAAAGCCATTGCAGGCACTAAGTCAATTGTTTGTTTATATTTTAACATTTAAAGTAATTGAGTAATGATGTTACTCTAACAAACTAGTATAGATCTAGGTAGCATAGGAATGAGTTTAGGTAGTCTGTTTTCTTTCTGAGACTGTTCTGCCAGGTATTCAGACCTCTATTTGTGTTTGGCACTTCTTTTTCCAGTGGCTCCATCAACTTGTGCCAGTACAGGCTCTTTGCAATGGAGCAAGCAATTCAGTGGTCGGACTATCACTCTGCAGCCGGGCTCTCCTTGTAATGACTTCAGAGGCTACTGTGATGTTTTCATGCGGTGCAGATTAGTAGATGCTGATGGGCCTCTAGCTAGGCTGAAAAAAGCAATTTTTAGCCCACAACTCTATGAAAACATTGCTGAGTGGATTGTGGTAAGTATAGTCTTCATTCATAAAAACCTCAAAATGTTTGATCTTAATTTTACTTGGGCAGAGGTAACAATATGAGAGGATGAACACTTGCCTGTGTATACTAGAATCACTATATGTATAGACTTTGAATGTTTAGATATCCCTGGCTCTTATTTCCTTCTGCAGTGGTCTACATCTCCACCTGAATGTATTCAAAACTGTGTTAGGTGGTAGGAGCCATTCTGTTTCCCTCTGCTGCTTTGCTTACATTGTCTTTTGCAGGTGACTTCTGGTGGTACATATATATGTTAGCGTTTTTCCTGGGCTGTTCCGGAAAGTGCTACTTGGTTTTTTATTTCTCTGTTGTTTCAGCAGAACAGGTAGCCAGCTATGGATGTTACCTTGCTCAACAGTAAAGATGAGAGATTAATTTTCTGAAGGCTTCTTCCCTGCATTTGTTGTTGTTTTTCTTCTTCTGATATTTCTGTAATTTCTGGGTCTTAGTCTTGTTTGTGATAGATGTTGAACAATGTAAGATCATATGAAGAGTCGGTCACAGATCTTTTAAATGGCTATACTGCTTTCTCCGTCCTCATCTACTGAACTGAATTTAATTTTTAAGTTAACATTTTTCTAAATTGTAAAATCATTGATTTGTGGGGGCAACTCAGTAAAGTACTTGCCTACTATGCATGAGTCTCTGAGTTGTTGAAACAGGTACTCATAAAATGGGTTGTGGTGGCACATATGGTTATTCCTAGCACTTAGAAAGTAAAGGAGGAAGACCAGATGCTTAAGATCTTGTTCACATAGTATGTAGCCCATTCTGGTTAGTCTGGATTAGTGAGAAGCTGTCTCAAAACAGACAAAGGAGTTTGATGCCAGCCAGTGATACTTGAGACCCTGTCTCAAAACAAACCAAACTTTGAAACATTGTTTCTTCTGTGGTTTTCTTAAAGAATTGCTGAGATTAGCCTAGATGTTCATGCATTCCAAGTGATTTGTGTAGCACACTTACTTTCAAGTGGCATGTTTAGGAATGTGCTATACCTAAAGCTGAGTAGTTTGCTTCGTAAATTGACTTAGAACTCAGACTTTCCCCTTTCCAAGTTACTACTTGTTTTGTTTTGTTTTTAAAGTAGATTTAATAAAAGATTCCTTTCTGTGAATTAGCAATGAGAATGCTTATCTTACGTTCTGGAATGGATTAATCAGATACTGTATGTGAGTGAGAGTAACACGTGCCTTTTGTTTTATAATGTCAATGTGGATGTAACGTCCTCAGCTAGCACTACCCGCAATGCCCGGAGAGCAGACAGAGGTGCTTTAGTGAGCATCGGCCAGGCCAAACAATAAGACCATAAATGCTGAGTTTGTTTTACATTATTTGTCTCATCTGATTTTGTGCAGTTTCCTTGCATAACAAGGTTTGTTTTATATTAACGATAGTTTGTGTCGTAGGGTCCTATCATTTCTGTGGTAATATATACTGTTAAGCTCTTATGCAATAAGAAGCTGTGCAAGAAGTGAAGGACTTCCTTCACTGTGTCTTTTTCCAGTGCTGCCTGGTGTCATTTTGTCTCCGTTGATGGTGCTCTATGACTCCCTTTCTCCTCACGCAGTTCTGTGGAGTTTGAAGAACCTTGAGAACACTTCAATGTTTTATGGGTACTGTTGTCATGGAGATGATCCTTTTTTTTTTTTTTTTTTTTTTTGGTGGAGAGTTGTTTTGACAACCATGTTTAGATTTTTCCAGAATATGCTCTGCTGGGTTTGTCTAGCTTGGAGGCATTGATAAACACTCCATAGCTTTAGCACATGCTAAATGTAGTTCTAAAGAAGACTGCGAGTGTTCATCATTAAATCTGTTGAGATCCTGAGCCATTATCACCTGTTTAAGTGGGAGTTGAGGACATCAGTAATTCTTTTCTAGTTTCTGCTATAGTTGATGTAGTCTTATTTCTCTTTCCATCTTTTGCACTAGGTTTGATGTTGCAGAGAACCATTTTTTACCTTTTTTTAAATTTTTGTTCGGATTTATCAGTATGTGCTCTTTCCTTTCATTGTCACAATGCTGTGACTTTTTATTTAAGTTTGCCAAAAGCTGCTGCTGCTGCTGCTGCTGCTGCTGGTGGTGGTGGTGGTGGTTATTATTGTTGTTGTTGTTGTTTTTATTATTAACATTCTTTATACCCCTTTTCACTATGGTGCCCAAGTCTCTAATCCCTGGGCTTCAGGGGTCTCTCTACCTTCAGCCTCTAAGTGTGTGTGGGCTCACACACACTCCTTTATTTTTTTGAGGCAAGTCTCATAGCCCTAAACCTGGTACTTTCTATATAGCCCAAGCTGAGTGCCAACTAACAGCAGTCCTATATCAACCTCCAAAATGAACTTTCTCTCTCTCTCTTTTCAAAAAAGGGTTTTTCTGTATAACCTGGCTGTCCTGGAACTCACTCTGTAGACCAGGCTGGCCTCAGTCAGATCTGTTTTCTCTGTCTCCCGCCCCGAGTGAGTGCTGGAATTAAAGGAATGTGTCACCTCCTCCCAGCTTACTTTCTCTTTTTAAAACCAGTTTCTATCCCCATATTTTGTTCTAACTTTATGAATGTAGATACTAAGAATCTGATATTTTTTTATTTTGAGTGGGAGATTTAGGGCAGTGGTTCCAAAGTGGATCACAGACTACAGCTGCTCTCAGGTTGATTGTCCAGTGCCTCTGAGAATACTGGAGGCTGGTCAGATCTAGAGAAGTCCTGGAATGCATACATCTTTGTAGCTTTATTTTCAAAACAATCACAGGAGCATTTACGCACAGGATTATAAACCTAGACATCCTTAGGTGTCATTTGGTAAATATTATCCAAGAACAGCAGCTATTAGTGCTAGTTATACATGAGTGTCACCACAGGGCCTGGACCAACTAAGTGTACATGCCCATGGAGGCTAGAAGAGTGCATTGGATCCCCTAGAGCTGGAGTTACAGACAGTTGTGAACTACCATGGGGTTCATGAGAATTGAAGTTGGTGGGTCCTGTGGACAAACAGCCAGCACTAACCACTGAACCCTCTCTGTAACCCTTAAACCAAGTTTCAACCACAGTTTTATCCAGGCTTTACTTATTTCAGTGTTGTACCTGTTTGTGTTGCTCTACTGTAGAGTGTGTAGGTCTGAAAAAGTTGTATTAATAGCACCAAAACATCTCTATATAGGGTTGATGGGCCCCTGTCCACATAGTCAGTGTTAGGCAAATAGAAAAAGGTGCATGGGCCATATGGGATAGAATGGTGAGCCACTGTAATAACTAGCCCAGCAAGTGGTTTCTTATGGAACTGAGAGAGAAGGATGTAAGTGCAGGAACTCAGAGTCCAGCGTAGGATATGGAAGACAGGCACATAGAAGTGTATTTCAGTTCTGTGTGTTGTTTTCATAGGAAACAAGCAGGTTCTGTTGGAGAAGTCTTAACATTTTTTAATTTTTTTGTTTTGATTTGTTGGTTGTTTTTTTTTGTTTTTGGTGTGCATGTGTATATTTTTGTGTTTATGTGTATGTATGTGTATGTATATGTGGTGCTGGGAACTGACCCCAGGGCCTTATGTGTTTTAGACAAATAGCTACGACTCAGCCATTGGAAAGCTCTCTTTAACAAGACGACACTACAACTACCTTAAGTGCTGGCAGTAGCAGATGTACAGGAATGTTTCATGGAGAAGAAAGTGTATGAATCTTCTACACCAAAACAGTTTGAAAAGTCTTTTGAAAATTTAGTAAATTTTAGTGATTGACAAGATACTCCATTTAAAAGCAGGCCTGCTTTTTGCCCTGAAACCTGTGTGCCCAGGATGAATTTCCTGTGTGCTCTTTGGGATCTAAGTAGAGCCATGCTGCTTCGAACACTCAGACTTCATTTTCTGCCCTCCTCTCCCACTTCTGGGCTATCCAGCCTCAGGACAAAGAGTTTAAATGACAAAGGGGCATAATCAAACCCTTTGCTTGCGTAGTTGTAGCACTGATAGCCGTATGGAAGGTTTTAGGAGCACAGGCAGCTGGAGACGGTGTTAGGAAGAACATGAGAAGCACTAAGGATGGAGGTAGCTTCTCTGACAGTACTAGGCCTCAGCCTCAGTGGAGCAGGACTACTATTGCCTTTTGCTCTTAAGAGTTGACTGCCACCCTGTCTGGAAAAACAAAAACAAAAGAGTTGACTGCAGCTGGGCAGTGGTGGCCCACACCTTTAATCCCAGCATTTGGGAGGAAAAGGCAGGTGGATTTCTGAGTTCAAGGCCAGCCTGGTCTACAGAGTTCCAGGACAGCCAGGGCTACACAGAGAAATCCTGTCTCGAAAAAACCAAAAAAAAAACCAAAAACAAAAACAAAACAGAGTTGACTGCAATACAGAAGGCACTGATCCCAGAAGGAACTCAGAAACGTGTAGTAGCTATCAGTAACGAACAGATACTGGTATTTACTAACTGGGCTCCAAGAATGCTGAGCTTCCAACATGCTCAAAAATTGTCTCTAGACTGTTTGCATATACTGACAATAGTCTTGTACCCTGCCTCTTGATAAATAGCAATTATGTTACTTGAGAGTGAATGAAAATAGAAAAATAATAGAAATCCATAAAAACTTATATAACAAGGATGATATCATCCTGAGGACAAAGAAGAAAGGAACTCTGAAAATTGCTTTCTATAGTAGACAAAAGAATGTTTTATAAAACTAACAGTCAAAGGTAGGATACAAGAAGTAGATTAAAGAGCAGATTGTAGGCTCTAGTCTTCAAATGAACATTCAGTAGAACACAAAAGTACACCTGAGCATACCTGGAGCAGCTGGAAAACATAACAGAAACTGATGTTTTATCTTTCTGGACTTTTTTCTTTTATTCATAGATCATAAACCAACACAATAGTCATCTTAAATGACTTAGGAGAAAAAAGTAGGTTGTAAACCCATGGTTTCTAAGCCAAATTCAGCTGTTTTGTGTGGTCTGCACTTGCTTTTCGACACTTTGAACAAGTTTGCCAGCATTTACAATAGACTTCATATAGAAATTCAGATTTGTAACTTCTCCTAAAAAGATCTTTGGGTGGAAGGTTGAATTGCATTGCACATTCCTGCCATGTGGGCATTTGAGTTTTGTGCCCCTGCCACAGTGAGCGCAAGAGTGACAGACTGGAAACTCCTGCCACGGGCTATAGAATACAGAGGAAAATAGAAGAAAGGTGGCTGTAGGACTCTTGTGCACTCCGACAGCCTGAGGATGGTGGGGAAGAGAGGCACGTGTGGTGTGTAAACCGTTCTAAGTTCATTTTGGATTTAAAACAAAACCTCCCTCTTTCTGTTTTCTATTCCCTCTCTTTTCTTTCTTATTATTGGGGTGGAGGTGGGGAAAGTATTGAGAGAGAATCTCGTGGGCCCCGTCTAGCCTCAAAGTGAGTATTAGTTGAGGCTAGACTCCTGCTCTTCCTGCCTCATTTCCCAGTTGCTGGAATCACAGACATGTACCACCACTCTCTCCTTTCATTACTTTTAATTTTGATATTCTGTGTATTTCAGTGTTCTGTGTACCATGGATGTGCCTGGTACCTGCAGGGCCCAGAAGACAGTGTCAGAACCCCTGGCACTGCAGACGGTTGTGTGAACTGCCGTGTTGATACTGGGAATTGAACCTAGATTCTGAGAGAACAGCCAGTGTTCTTAAACACTGAGCTATCTCTCCATCATCTTTACATAAAAATAAACAAAACCCAAAAGTGTGTGTGTGTGTGTGTTTGTGTGTGTGTAACTGAAAGTCAGAGGACAACTTTCCAGAATAGATTCTCTCCTTCCATCATGTAGGTTCTTTTCTTGAACAGTTTGTTCCTAAAGCCACCGGGCGATTCTAAGCAAGGTAGGAGTCCATCTCAGGTGTGTATTGTACAGCTGCAGAACCACAGAGATGGCTGGCTGACAGTTGAGCCGTATGTGGTTAGGAGGGTATGGGGAAGGGCATAGTGTGGCACGGCATCCTCCAAGCAATGGGAAATGAGTGCTATGCCAGAGTGCAAGCGGATTGAACAGGTTCTACGGTGAGAGGCCTCTTCAGTGTAGAAGGCAATTACCATGGCAGAGTGTAAGTAGGGTGAGGAGGGGTCTTCCTAGGAGGAGAAACACTACAAGGAACCAGGCTTCAACAGAGACACGGGTGGTCCAGGACTCAGGTTATTAAAAGAACAAGATGAACCTGGAACATTTTGTGTCACAAAGTAAGTGCTTAGAGAACAAGGTGGGGAAGAGTGTCAAAAATCCCATGGTAATGATGGTATTGGGTTACATCCTATTGTATAGAATAGGAAACCCCAATAGAACAGTAAGTAAATAAATGATAATTTATGGAGAATGGAATGTATACATAGTTCCAAATTACATCTCCATAAAATACTCATTGATTCAAATGAAAAGTATCTTGTTAAGTCTGGTGGATAACATCACAATCAAGTAATCAAAGTTAGCACCAGAGTGATGAGGTCAGAGTCATGTCCCCCATGTCAGGTCTTGGTAAAAGAGTACTGAAAGACCCCCGAATTGGGGAGACCCTCACTCAAGCCACGGGAAGACACGACCCCCCAATGACTCACGAGAAACCGAACTTGCTGCAAGCGCACGAGGTTTATTCGGGGAAGCAGTGCACTGGGCCGAGCTCATAACCCACACAGGGGCAGAGGAGATCGACCCCGAGCAGCTGAAGTTAGGGGTATTTACAGGGAGAAATCACAAAGCAAAAGGGGGAGCAGGGGAAACATGCGTCATGGGAAAGAACAGAGGGTCTCAGAACAGAGGTCACTGTAACATTTTTGGTTGATCAACAGGATAGGAGTCAAGTCAAAACAACTACTTTCCCAAAACAATTTTTAAGACAGAGTTTATCATGACATTTTATGTTTGGAACAAGGTAAAAACAGCCATTCTCAGGACTCTCCAAGGGGGGTGAGTTAAGCCCATCTCAGGCCCCTGGGTGGTTTAGGGCTCTAGTGCTGAGTCTAGGGGCATTTTCCTTCCAGGGTCTTTCAGTACAAGATCCCTTTTGTGATACTCCTAACAGATGCTTGAACGGAATTTGATCATAAGAAACACCAGAGAATTCAAAGTAGGTCGTTATAAGCCTATATTAACAACTGCCCTGAAAATGTTAAGTGTCCAAGTTCTAAAGGCCAGAGGGAGCTGTGGGAGCCTTCCAGACTGAAGGACAACAGTGGGGCCCAGCAGCACGAGGTGCTGAAGCTGTGATGAGCCAAGCTTGATGGGCCTCTGATGACCAAGGCTTATCCAGGAAATACTCTTACATCTTAGATTATAGGAATTTGTGTGCATATGCCTGTCCATCTGTCCAACAATTTTTCGGTGGTCTGTGTGTGCATGTACATATATGTGGGAGGCCAGAGTTTGATGCTGGGTGTTGTTTTCCACCTTTTTTGTTGTTGTTGAAATAGGGTCTTTCACTGAACTTGTAGATTTCTGATTGACAAAACTGCCTGGCCAGCAAGCCCAAGAGATTCTCTTGTTTCTGCTCTGCAGTGCTGGGATTATAGGTATATGCTTTTATATCTGGCTTTTTAGTGTTGACGGATCTGAATTTGGGTCCTCATTTTGGTGAAAATTGAGCCCCATGTTATGGGACTTTCATGGGAAGTAGTGTGGTGCATAAAGCTGATTCTGGGTCAGATTTTTGAAAGTTCTTTGCACTGTGCTTACAACTTTTCATTATGTTAGAGATTCTTTCAAGATGAAACAAAAGATTTTAATATAAGGGAGCTTATATATGCAGAAAAAGTGACTGGGGGTGTTTTGACATAGCATGTGTTTTTATTTTAGGATCTGGGTAAACAGTACAGAGTAAGTTGTGTGAAGCTTCAGATGATAGAGGCGTTTTGAATGTTTTGCTAGAAATAATTAGTCATAATTGCATAAGTGTTACAATAATCTGCACTAAAGTCAGTGTGGACATTCAGAAATTGAAAGCTGTAAATATTGCATATGACGGGTGTGAATATCTGCTGTCTTGAAACCGTTTACTTCTGTTCCCATCCAGGCTCACTGGTGGGCAGTGCTGCTTATGGGAATTGCCCTGATCATGTTAATGGCTGGATTTATCAAGATTTGCAGTGTTCACACTCCAAGTAGTAATCCAAAGTTGCCTCCTCCTAAACCACTTCCAGGTAAGGTGCTGAGCAGTGGGTGCTGCTGTGAGCAGAGCCAGAGCTGCGGGGCAGGGAGGACACGGCCCCAGGAGGCTTTTGTAACTGAGTTTATAGGGCTCTGTTTTTGATAAATTGCCTGGCAAATGGTTCACTGGCTGTGTAATTGTCTGTCATTCCAATCTAGTTATTGACTACCATCGTAATGCTGATCTATTTGACCAACATTTTGATTTTTGGTTGGATCCTCCTTCCTTGTTTTTATCTCAGTCACTTACCATACCTTGTTTTTGTTACAGCAGTTAAGGTGATTTTAAATTATTGGTCTTAGTATCTAAATAGTTAATGGCTCTTATACTATTTGTAATGTCTATGTTCTTGAAATAGTTTCTGGTAAGGAAGCACTTTTCCTCTGGAAGAGGCTTACTGAGAAACACAAATCTGTATGTAGGGGAGTCTTAGCTTCAGATGTTAAGAACCTGTCAAATAGTCTCCACTTACTGCCACTAGGATAAGTCAACTTTGAGCATTTGAAGAAGACAAGAGAGGAGGAAGCAGCTGTTCTGTTACCCTTTAGTCTTATCAGTCCCTCTTCCCCTATCCAAGGTGGGTGTGGCTAGTCATTACAGTGTGGGAAGACTGCCTAAGACAGTGACAGGGAAGTCTGGGTTGGGTGCTAGCCTGTCCCACTCCTCCGGAGAGCCTTGCCTTAGGTCAAAGTGGTTTCTTCTACTTTGTATTTCCCCTCAGCTGTTCCCTTGTGTTTTCCTGTGCTGGGACAAGAGAGCCCAGGAGTCATGGTGGGGGTGGAGGATGTCTGATTTGATATACTGGCTTTAAGTTTCCTGAGTCAGAATCCAGGCACTTGTGTGAGTTTAACACATTTCCAAGAGCTACAGGACACCTTTGAGGCACGGTTGCTTTGATGCCCTCCTTCAATAGAGAAATATTGGACTTGTGTATTGACACCTCTGAAAATGATCGTCGTTTGTTAAACCTTCATAAAAGTGCTGACTTAAGGACAGTTTTAAAGTCTTCATGACAGACTGTGTGAGTGACTTGCCATCCTGCTGTGCAAACAGGCCTCAAATGTCTGTCAGGGCTCTAGTCATAGATTCTGCCCTCAAAGCTATAATAATTTTGACTGGTCAATCTAATTTTTTAAGTACTTGAAATGCGCCTCATCTCCACTGAGATGTACTGTTAAATATTAAATATGGATCAGACCTAAAGGCTTAACATAAAATAGGAAAATATTTTAGTAATTTTTATATTGAGTACATGCTAAGGTTGGTATTTTTTTTTTAACTTGAATTGGCCTAGAAAAAATAAATATTAAAATTAATTTTTATTTTATTGTATTATGGCCACCAGAAAACTGAAAACTGTGTTACAGAGCACATATTTCTGCTGGTCAGTGCCAAATAGCTTTTCTGAAAGAGTGCTTCACTTTTGAAGATTAGAAGGTGGTGCACAGTGAGCTGTTTTGCTTTCGTTGCAGGCACTTTAAAGAGGAGGAGACCGCCACAGCCCATTCAGCAGCCCCCGCGTCAGAGGCCCAGGGAGAGTTATCAAATGGGACACATGCGACGCTAATGCAGCTTTTGCCTTGGTTCTTCCTAGTGCCTACAGTGGGAAAACTTCACTCCAAAGAGAAACCTGTTAAGTCATCATCCGCAAATGAAACCCTCACAGTTAATAGTTGAAGAAAAAAATGGCAAGAGATCATGTCCTCAGACCAGGTGGAATTACTCAAAATTTAAAGCCTGAAAATTCCAATTTTGGGGGGTGGGGTGGGGTGGGATGGAAAAGGAACCCAATTTTCTTATGGACAGATATTTTTAACCTAATGGCACAAAGTCTTAGAATATTATTATGTGCCCCGTGTTCCCTGTTCTTCATTGCTGCATTTTCTTCACTTGCAGACAGACTTGGCTCTCGATAAACTTTTATCACAAATTGAAATATATTTTTTTCAACTGCCAATAAAGGCTGGGAGGCTCGACCACCTCAACATTGGATACATCACTTGCCAATGTACATACCTTGTTATATGCAGACATGTATTTCTTACGTATACTATACTTCTCTGTGCAATTGTAAACAGAAATTGCAATATGGATGTTTCTTTGTATTATAAATTTTTCCGCTCTTAATGAAAAATTATTGTTTAATTGACATACTCAGGATAACAGAGAATGGTGGTGTGCAGTGGTCCAGGATTCTGTAATGCTTCATGCAGGCAGTTTTGAAATGAGAATCATTTTCCCTTTTTCTTATGGTGGAGTTGGTTCTTACATACATCTTTTTCCTTGTTATGTGGCTGCTGTGAGCAGGAGAGGCTGTGCTGAAGAACACAGCTGAGGGCTTACAAACTGGACAGCAGCAGCATTCGGCTTCAGTGTCAGTTCTTTATGTAGATGTCTGATTTTTGCTTAGTATTTTATACTTTCAAAATCAATTCCATTTTTAAATTGCTAGGTGAATTTTTTCATGCCTTGGTAGGAATTATGTGGAAATGATTATTTACATCTGTAGCCTGCTTATTACTTTGTGTATTCCATATACTTCAAGCCTGCTAATTCTGTTTTTATCTGATATAGAAAAGAAAATCAGTGTCTTCATTGAAATATTTGGACAGTTCTTCAGCACACTTCACTGATCATTGGTAACCACTAGAGATGAGTAATTTGCTCAGCAGGTAGTTGAAATTGTAGATAGGTCTTCTGACATTGTTCCCCCCCCCCCCCAAGACATTTTAGCAACAATGAAGGTAGACAGCACAGTGTCCCATTACAAACTTCTTTTTTAAGCAGATAATACATATAAATATTGGCATTTTTAAAGAAAGAGAAAGCAAAAGCATTTAATGTATTAACAGGCTTATCGCTATGCAGAAAATGGAGGGGGCATTAAAAAATGTAAGCTTGTGACATATTCATTGCTTCTGTTTTCCAGCTACATCATTTAAATTAGAAGTCAACAGCAGTGGTTTTCCTGGCTTTACATAGGAGGCAATTTAGAGAAAGTTGACAAGATTACTGTGTTTGGCTTTTTTTTTCCTTCCTTTTTTTCTTAAGAGTCTAAGGTTTACACAATCACTCACAATGTGACGCGAGCCAGCAAGGCCAAAACCGCTAGAGAAACAATGGGATCTCTCCTTGTAAACTTGTACAGTACGCGGGACTTTTTTCAAAACAGCTTTTTGTACATGATTTAGAGACAAATTTTGTACATGAAACCCCAGATAGACTATAAATAATTCTCACCCAACAAGTAGGTAGCTGTGTATGACACTGCTTTAAATCATTCAAATGCCTTTGTTTTTGGACTGTACAAAGGTTGGAAGTGGGTTTGCATTTCTAAAATGGTGACTTTTATTCTGCAAGAGTTCTTAGTAACTTCTTGAGTGTGGTAGACTTTGGAACATGTACATTTTTTGCTTGTAATGTTATCCTGTGGTAGGGTTTTGGCAGTTACATACTGCCCTATTTTATTTTGAGTCTAAGTTAAATGTTTTCTGAAGAGAGACATGCACTGAACTGTTTCCACTACAAATCAAGATGTGGTAAAAAATGAAAGGACCAGGACCAGTGAGATCTAATACTACTGTCAGTTTAATGTCCACTGTGTTTTATACAGTATCTTTTTTTTGTTGTTCACTTTGGAAATTTTTACTAAAACCTGCAAAAAATAAAGTATTGTGCAAAGATGTAAGGTTTTTTGAAACTTGAAATGCATTAATAAATAGACTTGATGAAATCAACTTGATGGGTCTGTGCTCTTTGAACTCAGAATGGTCAGAAGCAGCCACCATGCTGAATGAAGGACTGTTCAGCAGAAAGTTCTCTCTATGTGCAATTGTAGGTGTCACTACTACAGTCCAGAGCCACAGTGAGGAGTTGCATGTCATTGTCACACACACACTGCATGTTAAAAGTCAGCGCAGTGGCTTCTCACTGTGTCTAGTCAGTGTCCAGGACTTTGTCCTAGTGAAGAGCTGAACCTAGCTGGAAACTTAGTCTTCTTTCTGTGTTCTCAAAGTCCTGTCTAGGTGCTAAGTGCTTTATTAATGTCTAATTTGTCTGGATGTGGTAGTGCCCATCCGTAATTTCAGTACTGTAGAGGCTAATGTAGGAGGACTGGGAGAGAAAAAGGCCAACCTAGGCTGTATGCAAGATTCCTTCCTAAACAGTCCTGGTAAATAATTACCTAGCATGCACATGGACCTTGTCTTCAATTCATAGCTCCTCCTCCAGTGCCCCCACACAAAAGAAGGCCTGGTGTAATGAAAATATATTTGAAATCTTGAACTAACATTTTTCTGCCTTCTCAGATTTATTGTATATTGTAAGTAGAGAATTGACATTGTAGTATTACCTACAAAAGAAATTATTTTTTATACACATAGTTGCACCCTTTATGGAATAATATGCCCCAAATTCCTATTTTAAAATTAAGACTTGCTGTAAATATTGGCATATAT
Source organism: Rhynchomys soricoides (assembly GCA_019843965.1). Classification (NCBI taxonomy): domain Eukaryota; kingdom Metazoa; phylum Chordata; class Mammalia; order Rodentia; family Muridae; genus Rhynchomys; species Rhynchomys soricoides. The sequence goes on along the minus strand of JADRCH010000036.1, from coordinate 6,039,296 downwards.
TAAATAAATAAATACACAATACTTTGGTTTTTTTGTTTATTTGGTTCTTTTTTTTTTTTTTTTTAAAGTGGAAGTCTCACTCTATAGCTGGCCTTGAACTCACTGCCTTTGCCTTCCAACTGCTGGAAGGGCACTTGCATCTGTGCTTATCTTTATTTTTACAGTAGAGTAACTTAATAGTTGTGGGAGGGGCAGAGGAGGTTTTCTTGTTTTGTTTCCCCATGAACTAAAAATTTTTACCAAGTCAGATAATTACAAATTTGTTAGTGCTTAACTTTTGTTTGGAATTTATTTGTGGTATAGTTTTTTGTTTTTGTTTTTGTTTCTTTTTTATTTTAACAGCAGTTTACAAACAAACCTATCATTACAGTTTCAGGGTTTATGATTCCCATAGCACCAGGCAGTATGGGGAAAGATTTATCTAAGGAAAAGGCTGCTTTCTAAGATTAGTCTTAGCTTTTCAGTATCTTTAATAGTTTGTTGTCTGGGTACTTCAAATGTGTTGCATTCATAGTTGAATATAAAACCGAAGATTTGCCAAAACTGAGCAGTTTTCCATTTCTGAGTCCTTTCTTGGGATGCTATTGTGTTTTACGACCTGACTGCTGTTCTCAACCTGGCGTTTTTGGTAGCTGTGAGGTGTGCATACTTGTCCTTGAAAAGGCCTTTAAGTTCTCTTGGCGTATTTCTAATCAAAGGCCTCAGAGCATTGATGTGGCAAATGTCTTGTGAACCTAGGTACAAGGGAAATAGTCATTCTCCATACTTAAGGGGTCAGGATTTCCCAGAGCCAGGGAGCAGGAAGGAGGCCAGTTTGAAGCAGCTGGTCAGGATAATAATCTTTGGAGAAGTCACTAATGCTGTAAGAGATTATAGGGGAAACTTTTTTCTGTCTCAGAAACAAAAGATCATCACTTTGTCCAGAGTGCAGCTTTGATTTTTAGCATTTTAGATTCTCAATTAAGAACTCTCAAGCCAGGTACGATGCATATGCCAGTAGTCCCAGCTACTTCGGAGGCTGAGGCAGCATTGCTTGTTCCCTAGAGATAGAAGCCAGACTGGGCAACACAGAAGACAAGTTTCCAAACAGGAGAGCCACATCGGCCACATTGTCACCAGACAACAAAAATAAAGGCTTCCAGTTGATTTTTTTCTTCCCATTTATTACCAGTTTAGCATTTTCATTATTGTTTCTGGAGCTGACTCTTGAGTGAGACACAGATTAAACCTTGTACTCTGTATCCCATATGCTTTGTGTTTTCAGACATGCACCTATGTGCTATTTTCATTAGAAACGTGCGTCTTTATAACTGATAAGCTTTTCAGAATGTGTTTTCTATTAAAAAGGCAACTGGATACTAGATGAATACAAGAGGGTTGAACACAATGTTTATTACCTTCCTTGCCCTGAAATCCCCGTGAAAATGACAGGATAAATCCAACACAGCAGGTGAAGTGGAGAGTGTGATACCAAGAATACATTTTTGGCAACCGGGAAGTAGATGAGGTGTCCACGTGGTTTGGCAGCTCCAGGGTCACCACATTCTAAGCCTGAAGTGAAATGGGCAGCTAGGCATGGGATAATGGATGCTCTGATCGCCACTGTCAAGATTTCAGGGCACAATATGTGAGTAAATGCATATGACTAAAAGTATAATTTGTAATCCACCTTTCTTATTTAGCGAAATAGTGCTGCTGTGTTAACCATGCTGATGGCTGTAATGACTCATCCTTTGGAGGTGTTGCGGGCCTTTTTATATTAATCACTTCCCTGTTGTTTGGATATGTAAGTTCCAGATTGTTCTTTGTTTTAAACAATCTTCTGTGGAAATGCTAAGTCTAATAATACAGTCTTAAAGCTAGAATTTGGGGTTAAAGGTGTTTGAAAGGTCATTGATTTTAAAAGGTGGTAAGAGTCTTTGACTGTTAAAATAATAGAATTTCTTCTTAAAGGAGTATGAGGGGTTGAAAATCTAAATGTATTGCCCCCGCATAAGTTTATTAGAAACAACAGTGGAAGACTGTTTAATTGATTTCATGAAGGTCAAAATTTAGGGCTCCAGCTGTGGCCTTCAAATACCATTTTCTAAAAGGAGTTGGACTTCCTTAAATAAATGGTTAATTCTGGGTGTAGGGAAGGATGTGTCCAAAAAGAAAGAAAGAAAAAAATCTGTCACACCAGTCTATACAATGATTCAGGAAGCACTTTAAAGATAATTTTAGCAACAGTAAAAATAATATCTTCAAGAGATTGAAACTCTGGTTTTACAAATTCATACTTACCTTTGGAATATGAAAATTTTAAAGACATCCTGGCCAAAAAACTGAAGAAAAATACAGAATTAGGATGTTGCTATTTTACCCTTCAGGGATGAAGGGATGGAGAAGATCTCTTCCAGTCACTGTCAGCCTCAGGAAGAGACAGCAAGCCATGTCGAGGACACCTCTCAATGGAAGCACATCTCCTCAGGAGCAAACCCACCAAGTCCTACCAAATCCTCATCGAGCTTCCAGACCTGACACCACTTCCTAAAAATAGAAGAAACAAATGAAAGCACAGGGGAAGTCCACACAATCCAGGCTTCAGGAACTGCAGAACAAGTAACCAACTAAAATTCACAGAAAAAGATCAGTTAGACTTAGCTTGCCAAGTCAATTGTTCAACTTATTTGGATTCTGCAACAGGAAAACTTAGAAGATCATTGGGAATATGTGAAATTTGATTTGATAGTTGGTGAGTGTAAGGGGTTACAATTATTTTTAGTGTTTACATTTTGTTTTAATTTTTTGTTAGGTGCTGGGGGTTGAACTAGGGCTTCATGTGTGCTGGACATATGTCCTGCCATGTGAGCTACACTCCCCAGTCCGCCTGTGAGCATGCCATGTGATTACATTCTTCAAGGAAGTCCATATCACGTAGAGATACAAACTGAAATATGATTAAAGTGATTAGTGTCTTAAGATGTCTTTAAAAATAACTAAGGTATTAGCATTGACCAGTGTGTGAAAGAAAATTGAAAAAAGATTGTGAGTTGGTAATTAATGAAGCTAGGCAATGGGGTATTTAACAATTCAGTATATTGTTTTGTTTTGTTTTAACCTATTTTTAAGTGTTTTCATTAAAGTGTTTTAAATATGGATTGAGTCTATACAGAAGTTTACTCAAGACTGTGTTTATAACCTATATTCATGATGAGTTTCATAATGATTTTTTTAGTGGAATTAAGCTTGAACCAATCAAGCTAATATGATTAATTATATTCTTCTCCAGTTCCAATGAATGATTAATTGATTTTGAGTATGAAGGTAAAATTTGAAACTATCAGTCATTTGGGAGTCTTAGTAAGCAGCCGTTTGATCCCTCCTTACTTTCACAGTATTGTGTGACTTGCTAACTACTTAAGGAAAAGAATTCTCTTCTATTACACATCAGGAGTAATGGTCAAGTTACCCACAGCAAACTTACAAACTCTACTTTGGGATAAATGTTAAGTAGCTCAGTACAGTAAACTGGAGTTCCATCTTTCTTGTTTAAGTGACACTGATCCCTGGAGGTACAAATGCGTCCTTAAAATGTATTCTGGGATTGTCTTTTATTTTTTTTTTTCCACTATAAGGGAATTAGAATAATTTGATATAATGTGGGTTGTCTAACATGAAAAGTGAAAGTGAAAGTATGGGTCTCTTCATTGACTGCTGCCTATTGCAGAGAGAAGTAACACTGTTCTACAGATAGAAATACTTAGATGGCAGCTTCACAACATGTCTACTTATCAAAGCAGTAGTAGTAGGTTTCCCTATTAGGCTCATGTCCTTCCCACCTGTGGCCCTTTGTCAAGTATCAGGCACAAATCTTCTCTTACTTACTTTGGGGTGTGTGTGTGTGTGTGTGTGTGTGTGTGTGTGTGTGTGTGTGATGGCATGCTTGAAAGTCAGAGGACAACTTTAAGGAGTCAGTTTCAGCCTTCTACCTTGTTGAGGTGTGTTTCTTTTTTTCTGTAGGTGCACTGAGTTTTCCAAGCTTTCCTGTGCAATTCTGTCTTTGCCTCACATCTTGTAGTAGTCCTGGAATTACAGCATAGATGTTTTTTGTTTGTTTGCTTGCTTACTTTTCTGGACCAAAAACATAATTTTGAGCTCTAGATTTTCAAGAGATGAATTGGATAAAGCAGGCACTGTTGATGATAAGTGTTTGAGAAGAAATCCAGAAGAGCATGTGTGTGACAGAAGAGAAACTAAGGAGTTTCTGAGATAGAGAGGGACTTGCATCTGAGTTCTAGGAGGCATCAGTGGTGATACAGTGAGAGGGGGCCAAAAAATGTTAACAAAGATGCTAATACGGGCAACAGTGGTGAGAGAACACACTCAGGCATGGTGTATTTCTAAGCTACAAGAACGAATCAAAGCATACACATTCCCTCAGAGAGAAATGAACTGTCCTGACATTGGCCTGCTCACTAACTGCACAGGAACTACAACATGGAAACTGGCCATCAGGGAGGAAAAAGGACAATGTAGAAATGGATCTGGGCAGACCAGCTGCTTGGCCCTCTTCCTTTCACTTCTTCTCTACCTTTCACTTCTTTGTTATTCTTGTTGTTTGGTGGTTTTGTTGTTTGCTTTTGTTTTTGTTTTGAGATGAAGTCTTACTATGTAACCTTGATTGGCCTGGGACCCACTATATAGACCAGGCTGGTCTTGCACTCACAGAGATCCACCTGCCTCTGCTGTCCAAGTGCTGGGATTAAAGGTGGACACCACCATGCCTGGGTGTTGCTTGTTTCCTAAGTCAGCAACAGTGCTGACCTCAAACTTACTCAAAGTAGTCAATGTCTTTGAACTTCTAATCCTCATGATTACTAATGTGCCCTGGCACACTAGGTATATATAGTGCTGAGTATAGAACTAGGGCTTTGTGCTTGCTAGATAAGCCCTCTATCAATCAACCTACTCCCTTAGCCTCTGTCTTACTAAGTTTTACAGATGGATCTAAGAATGTGCTCCGGTTTCCTTTTACTTGGTTGTAGTTAATTAAATTCCATGTTTACAGAAGAGTTGAGAAGGTCCAAAAGAATATGAGATTTCAGAAGAACATTAAAGCAAAAACAGAAAGATGACCAAACCCAAATCAAGATGTATTTCAATACCTGCTATTCAGACAAGAGATACTTGGTTTTTTTTTTTTTTTTATCTGTGAAGGGCCTTTGGCCTGCCACCCTCCTTCTTGAGTGGATCACATCACCATCTGCCTCAACAATTCTTCTATGTCTGCTACTAAAAATAGTAAGCAAATGTCAGTAGATCTGGGCATGGGGTTGGGTAGGAAGAAAAGAAACATTCCAGTGTTCTCCCATGGAGAGGGGCTATACTGCTGGAGGAGAAATGAAAGCAGTCTTGAGGTCTGGTGTGAGGAATGAAGCAGGAGAGGAACAGAATATTTTGCTGGGAGGAAATATGTGTCTAGTTTTCATAACTTGGTAAAAAATATTTGGTTGTGAGCAACAGAAAGGGGAAAGTAGCCAAAAATCTATAAATGAAGGAGATGAAAAGGGAAATTTGATCAATGTATAAAAATAAAGATAAGTGAAAAGAATAAACAATTTGTAAAGGAAGCCAGTAAGATCGTGAGGTCTCATTATTACACTAAGTATGAGTGGGCTAGATTTCCCCATTAAAGTCAGAGGCTTTTTGTTGATTAAAAATTTTAAATTACTTATCTATACTGTATCTAGAAAAAATATTTTTAAAGGTTTAAATTTTTAAAATTTATTTGGGGTGTGTGTGTGTGTGTGTGTGTGTGAAAAGCGAGGTCATAGGGCAAATTGCTGAACTCATTCTCCTTCCATTATATGAATCCCAGGGATCAAACTCAGATCAGCTGTTTGGCAGCAATTACCCTCACCTACTGAGCCATCTTGCCCACTCTGAAATAAAGTTGTAACTTTAAAAACAATGTTGACAGTGAAGAGATTAAGATAGTAAATAATGAAAGTGGGGATAGTGCAATGGTAGAGTATTTGCCTACTAAGTGTGAAGGCCCTAGGAGTTTGGGGTTAAAAACACTATAAAATAAATTATAAAGAACATTTTGTGAATCAGAACCACATTAATAAGCTTATGATAATCAATGAAACTGCAAATACAATTTCATAAAAATGGAGATTTTAAAACCTTTTCAGGGTTGGTTCTAGTTTATAATCAATAAATTATTTATTTATTTATTTATTTATTTATTTATTTAGAAAGTCTGGCTTGGACCTCATGACCCTTCTGCCTCAGCTTCCAAGTGCTGGAATTACAGATGTACATCACTATATCCAGCTAGCAAACTCAGTTTATTTCATATGTATATAGGTGTAAAGTAAAAAACAGAATTTTTTTCATATACCCAGTAGAACATTATAAGGACTTACAATCTACTTGATTACAAAGAAAGTCTTTGGAAATTTGGAAATTACTTGTCTTTATAACAACATTCAATAAAATTAGAAATGAATAACCAAATAGCTTAATTGTTGAAGAATTAAGTATAATTAATTGAGCATAATTGCTGAGCTTAATTAATTGAGAAATTTATCCCTGATAACCTTCAGTGTAAAGAAGAAAATAAAGCAAGCCCTTTAGATTATTTAGAAAACAGTGAAAAGAAAACTTTTTCTACATGAAACCATGCAGAAGAATGTGGACAGACTTAGAAACCACTGTCATCAAAGTAGAAAGACTAGGGGCTGGGGAGATGGCTCCATAAGAGCACGTGCATTGCCAGTATAAAGACCTGAGTTCAGATCCCCAACACCCATGTAAAAATCCAGGCAATTGTATACCTGTAATGCCAGCATTGTTGAATAGACAGAGGTGGATCCCAGAATCTCACTGGTAAGCCAAGACCAAGAGATCTAAGAGAAGAGAAGAGTTTCAGATTCAATGACAGACCATGTCTCAAGGCAATAAGGCAAGGAGCAATAGAGAAAGATGTCAGCCATCTTGCTCTGGGTTCCTCATGAACACACACAGGTACACACACTCACATACTTGTGTTCTGCCACCATATGCCAACACACTGTGTTCTGCCACCATATGCCAACACACACCACCACACATTCACTGTACTGGGGTTGAACCAGCCTTTGCTTATACTAAGTAAGTGCTTTGAGCCACTCCAGTCTGTATTTGCATATATTTTAAAGAGTATCTCTAGGAATTCAGAGGAATGCCACTTTCCTCCTCAGTTTTTTCTTGATCACTGGCTGAGCTATTTAGCTTTGAATCCTACACAGTTTGCAGATTGACTCTAAATTTAATATTGAACAGAGCACTGTATCTACTGTCCACAGTCAATGCTTATGGCCATTCCAAGTACCTCGGAATTATTCAAACTGCAGAGTTCTTGCTTTCTACTTTTATAGTAGCCTTTATTTTATTCATTATTATGGTCACATGCCTCTCTGGATCTCTCTTGCCTGAAGGTGTCTCACAACTCTTTAAAAATAAATGCAATGTGTAATATAAAAGCTGAGGGTCTAAGGATGTTACATGCAAAATCACAAAATGTATGGTTTTACAGCTATAGCCTTTTCTTTAAAAATGAGTAAGGGCCAGCAAGACTGTGTAGAGGCTAGAGGCGCTCCAAGTCTGATGGCCTGAGTGTGACCTACAGAACCCACTTGTTGGAGGAGAGAGCCAGTTCTCAAAATCCTCTGACTTCTACATATATCCCCCCACTCTGCCACAAATAAACAAACATAATTTTAAAAATTGTTGGGTGTGGTGGCTTATGACGGAAATCCCACCATTCAAGAGGCTGAGCCAGGACAATTACCTTGTGTTCAAGGCTAGCTGGCGCTATGCAGTGAGACCCTGTATCAGAAAAGCAAAAACTCATTTTAAAAGAAGGGCATGAAACTAACGGGGGAACTAACAGGGCTAGAGAATGAGGAGGTAGAGAATGGGAGAAAGGATGAGAATGTTGCACATGCGAACTTGAACGCATCATAGTGAAACCCTTCGGTGCAACTGATATGTGCTATCAAAAATTTACCTTTCAGCATACTACCAAGACTAAAGCCTCGGTTCATTGCTGTAGAATCAATATACAAAAATATTGCCTCCCTTAAAGATGTGGGCTGATATCATGAAAATTAAGAGGGTTGGCAAGATGGCTCAGTGGATGAAGGTATTTGCCACCAAGCCTAATACTCTGAGTCCTATCCCTGGAGGCCAAATAGGAGAGAAGAAAAGCCATTCCTGAACGATGTCCTCTGACCTGACACATAAGCTATTGGTATGATGCACACGTCTATGTACGCAGCATAAATAATTAATTCATGAAAAGGAAATAAGTACAAATCTGAACTATGATCTTAGTAAATGATACCCAGTAATGTAATAAGTAATTCACTGCGGCTGTGGGAGCCTCAGTTCTAGGAATTCAGTGTGGGCCAGCATTAGGAAATACGTGAATGCAAGTTATATTGCTTTTAAAAATATTTGTTTCTTGTATTACTTGTATGGGATTTGTTCCTTGTATTACTTGTATGGTGTTTTGCCCTGGTGTGTGTCTTTGTGCCATATGTATAACCTGTGCCCACAGAGACCAGAAGAAGGCATCGTATTCCCCAGGACTGGAGTTACAGATAATTGTGAGCTGCCATGTGGGTACTGGAAAGTAAACCTGGGTCCTCTGGAAGAGCAGCCAGTGCTCTAACCACTGGGCCATCTCTCCCCCAGCCCTATTTTTTAAAAAATCATTTTAAAATGTGTGTGTGTGTATGTGTGTGCGTGTACATGCATGTATGCAAAGCGAGTGCAGGTGGCCATGAAGTCCCAAAGAGGGTGTACTGCCTTCTGAAGCTGCCATTACCAGGTGGTTCTGAGCCATATGACATGGGTGTTGGGAACGAAGCATAGATTCTCTGCAGAGGCAGAGTGTACTCTCAACTCTGCGCCACCTCTCTAGCCCTTATATAGTTAACAAAGGAGGAAAACACACTATCAAGGCATTTCCTAAACTTTAGCAGCAGCAGCTAATAAAAATAGAAAAATCCTTAACTACAATAAGGCTTATTTGTCAAAATCCCCAACAAAGCTCTAAATAAAAAGCATACTATGAGACATATTCAAATTGTAGTGAATCAAGACTGAATCAGTATCGCCCACTGTGGGCGTTACTAGTTAATGTCATCTGGAAGGTTCTGACAAACCCTGGGGCGTGAGGAAATGGAATCAACAGAGTATGTGGTTTTAGGAAGGCGATGGTTATTCACCATGAGACCCTAATTAAAAGAAAAAAGCAACCGGAATTGTAAAGTGTCACATGATTTGATAAGGTGAACAGATACAGAATAAATAAGCTCAAAAGACATCCCATATTTGAACAATATGTCCCATGAAACAGAAATAGAGTGGTTTCATCCACAACAATAACCAAGTACTTTTTAAAAATTAAAATTTTAGAAAAGAATATGTAATATCTTGTTAAACATGAAGCAAAGTCTGAACAGATGCGAAAACTTATATAAGAAAAGGTTAGTTCTATATTTATCGCTATACTTATCTGATGCCTAGTTAGAAAATTAACAGGGATTACAGATAAATTAGGCCTAACATTCCACATGAAAGGCTGTGAACATACCACAGGGTCTATATGCTAGTAAGGGCTTCAAATGCAGCCAGGCATGGCAGCTCCCGCCTGCAATCCCAGCACAGGATTGGGGGAGTGGGGTGGCTGAAGTCAGGAAGATTACCATGAGTTTGAGGTTTTCCTGAGCTACACAGTAAGCTCCAGATCAGCCTGGGTTGCAATATAAGACTCTGCTAACCAAAACAAAAAGATTCAGAAATCATTTGCATGGGTCTAGAACAGGAACACGGATGCTGAAAGATAAATATACTTTTGGTTTATGATAAAAGCAAGACTGTAGCTCTGCATTGAAAAGCCAATTCTCTTTAACACATGTTGGCTTCATTTTCATCCAGATAGAAGAAAATAAAGTTTGGCACTCTATCCTCATACCAAATACAAAAATACATTTTCAGATGGATTAAAGCCTGCAGGGGATGAAAAAAAAAAAAAAACTCAGAAGAAAAACCCTTATTTGGTATAAATTGTAATTCAGTGGAAATAGAAGTGTTAACCAGTCCAGTAACCTATGTAATACAGGCATGCTGGAGTTCCAAAAAATAAAAAATAAAGTCAACTACTGTTTAGCAAATAATATCATTAAGACCAACAGTGGGGAGGCTGGAGAGATGGCTCGGCTGTTAGCTGCTAAAGAGCACTTACCCTCTTACAGAGGACTGCAGTTTGGCTCCCCTCACACACGTTGTAAAGCTCACAACTGCTGGTAACTCCAACTCTAGGGGTTTTTACAGAGGCGCACACACGCACACACATACACACATATGTACACACACACACACACACACACCCTGAGTGAGAGTGACAGAGACAGAAAAGGAGAGAGTCAGAGATGCACAAAAAGAGACAGGACATATACAGAGAGACAGAGACATAAAGTAAAATAGGAGTAGATTTGGGAAAATCCAAGGAAGCCAAAATATAAGGGAATAATATATTTAATGAAATGTGTAGTTCTTGCAATCTAACAAGAAGGCCGGTTTTATGGAAGAATAGAATTGAACAAGTGACTCACACTAATAAACACAGGAAGCCCCTAAAATTTAGCAGGAGGAGTGGAAATACACCAAGGTCCTTGTTCATACTTACTAGGTTGTAAAAGTACTAGGTTGTAAAAATTCAAAGAACCATGGGTTTATTTATTTGCCTTGGAAGAAGGTAGTAAGTAGGAGTGAGTTCTTAGACATGACTGGTGTGACTGCAAAGTCTTGAGGTATTTGGGAAGTAGCTTGGTAGCGTGCGTGAGTGCATGCGTGCGTGCGTGTGTGTTTCAGAAGATTGGATCTCCTGGAGCTTGGTGCTGGAAACCCTGTCTCTTCCTTTGCTACCCCACACATGCATGAGGCCAATGAAACGTTTGTGCTGCTTGCAGTCAACCTGGGTGCATACCAAATGGGGATGTAATGTTGCCTCCTCTCTCCTCACAGGCAGGCCTCAGAGCCCAGCTACAGTAGCCCCAGGGCACTATCTATCTCTGTTTCTCACAAGGAGAAGCACAGACAAGCTTTTGCCAGAATGGCAAGAAGCCAAGTGTGTCTCGAGTGGGTTTGTAAATCAGTGCTGTCTTTAGAGAGCAGCGTGTGTAATCACTGCTCCAGCCAGCGTGTCTCTTGTGCAATGAACAGATGTGGCTGCATTATTCAATTTTCTTCTTTGACTTCCCTGCTCGAATGTACTTTTTAAAATGTGATGGTGATGAACGTACCTCCCCCAGGGAACATAATCCACCACCAACAGAATTGGCACCCAAATTTGGATACACTAAGAAGGAGTTTCAAATGCTTAGGTTAACCACTTGCCATGTTGTATGCCTGTGGAGTTCTCGGCCCAAAATGTTATGACGTATGTGTCGCTTCAAAATCCTCTTGCTAAAGATGAAATAATTGCTAATTATATCACCCGTGAAATTTACATAAATGTCAGAAGACATGATGCTATGGTAGGAATGTGTTTGTTTAACTCTGTTCTTTACTTCATTACTTGTTTTTAGCCATCATGTGAAATGTGGTATTTATACACAGCATGCACAAAGTGTCTATGCATGGTTTGTAGAAGGGCTGTCACCATGAAGATCTGTATCAGCACTACTTAGAGATGAAGCAGCATACTGCAGGCTCCGGGGACACTATGGTGTCCTTCCTCCTTCCTGGTGGCCATAGCAATTTGCTGCTTTTGTTTAGCGTTCTCCCATTGTGTATCCATTCATGACAGTTGGTGATGGTTTGAATAAGAATTGCCTTCATAGACTGGTATTTGAATGTTTAGGGAGTGGCATTAGGAGGTGTGGCCTTGTTGGAAGAAGTGTGTCACTAAAGGCAGGCTTTGAAATTTCAAGTGCACAAGCCAGGCACAGTGTCTCTCTGCATACACTCTCCCTGCTGATGGTAGAGACTGAAATCTTTCAGCTATCTCTCCATCACCATGCCTGCCTGTACAAAGGCTATTCTTGACTCCATGACTACAGTGTACTTAAGCCTCTGAACTAGGAGCCAGCCCTAATTAAATGTTTTTCTTTAAGAGTTGCTATGGTTGTGGTGTCTCTTCACAGCAATAGAAATCCTAAGACATAGTGTAGTTCCGTTCTCTGTTTGTATCATACTGTATGCACTTACAGTGTCCCTGTGCAACACCCAGAAGTGTTTCCTTTAGTGCTGAATCCCAGTTGCTTTAATGCCTCCCCAGGCCCTGCCTGATCATTCTTTTTTAAGGCTAGGGTGAGGACACAGGACTTTGATTCATGTTCACCACTGCATAGCACTCTCCTAGTAAAGGAAGGCTTCATATCTGGAGATACTTGAGATAATTTAAAGTGGGAGAGTCACAAGTAGGCATCTCGTTGGGATGGTCTTTTCTTTCCTGAGCTCTGGTGGAGAGCAGGTGAGGAGGTATGAGCTGTGTGGAGCCAAGCCTCTGTACATCCCAGTCTAACGCACACAGTATGTTTCTCCTCTGAATTATTTCAGACACTAATACAACTGATAACCATGCCTTGCACCCACTTTTATTATGTGGTTTGGTGATAGAATTTGCTGCTTAAATCACAATTTAATTTTTGGGCAAATTGAGATTTAATATGGACAGACTCTGTTCTGGCTACTATGGCAAATAGTCACAGCTTAACTGTTCATCTCTCAGTTTTTGAAACCAGGGAACTTTGAGATCAAGCTGTCTGCATATCTGTGGTCTGGTAAGTGCATGGTCCCATGTTCTCAAATAGTGGAGAGCTGAGAGTCCAGGTCTCTTTATCCCCTTCTAGGGCACTAACCCTGCCTAGGAGATCTGAGTTCTCAAAACTCATCACTTTCCAAATATAATAGTGAAAAAGAAAATGCAGGTTTGGTTGGTTCATGGAGAAGGATACTGAGACCAATTACCTCTCAGAATAAGTCTTATTAAGGTAAAGGGTCTGGTGTCCATGGAGACCGTGATCAGGCCCCGAGGGGAGAGGATTAGGAGGGATGGTACATCATACAAGAGGCAGCATGATGGTACCTTGGGGGTGGGGTGTGTGCTCTAGGCATTATGGGAAAGATCATCAGGAGAGATGGCTTCAAGTAAAAGAGATGGATATTAATTCCCTTTTATTTCAAATTGAAATATATATTTATTTTTAATGTATGTGTATGTATGTCTGTATCTGTGTATATATGCACAGAATGTGGTGCCCACAGAGGCCAGAAGTCATCAGAGTTGCAAGTTATGATTACAAGTGGTTATGAAATGTTCAACATGAGTCCAGGGTACTGAACTCAGGTCTTCTGCAGTATGGACTTATACCTAGAGTCTACTGAATCCCTTATACCATTTCCTGAGGGGATGGGGAGTCTGCCCTTTACTCAAAGGCATCAAAATAGTGTGCTCAGAGTAGTGGAGGTAACAGCGAGCCATTGTTTCTAAATCCCTGCTACATACATCATGAACAGGAGATAGAGAGCAGAGGGGGAAGGAGGGAGAAATGGAGGAGAGGGAGAGAGGGGGAGATGGAGGGTGGAGGGAGAGGGAGGAAGAGAGAGAGGCAGCCAGGGACTCTGTGAACTAACAACTTCCCCTCCACCACCACCTTATTGCCATAAGTTTTAACATGTGAGCTCTGGGGACACAGGCATTCAGTCCATGGCAAACTCTTTGCGGTAATTCAAAATTTCCATTCACTTTTGTTGCATTAGTGAAAGAAAAGGATTGCATGTATTAGTTAGTTATTAAAAGATTAAAATACCCACTGTCCAGTTTCCACTGTTAATGCTAGTAGGTCATAGAATTCTTCTGTGTCTGTCTCAGTGGGTTGTGTGTGATGTTACTCTTTTCTGTGATCTACATTTTTTTCTTTTAGGGAGCTGTACTGTCTTGTCTGGTGCACTGCTACCTGTAAGCAGGGGTTAATTAGGATTTTTTTTTATTGAATGCCAATCATGTACTAGGAACATGTTTCCTGCATGGTTTAAAAACTGGTCAGAAAAAAATAGCAAGAGATATGGGGAAATTGCCTTAACTGTAAAAGACATTGTCAATTAGAATAACAAGTCTAAAATGGCTCTTACATTTGAACTCATTTGCATAGATTAGCATCTAATCAGAGATAAAATTGGGAAATTTTTAGTGTACTAATACTTGAAGATAGTTGTATAACATTGTGCTTAAGCTCAGTTTTAAGATGGTTTTTACAGTGTGTGTGTGTGTGTGTGTGTGTCCCCATTTGAGTACATGAGGTCTGTTCCTTCTTTCTGCCATGTTGGTCTCAGCGACAGAAGAGGTGGCAAGCATCTTTACCTGCTGAGCCATCTCATGCAATATAGTTTGAGAGCTTAATATACAACAGCAAGACACACCCTCCTTTACATATAGTCTTTATTTAAATTTATACCTGATCCTTTGTGTAATTTTGGCTTCTGAATAAGACAACCATTACAGATAAAGAATAGGTTTATTTATTTTTCTCATGGGTCTCTTGACTCATCTGCGCTTTCCCTTCAGTTTTTTCGGCTTCACTTCACATTTCACAAAGACTTTCTCCTGGGTGGGGTGAAGCTGAAGATCATCCACATTTTCTGGGCAAAATTTCATTCTGAATAGAAACAGACAAGCAAACAAACACAGTGTGATGCTTCAGATGGGGCTTATGGACACATTTCATCTTTTATCAGATACTAGACTAGTGGTATAATGCATATGATATGATTTTTTTATATTAGATTCTTAGGTTTGAATATATTTTTATAACTTCAGAGGGAAAATAAAACTTGAGTGAAAACAATCCTCAGAGGGCTGCACTGAGGGCTGGGCTGCACTGAGGGCTGGGCTGGCTTCCCTTTTGTTTTCTAGTAACAGCTCTGCAAAGACTTGAGGGTGAGGGTTGTTTCTCTCTTCACATTTTGCTGACACCAGGACAGATATCCACAGCTCCTCAGCTTCCTGAGCTCCCCAGGGTTCAGCCTTGCTAACAGCCTGCGCCCTGCCCTCTTGCCTATTGGTGCTGACACTGGCCCCCTTAGGGTGTTTGCTGAGGAAACCACTAGGTTGCTTTGACCATTATTTTGGCCTTAGTGCTGTTTTATACTAATTTCAAATCTAACTGTCTTATCTATTATCTATCTGTCTGTCTGTCTATCTATTATCCAATCTTCTCTCTATTCATCTATTTATCTATTCATCCATCCATCCACCCATCTATCTTTTTGTCTATTCATCTACCTCTCTATTTATTATCTATCTATCTATCTATGTATCTATCATCTATTCTTCTCTCTAGTCATCTACTTATTTGTTCATCCACCCATCTAGCCTTCTGCTCATCTATTCATCCGTCCACCCATCCATCCTTTTGTCGATCTCTTCATTTACCTCTCTGTCTCTCTATTTATTATTTATCTAGCTATCTGACCATCTACTTACTGGCACAGGGTGAATTACTTAACCTACTTTTTCTTTTATCCCTTGAATTTAGAAGAGTTGTTGAGAGTATAAGGTTTTATGTTTGTCTCTTGATTCTGGACTTTGGATTCCCAAAGGTGCTAAACATTGGTCCTGTGAGATAGGTAGCATTAGTTCCATTTGTTACTACAGACTCCAGTCTAAAGAGGTACAGTTATTATCTGAAGCTATACAGGTGGTGAGCTATGAAGTAAGACTGGCCAACACAGAATTCTGACTGACCCTGCTAGCCATGATGTTCAGCTCACTGCCTGTCTCCTGGGAATGCCTATGGCCCCCCTCAAAGCCTGCTGCAGTCCAGTCCAGGTCTCTACAACCTGAGCCACTTGTCTTTAGTGTTTCTGGACTGTGCACCACTGAGACATTGGCATTCAAAGTCCACAGACTGCATCAGTAGCAGCTGGGAGCTTTAGAAATGAGGAATCTGAGGTCCCACCTAGGCCTGCTAAGGCAGGACTTGTATTCTGACAGATTTGTAGGCTCATTCAAATTGGAGAAGCCTGTGGATGGAGCACACCATTAGCAAAATTAATTTATCTTGCTTTCCTAACAGTGTTCTGGAATTTATGCTGAAAGCTACAGCTCAAGAGTTTAGGGGTGCCTGCCCCTCTGCAGTGGCATGTGGTACTGTGTAGATATAAAGGAGTATTTACAACTTGGAAAACTACAGAGGCTGTAACTCCTGGGTCCCTACCCTCCGTTATTCCTTTATGTGTGTGTTGTGTTTTCATATGTGTGCATATAGGTGTGTGTGCACATGTGGAGACCAGAGGATAACCTCAGGCATCATTCTTTAGGCACTGTCCACCTTGTTCTTTTCAGACAGAGTCTCTCATTGGTCTAGAACTCACCAAGTAGGCTAGGCTGGCTGACCAAGGAGTCCCAGGCAGTCTGTCTCCACCTCCCTAGCATCGAGATTACAAGGTCATGCCACTACACCCAACTTTGCTTATGTGGGTCCTTGTGCTGGTAAGGTAAGCACATCATTGACCGGGCTATCTTCCAAGCCTCCTCCATCCTCTTTAAGCATGTACATCCTACAGCCCAGAGGAAGGAACTGATGTACCTTTATTATTAATATCCAGTGTTACAATTCTGCTAAATTGGGATAGAGAAAATCAGGCTAATGGAGAAAGGCACTACTTAAAACAGTATGCCAGCAAGAAAGGGGGCAATGAATCTGACCCAAGCAAGGCAGATTTAGGCTTAGCTATGGAACTTCTGTGAGCCCTATAATCCTGATTCATGCATCCAGGCTATCCCTGTCAGGTCATGTGAGATTAATGTTAAGCTCAGTCTGTCCCATGTCCTCTGTACTTTGGGAGCTCACTACACCTTTTTTCTCTTCTCCTTTCTTCTTCAGTACTATATGGTGTGCATCAGTGAAGACAGCAGTGTGGTGTTTAATACCACCACACAGGGCAAGGCAGACAGACTGCCACAATGAACAGCCACCTGTGTGAACAATTATCTTTAGCTAGGAGAATGTCGAGAGAAGCAGTGCCCAGAAGGACTGTGGACCCAAAGGGCCCACAAAGTCTCGCAAGAATAGCTAAGGGTGTGAGAAGGAGAAGCAGTTTAATTTTCCCAGAGTGATCCTGCGGAGGTCATTTGACAGCTGCGAAGTATGTGTTCAGCAACAACCATGGTTGTGCATTCCAGGGAGATAAAATCTCAGAGTGCAGTTGCATAAGGGACCGGGGCATAAGTCTGCCATGGGTAGGCTCCGGGCAGTGGAAACTGAGGCCGAGGAGGCATGTGGTTCAGAGGTGAGCAGCCTACCATTTGCTATCTCTGCTAAGCCAAAAAGGGAACTGGACTTCCCATAAGGAACGTGGGAGACCAGAAATGAATTTTTTGAACACAGAGGGCACAGCTAGGAAAAGTCGTTTAGAAGCACAGAAGTGCCCTGCCATGGAGAATACAAAGCTATAGGAAAGCTTGGTTGCCATGGCAAAGTCTGTTGAACATCCCTCTGCTCTGCTAAGTCTGTAAGCACCACTGGACCACACTTCCCTTTCTTCTTTCCCTACTCCCATCCCAACCCCTTCTTTCCCCCAGGAACTTCGGGGTTGGGAGAGATGACACAAAGAGTGGCATGTCTTAGGGGTCACATTGTTCTTATCAAGCTTCTTTGGGGTTCTCCTGGGTCTCTTTCAAGATACTGGATCAGATGCTCTGCATGTGGGTCCAAGAACTCTGCATATTTAATAAGCTTCCCAGTGACTCTTTGGCACCTAAGGTGGGGTGGGGTATGACAAGAAAGAGAGAGAAAGAAACAGACAGACAGAGAGATACAGACACAGAGACACACAGAATGACAGAGACAACAAGAAATGAAACAGAGAAATCGAGAAACAGGAAAAGAGAAACAGACATAATAAATGTAAAGAAAAAGAGACACACAGAGATAGAGACAGTGAGAGACAGAGAGACACATAGAATGACAGGCAAATCAAAACAAAGAAATAAAGCGAAACATAATACGCACAGAGAAAAAGAGACACAGAGAGAGACAGAGGGGGAAGAGGGATGGGAAAAGAGAGGGTGGTAGGAAGGAGAGATCTTGGGATTGCAGTCTCTCAGGCCCTTCTCTGGCTCAACAACAAAGCAGAATATATAGCTCTCAATAGTCCTTCCCCTGTGCCCTCTCTGCACCCTGGGCTTTGTGAAGCCCCAGACTCCAGAGGAAGTAGCTGATGACAGCCACAGCTGGGAAGAAGCGGCTAAGCAGTCAAAAGATCTTAGTGTTCATCTTTGTCTTCCACCTTGGGCTGAGTGAACAAGGGAGAGCCCCATGTCTTCCCTGCACCCCATCACCAGAATGTCCAGGCACCCACTCCCTGTGACTGAGAGGAGGCTGAGTTGGGGAAGTCGCTTGGAACCCATAGGCACAGAGTGAGGAGCTGTTACTGTCACCTTTGCTGCGTCTCTCCAGCTTTGACCCAGACGGTCTTCAGAATGAGGCCCGAGTAGTGAGGTTCTATGCCCCACAGCATGATGGTCTGCACTGTGTTCCAGACATTGGCCCACACTGTGCTGTTTTCCCACTTGAATTTGAGCACGATCAACTCGCCGATGTCTTTGTCCAGTGTGATAAGGAAGGAATAGGTCTTATTGCTGGTAATTCCTTCGCCCCTTGGAAACAAGAAGGAAACCAGTTAACCGACTTTAGCTGTAGCACCCAAGTGCCACTGAGGCACACTCAGGGCGCCTAAGTGACTTGGGTGGGTATCTTTATTGCATTTTCAAAACCAATGTTCAATAAACAATATTGGCAATAGGTATGGCAGGCTAAAAAGGGTTTCCCCAATAATAAAATCAAGAAACCATACTATTTTCTGTATTATCACACCACAAAGGATCTGAGATACGTTGCTTGTATGAATGGAGTTAACATCTTTTAGCTTGGTGGGCTTGAGTGATGGATCTGGACAGTCTCTGCGGCTTATTCACACAGACAACCCATACCACGCCATTTTCCTGAAAAAGGACTCTCAGTATAAACAGAATCATCTATTAACAGAATAGAAGAAAAGATATAGGAAAGGATTCATTGCCGCACAGCAAGACTGACTGAATGTGCTATTGTGAGGCATTGTTCCTGTTTTGATGACTGGTCTCCAAGACCAAACAGTAGCCTTCTACTGAAAGAGAGGCCAGCTCCGCGGTGCTCTTTCTATAATCCAGAACAATCACTCAGGGGAAATTATTGACAATACAGAGGTGACACTTCTTCTAGGTGAGGCAAGTTGAATGGAAAGATCCCTGGTATGGCTCATCTCAGCTCCTTCTGCCAAGTGTGGTAAAGATGGCGTGTGTGTCTACATAGCTGCTGGGCTGTGAGCACCCACCCTAAGGGTAAATCCCTCAGCATACCTCCCAGCAAAGCACTGCAATGGAAAATATTAAGCTGGGGACAATCTTTAGGAAGCTAGGAACTGTCCCTAAAAGGAATGCTCAGCTCATGCCACTTCCTGAGGGGATCTCTGGGGAAGGTTGAGAAGTCAGAAAAGGTCATAGAAAGCTGGGGCAGAGGGTGGTCTCTGAGTGAGGTATTGTGGGGCTGCTGGTGTGAGCAGGAATGTCACAGGGCAGTGGTCAGGTTGGGCTGGCTCTCCTGGCTGACAGTTTGCTTACTTGTGATGAGGGAAGTAATTACAGTTTTGTTTCTAGGCACATTTTCCTGAACTCACCGGACAGGTATTCAGGAGTCTTTGTGAGGATTCCTGCTCCTCCCTCACACCTTCTCTCAACCTGGGTCTTGTCTGCTTTGTAGACCTGAGTGGAACCACCTCTGGCTTCTCTTTGCTCATAGGGCGATTGCCCCATCATGTTTATGGATGGTCTTAGAGTTCCTTCCCTGAGCTGGGTTAGCCCAAGATGCAGTGTGAGACAGGATTGGGTAGGTGTCCTATTGACCAACATGGTTTGGGGCAGCCATGGTGGGAAGTGCCCAATGAAAAGTGGAGTCTGTTTGGAGTCTGTAAGAGAAACAAGTATGCCATTACCACAGATGGGCCACACTGCTACTTACAGGGTGATGGGAATTTTCTTTATTTCTTCTTTTGTTCCCAGCAGTGACATGGTAAAAGTAGGCTCTACTGGCTTCTCGATTTGATTGATGAACTGGATCTTGAGCTGGTAATGATAAACTAGAGGTGGAGGAAGGAAGAGAGGGGCCAAGATGAGGAGGAGAAAACAATTAAGTAGGACCTTTATTCCCCTTCTTTTTCTTTTGAGGCAGGGTCTCATGTAGCCCAGGCTGGCCTTGAACTGCCTATGTAGCTGAGGATGACCTTGAACTTCTGATCCTTCTGCTTTACCTCCATGAGCGCTAGGATCCCAGGCATGCTCCACCATACCTGGATTATGCAACGCTAGGGATCAAACTGCAGAACTTTGTACATGCCAGGCAAGCTCTCTACCAACTAAGTGCATGTTTGAAATGAAGCAGGATCTTGTGTAACCAGGCTGGACTCAGACTCACGATCTTCCTGCCTCAGTTTCCATAGCACTGAGGCTATACACTCCCCTAATCAACTATTTATATAGGAATTACAAATTTAAACTCCTCTACTTTTTTAAAAAAAAATTTAAAAATGCAGAGGAAAAAGTTTAAATAGTTAGGCACCAAAATGTTAACATTTTTTTTTTTCTACCCTGAGAAGTAGGGCTGTGGATGTGATTAGTTTTCTTCCTTCTCCATCTCTGTATGACCTGAGTATGACACAGGACTCATACTGTATGCATACTAATAATGATGGTGACTGGGGAGAGCTCTGTGAGAGACCTAACATCTCCGGGAGACCGTGGTGTTATCTCCAGCACCACAAAAACAAAAAGAAATGAATCCTGTTTGTCAAAAGCCAGTGGGATTGGGGAATAGGGAGATGGCTCAGCCATTAAAGGGTTTGTCTCACAAGTGTGAAGCCCTGAGTGTATTCTCCACATAAGAAGTCAGGTGCAGTGAACTGGCTTGTAACCCCAGCTGCTGTGAGACTGGAGGCAGATACACAAGGATCCCTGGAGCTCGCTAGCCCGACAACTTGGTGAAGTCCCAGGACAATGAGAAACCTTGCCTCAAAAAAGGTGGAAGGTCCCTCAGGCTGACATCTTAGGTCTTTGGACCTCACAGCACACACACACACACACACACACACACACACACACACACACACACACGGGGGCACACTAGAGTATAGAACTGACTGACTTCTATGTTGTACATAAGTTGGAATCTTTCATACACTGGGCCATGGTTCCCTTTAGCAAATCAAAGGAGATGAACTTTTTAGAGACTGGACAATGGGGCCATTTCCCACTGTTGTGGTCTCTGGCTGTAATGACCACATATCCATCTTCTAGGCAATTCCTAGCATCAAGCTTCTGCAGGTTTTCTGAGTCCACACGCCTGTAGGAATAGGCAGACTCTGGCTCTAGATCTTTTGGGCCTTGGGCTTTTTGTCCTGCCAGCCATCCGGTGTGCAGGGTTCTAGAAGGAAGGCTTTTCTCTTGTCTACTTCAATACACTCAGACCCTGTACCTTCTAGTGCTCAAATCCTAAGGCTGGACGCCATGATGTCACAAAAGGCAGTGGGTGAAAAAAAGACCAGGGCTACTGGCTCAAGACCAAGTCCTAAACACTTGGGTGACATCTGTGGGAGGAAGGACCCTGACTTCTCATCCCGGATGCTCCTGGGGAGGTCTTATACTGCTTGGTGGTTGCCAGGGGAACCCTGTACCGAGTAGGTGGTGCTATAAATTGAAACAAGGCAGAAAGGGAAGTTCTACCTAGGACACAGGCTGCTGGAACTAGGGGAAGGGGCTCTGGGTTGTGGGCAAAGCAAGAGGCAGGGGGCTGGCTTCTTGTGCTGCTCCAAGCTAGAGGTGGATGTATTCCTAAGCACTCATGGAATCCCCAGAGCTACAGATTTTCAATGCAGCCTTCTATTATAGAGGTACTTGGTGTCGACTGCATGTTCAGCCCCATGATACTGGGCATGAATGAGGAGAACTGGATGTTTCACCAGGTGACTTGCAGATATTATCTCATTTAACCTTCGAAGCAAGTGATATTATTATCTCATTTAACCCTCACAGCAATTAATACTATCATTATTTTATTTTACAGAGGAATGTGTGGCACACAGAGGTTCAGTAACTTTCTGAAGATCACACAGCTAGTGACAAGTAGCATTACAGAGACGTAAGTCCAGACAGCCTAGCTGTAGCAACTGACCTTTTAAATGTTTATATCCTGAGACCAATAGCTCCCACATCAATAGCTCCCATATCAATAGCTCCAATATCAGTAGCTCCTGTATGTCCCAAGAAAGAAGCTGAATTATAAAAGGAGACTTACATTGAAAACAAAAAGTCAAAATTATTTAACTAATAATAAACCAGGGCCAGGTGTGGTGGCACATGCCTCCAATCCTAGCACTAGAGAGGCAGAAGCAGGAGGATCACTGAGAGTGTAGACCAGCTAGGTCTACATAGCTAGTTCAAGGACAGCCAGGCCTACACAGAGAGACCCTTTCTCAAAAGTCTAAACAAACAAATAGTATAAATAAAAAGAAATTAAGTAGTCAGTACTGGTAAAAGAATGACTTGTTTCTGAGGTTGGGTTTTTGTTATGTTAGCCAGGCTAGTCTTGGACTCCTGGGCTCAAATGATCCTCCTGCCTCAGCCTCCTGAGTAGCTGGCAATACAGGTGCATGCTGCTATGCCCTGCTATTAATTACTGTCTTGGTAGCTGCTGAGTCATGCTTTGCTGAATCATAGAGGCTGAGCTTCTCATGCAATGGACTTAGTTTTCATCACACTGTTTCTATGGTGCTAGCTTTATCTTCCTGGTGATATTGTCATCTGAAGGAGGCTTCTAGAAAGCAAAGCATGCCAGGAAGTGGTGGCGCACGCCTTTAATCCCAGCACTCAGGAGGCAGAGGCAGGCGGATTTCTGAGTTTGAGGCCAGCCTGGTCTACAGAGTGAGTTCCAGGACAGCCAGGGCTACACAGAGAAACCCTGTCTCAAAAAAACAAAAAAACAAAACAAAACAAAAAAGCATATTGCTCACCTTCTTGTGACTAATGACTGTTGACTCCGAGACCATGTGCCTGACCATGTTACTTACTCTTAGAAGCCATTAAAAGATATTTTTTCAAGAGCTAAAGAGATGGCTGAAGATACAGCTCAGTAGTTAAGAGCTTGTACTGCTCTTGCAGAGGACCCAAGTTTGATTCTTAGCACTCACAACTGCCTGTAACTCCAGAGGTCCTGCAGTCTTTTCTGCCCTTCATGGATACCTGAGCTCTCTCTCTCACACACACAATTTTAAAATGAATATTTTAAAAGATATTTTCTCAAGCAGTTTCACTTGATGGAAGAAAAGAAAAGCTAAAGTTAGAAGCATAGTGTCTGAAGTTGTCTACAGCATGTAAGCGCAAACTTTACACAGCAGGATGCGGGGGAGTTCACATGGTCCCAGAAGTCCCAGGAGGCAGGACTTCTCCTGGAGAGGGCAGAGAGGCAGCGTCGAGATGCTTCTCTCCAAGAGCCACACCTCTTACAGTAAGTATTTTAATTATTCTTATTGGGAAAAGGAGCTTAGCAAAATGCTTAAAAAGCAATCAAGAGAACAGAAACCTCAGCACCCTGGCCTTGATAGAGTTGGCAGTGTGACCTGCCACCCTCGGACATGTCTGGTGGGCCTCAGTGTGTGTGCATATTCTAGCTCCCTGAGCACGATCTTAGGGGAGAAAATCTTGTCACCGTTGGAATAGCCACAAGAGGACAGAACCCATTAGACACCTATGGAGTACATAGTAGGTTCTTTATTAAAGAGCCATGAAGAAGGACACTGCATTAAAGACCCTTCCCCTGACTGTAGCGAGAAAGAACAATCAAGCACCTTCACTGTGGTACACTGAGCTACACCCTTATATACTGTTTTACCTACTTACCCCCTTGGTTTTTGGTTCTCTTTTTTCAATTTTGTTTTTGGGAGACAGGGTCTCATGTAGGCTGGTTCAAACTTGCTTTGTAACAGAGGTTGGCCTTGAACTGATGATCTTCCTGCCTCTGCCTTCCAAGTACTGAGATTACCAGTCCATATCACCACATGAAGTTTATGGAGTGCAGGGGATTGAACTCAGGGTTTCACACATGCTAGGTGAGATCTCTACCAACTGAGCCACATCCCCGGCCCTCATATTTGGTTCTCTTAGTGAAATTAAATAACGGCAACATGCTGTCTCTCTTTTGTTGTGGGTATGCCCTGGGGTACCCCTGCTCTTCTCTGCCTAGCTCTGAATCTGGAATGTGATTCTGGCAGTATCTGCATGCTCTCTTGCTAGTTGGCTAGTTGGGCACTAGGGCAGTGCTGAGAGAAGCCAGTGACCTCCTCTGGCCCTGCATGCTCTGGAGCTGACTCTGCAACAGCTGCACCTCCACAATCAGTAGCAGCCCTTCTTCCTCGCTCCCATGGGATCTCCTGAGGCCTGCCCTTTCCTCTTCTCCCCCTCCCCTGCCCCCATGTCATGTTCAGGTGCTGCCACAGTTTTTGCCACCTTCCTTCCTATCACCCCCTCCGCAGAGATCCACTTGCTTTCTTCGGCAGACCCAGGCCAGACGGTGGGGTCCTGTTTCTCAGCTGAGCCCTACACTGGTGGACGATGATGATCTTGGTGAATTTCAGACATGGCATGAGGGGTTAGACATCTGTAGTTATATCCAGATGGTGAAAAGGGGAACAGAATTCCAAATCAGGAATTCTGGTTGCAAAAGACCCT
Organism: Rhynchomys soricoides; assembly: GCA_019843965.1. NCBI lineage: Eukaryota > Metazoa > Chordata > Mammalia > Rodentia > Muridae > Rhynchomys > Rhynchomys soricoides. Next base: position 6,014,437 of record JADRCH010000036.1, on the reverse strand, counting down.
TCTCATGTCAACTAATGTTGGTGTCCAGCAAGTCTTGTGTGCCCTTTGAAATCAATGGCAAATGCTTGACCCTGAGGTAGCCCAGGGCAAAGGGCTTGTCCCCCACTGCTCCCCCTACCCCTGTGACCTCCATCATGAGCTGACCCTACATCAGAGGCCTCTTTCTTGTCTCTTGAAGGTCCACCTCTGACTCGGGGTGAGAGTTTCTTGTTCCTAAATTAGATATGTGCCTTGTCTCTTTTCCTAAGTGCTCAATGGGAGGAGACAGATTTCCACATCGGGAAGCTGCAATTTGGAGGTTTTGGGGGGCAGTCCTCTGTTAGACCTGATTATCAAGGCCCCTTGAGCTCACACATAATATGAAGGGGAGAGCTGTGTGACTGCTGGGAGTAGGAGTGGTTGGGAGGCCAGTATACAAAGGTAGAAAGCCAGGTGCGGGTGCGTACAGCTGCAGTCCTAGACCTTGGAAGGCTGAGGCAGGACCACCACAAGTTCGAGGCCAGCTCTTGGTTCATAGTGAGGTCCTGTCATAAACATTCAAAACATTTAAATTATATAATGGAACGATAACAAAGGTGTGTGTTCGAGTGTGTGCATGGTGGGTGGGTGTGGGCATTCCTCCATGTTGGCGGGACCACTGGTATTCACAGAGCATTCCTGCAGACCCCATGCCTGCACTGGAGCTCTGCATGAATACAGCCACCATTTTGGAGAATCTTGAAGTAAAATGAATTCAACATGAAAAAGCCTCTTAGGTCAAGATATGACTCAGCAGAGAGAGAGTTTGTCTAGCATGTGCAGGACTCTGAGTTCAGCCCCTAGCCAAGAACTAATTTATTCTTATTTGGATGAGTATAAACACTTTTATTAATTCCGGTAGAATTACAAAGATTAAGGGAGAAAGCATGACTGCTTTGCTTGCTTACCTTATGATGTGTTTAATTGGGTTGCTAATAAAATGATTTGCCCTAAAAAATTACCCTGTGACTTCAAAGATAAGCCTGTGTTCTGACAGGAGAAACAGGCTCACATCTTGTAGATAAAAGGCCTGAAGGAGCCTGCTGACCTGGAATGAGGTGAGGTGACTCCCTCCAGAGAGAAATCTGGGGTGAGCCCATGCCATAAAAAATCCTGGATCTCATTCCTGTGGACCCCACTAGTGCCATTTATTAAAATATACAAACCCTAAAATTTTTCTTCTCCCAGAGGTTGTGGTGAACCCAAGGTATAGAATTTGTGAAAGGTGAATGTTTCGTTTCCTGTCCTTTTTTTTTGTTGTTGTTGTTGTGAACTGTTAGTAGCTCCAGAGGTCTTATGGCCCTCTCTGCTAACATCACAAAAGGCTTTTGCTCCCATGGCACGAATTTACCTCACTGAGATTTAGGCCTGAGCTCTCTAGTGCTTTTCTGCAGTGCCAAGAACTTGTTCCTAACCTTCAGGGAAGCTGACAGTCACAGGACTAAGGGCCCAAGGATGGTGTGGTCCTGAGTGCTGAGACAGGGGACAGCCCAGAGGGATGGGATTCATTACCCAGAGCAAGGGACTGTGTGAGTAGGTGCATGTGGGATGTGTGTTCTAGCAGCCATATCTAAGTTCAACACTTAGGGCCTCACAGCTTGATGCCCAGATGCAACAAGACTGGGCACCTGCCCCTCTCGTGGGTAGCTTGTTAGGATGCTGTTGACTGTTTAAGAAAGAAGATGGGGAAATATGAAGGAGTGCATGTGTATCTGTATATATGTATTTATGCATTTGTGTGTGGTGCATCTGAGTATATGTGTATATGTATACATGCCTCTGTGTGTCTGCATATATGTATTTACATGCATATATCTGAATGTATGTAAGTAAATGTGTATATGTGTATGTACATATATGTATGCATATATGTACTTATACATATATGTACATGGTATATTTGTGTGTACACGCTTGTATATGCATTGTATGAATGCCTCTCTGCATCTGAATACATGTGTATATTGTGTGTGTATGTATATTCGTGCATGTGCATGCATGTGTTTATATGTGTGTCTTAAAATGTGTAGATGGCTATATTCATGTGTATATGTATACAGATGCCTGTTCATTCAAGTATACATGTATGTGTGTACATGTGTATTTGTAAATGTGTGTATGTATATGTTTATGCATGTGTATGTATATATACATATACATGTGTGTATATGTGTAGATATGTATAAACATATACGTATGCCTATGTGTATATGCTTTTGAATGTGTACATATATGCATGTGTATGTACATGTGGGATATTGTGCTGGTTGGCTTGTTTTCAACAACTTGTGCTGTGGGACTTCATTGTATGGTGGTAATAACAGTCCTCAGCTGGGAATCAGGGCCCAGAGTTTGGGTTTTGTTTGCCACCAACACCCTGTGCCCTCATTGAAACTCAACTGCCTGTCTTTGAGATGGAACCCCTCTCAAAGCATCTGAAAGTGGTGGATGTCTCAGCCTCCTAGAAGATGTCCTCTCTGCAGGACTGGCCAAGCAGATGAGACCCAACAGAAAGGCCCATTTTCAGTGGCTCACACCCATACTTGTTGACACCCCTTACTTTGTGGCTATACATCGGCCTTCCTTATGCTGACCTCAAGTTTCTCACTGTTTCTTCAGAAACTCATCCTGGAATATAGCGAAAGCCCCCAAAGAGAAAAGTCAAAGACAGATGGATCTCTCAAGTGGCAGTTTGTCTGGTCACCTAGAGGAGGTCCGGGGAGTCAGGGAGGAATGAGTCAGGAGTGTGAGGTCACTCTGGGTCTGGGTCAGACACTTTGGAGGCTATGAGAAGCTAAAGGAGCAAGAGCTCAAAGCCAGGACAGCTTCAACTAGATATGGTATAGATATAGTATATAGATAGCTATAGATATAGTATATAGACAGATTTAGATATAGTATATAGACAGATATAAATATAGATATAGTATATAGATATGTAGATATAGTACAGATATAGATACAGTATATAGAAATAGAGATATAGTATATAGATATAGTATGCAGATATTGATATGGTATTTACCACTCACAAATGATGTGACCCCTCTTATCTCAAAGTATTTCTAGGAAATCTCAATGAAATTCATCCCATAAATTGCAGCATTTTCTGTCTCTGTCTCCTTTTCCCCTTTTCTGTTACTCTGATAATAAATCCAGCACGATGTCAGGCAGAGAACCCACATCTCCACCAAGTGTCTCTCCCTCTACCAGGTTACCTCCTCTGACTACCCAGAGGGTGACTCTAACCCAGCATTAGCTAAGCAAGGCTTAATACAGATTCCCTATCCTTTAAAAACAGCCTCCCAGATGGAACTGGTTCCTCCCAAGAGAGTGAGGATGAAAGTGGCTGATAAATTACCTAGTTCAACTGGGTGGCCATTTCCAGGTTCACTTCTGCCAAAGCTGCACTCAGTAGTGTTTACCTGAGTTCTGGCATTGAGGGTTGTAGAGAAATCGATTCTTTGATGGTTTTGTCAAGAATCTCGGGAGCCGGGGAATGTGGGCTGAGTTAATCAGGTCAAGTGACATTTATCTTGACACACCAGCCCCTGACCAAAAATGTACAGTACTATTACATGTCATAGAAAAATATAGATTGTGGCTTCTCTGTCTACCGAAGTAGGACAAATGTGTTCTTTTTAAGGTTCTACAAGTGGTTTTCAAAATGCTGGTGGTGGCCAGGAGCCCACATCAGGGATGACCATGGCCATTGAAGGAGGCACAGTTACATAGCCTGCATTAAACACCTTGTGCCAGCACCACCAATAGAATGTTCTGCAAGGTTGGAATGTTTCATTTCTGTGCTGTCTGATTTAGCAGCCACGAATTTATCAGAGCCCTTGAGTGGGTTTTGGTACGAGGAATGGCATTCTGTTTGTTTTTGTTTTTTTCTGAAGTGTTTAAATCAGGATTCAGAATGTGGCTCAGAGGTGGTGCTTGCCAACAAGCCCAATAACCTGAATTCAATTCCTGAAACCCACATGGTGGACCGAGAGAACTGACTGCACCTGGGCACATTTCCCATCCCTCTTCATATATTGGATAATAGATAAAAGAAATGAAAATGTAAAAAGTGTTTACATAGCCACATAGGGCTAGTGGATGGTTACCCTTATGGATGTTGATATATTGATTGCAGAGTTGAACAGGTAAATCTCACAGGATGCCATCTCCAGCTTCCCCAGGGCAGTCTGATATGGCTATAGACACATTGATCCCCATGGTGAGGGACATTAGCATGGACCCATGAGAACCTTGTTCATTGATAGGAGTGAAGAGGAACTGGGAGACTGGGAGCATAGGCTCCAGCTTTATCCCTGACTGGTTTTAGGCAGTCTGGTGAGGCCTCTCCACAGCCATGTGGTACTGTCCTCTTTAGATGTCCCTGGAGCAAGATAGTTTGTTGAAATAAAGACAAATAATTGTTTCCAAAGGACTTGCTACCTACTGAACTGCACCGAGTCCCTGAAACGGGCTCTGTCAGTGGACAAGGGCACTGGTCACTGGTGGCAAGACAACACTAAAAGACTTCATGATCTCTCAGAGCGTTGCGCATGCCTACAGCTCTTCCTCCCTGACTTCCTTCTCTTGACACTGAAGCCCAGAGGAGATCTGGAAGCTCTAAGGTGGGATACTCACCTTTGAAGGGAGACTGGGCTCTGGTGATGAGAAATAGCCTCTTGCTCTTGCCTGACCGATCCCTGCGGATGTTATAGCCCAGAGTGTTGCAACGGCCCTTTTTGCAGTTCAGACATAGACCCTGGCTGAAGCTGTCCATGTCGCTGCACTGGAAGCCTGTGCTCTGCAGGTCACTGTGTTGTAAGGAGTCAATGAAGAGGTGCACGGAGCGCTCATGGGCACATTTGATGGTCTGGGTTATGGCTGAGACACAGGACAAGAAGACTATTAACACTCTAAGCCCCAAGTGGCACCAAAACAACAACAAAACAAAACAAAACAACCTAACCAACCAAACAAACAAAAATCTCAAACAACAACAACCCAATTCATGGTTTCAGACCTAGGCAGATTTGTGTGTGTGTGTGTGTGTGTGTGTGTGTGTGTGTGTGTGTGTGTGT
>JADRCH010000036.1:5881029-5989106 GCA_019843965.1 Rhynchomys soricoides | reverse complement strand
TCTCTCTCTCTCTCTCTCTCTCTCTCTCTCTCTCTCTCTCTCTCTCTCTTCCTTCCTTCACCAAGGTCACATATAGCCTAGCTGGTCTTAAACTCTCTGTGTAGTTGAAGATGATCTGAAATTCAAGATACTCCTGCCCCGACCTCCCTAGTGCCAGGATTGCAGGAGTGCACCACTACGCTAAATTTATACAGCACCAGGGATTGAACCCAGGACTCTGTGCATGTTAAGTAAGCAGTCTACCAACTGACCTATACCTATAGCCCCCCATGTTAGTCTCCTGAGTGCTGGGATTACAGGCATGAGCCACTGCACCCAGCTGGAGCTTGACATCCAATGCACCCACCCCCATTTCTTCCAGATCTATGTCAGGTCTCTTCTCTGTTATAATCCAGTTCCTTCCGAATACTCCCCATTCCTACCCACGCAGGTCTTTGCCATCCTACTTAGCACTTTCTGTGAGCTTTGTGAGTTCTGTGTTCCTGAGGTAGCTTTGTGCTGTAGAGACTGGCTTGCCAGGTTCTTTTTTTTTCCCAAGTGTCATATGGACTTCATAATACAGAGTGAAATAACACTTTTAAACAATCACACAGATAAACAGACTTTCTCTCCATGGCATAGTACTCTGCTAACCCGAGGTAGGTACACATTATTTCTTTCTTCAGAGACTTGAAGTTCTTGTCATACAGATCTTTCACTTGTTTGGTTAGAGTCACACCAAGATACTTTATATTGTTTGTGACAATTGTGAAGGGTGTCATTTCCCTAATTTCTTTCTCAGCCTGTTTTTCCTTCGAGTATAGGAAGGCTACTGATTTGCTTGAGTTAATTTTGTATCCGGTCACTTTGCTGAAGTTGTTTATCGGCTGTAGCAGATCTCTGGTGGAGTTTTTCAGGTCACTTAAGTATACCATCATATCATCTGCAAATAGTGATATGTTGATTTCTTCCTTTCCAATTTGTATCCCTTTGACCTCCTTTTGTTGCCTGATTGCTCTAGCTAGAACTTCAAGTACTATATTGGATAGGGAGAGAGAGGGCAGCCTTGCCTAGTCCCTGATTTTAGTGGGATTGCTTTGAGTTTCTCTCCATTTAGTTTGATGTTGGCCACTGGTTTGCTGTATATTGCTTTACTATGTTTAGGTATGGTCCTTGTGCCAGGAAAAGTAGGCCCTTCTTTGGAGGAAAGAGTCCCACTTTATAGTTTCCATTTGGCTGTTCCTTTGTGTGATGGAGTCTGCAAGCAGTTTGAAGTCTACTGAGCTGAGTCCCTTCTATCAGCCGAAGGGCACTCTGTCCAAAGGAGGAAATCAAGCAGCCAGACTAGACTTTCAGTCTCCTTTCTAACAGGGAAGTCAGACACACCCAGTTAGCTTGCTGCCCTTCCACCCCCACTGAGTGAACCCTGCCCTTTCAGCTTTTATCCAATTTTCCTTCATTGGCTTAGCATGCAGACCCTTTGGCACCAGGCCAAGGGCAGCTGACTCGGGAGTTCTTGGGAAGCTTTGAAACTTCCATTGTTATAGATCAGCAGGCAGGTCCTTTGCAGTTAAAACCATGAGCCTGGGCCAATGAGATGGCTCACTGAGTAAAGGCACTTATTGCTAAGCCTGATGCCACCAGTTTAATCTTGGAGCTCACAGGGTAGAAGTTGAAAACTCCTGACTCTTGAAAGTTGTCCTCTAGCAGGGCATTGATGGCACACACTTTTAATCCCAGTACTTGGGAGGCAGAGGCAGGAGGATTTCTGGGAATTCAAGTCCAGCCTGGCCTACAGAGCAAGTTCCAGAACAGCTAAAGCTACCCAGAGAAACCCTGTCTCAAAAAGAAGGAGGAGGTGGAGAAAGAAGAAGAGGAGAAGGAAGGAAGGAAGGAAAGTTGTCCTCTGACCTCTACATGAATACTGTGGCATGCACTTACCTAGTCTCTGAATAGACTCTAAGTAAAAGAGGAAGATGTGTAAAGTCCCTGCTGCACTGCCTGGTGTGGCAAAAGCTTGGTCCATAGGACACAGAGATATTTCACAGAAAAAGGAACACAGATGGTCTCTGACACATGCTTAGATTTCACCCTCAGTTCTAAGACAAAAAACACAAATTGAGGGCATGTTGCTACAATCTCTCTGTCAGACGGGTAAACATTTATACTTGGCCATACACCTTCCAGACAGGCTGGCAGAGTGAAAGCCTGTGCCACTCCCAAGAAGAGGGAAGGAAAGTTACAAAAGCTACAAATGCCAAGGTCTCGTGCAGGCCACACAAGTGCTCTACCATTGAGCTATAGCTCCAACTCTTACAACACATTGATTTTGAAAACAAAACAAAACAAAACAAAAAACCACACGTATTTATTTGGGGATTGGCGCATGACCTAGCACTCTTGTCAGAAGACAGTTTGCAGAGGTGGTTCTCTCTTTTCACCATGTGAGTCCCGGGGATTGAACTCAGGTCCTCAGGCTTGGCAGCAAGTACCTTTACCTGCTGAGCCATCCTGAAATGTATTTACTTTCCACCCAGTATTTATTTGGTGGGAACTTAACCTGTGGATGTCTGTACATTTGTAAAGTGAAATGAATACAGAATAATTTTTTTTGTCATATAACCTGGATTATAAAATACTGACAATATCCTCAGTGTCCATGTAGAGTCCAGAGACGAATCCCTTGGTACCAGTCAGGAAAGATTTGTAGTGTGTATTGCTAATTGATAAACATTCCTATCAGATGTCAGCTAGCCTGTGATACCTTTCAAGGGGCGGAGGGGGCATAAACATTCCTATCAGATGTCAGCTAGCCTATGATACCTTTCAAGGGGCAGAGGGGGCAGGAAATGAATTTAGATTTGCTTTTATCTGTGTAAAGAGATGCTTAAAAGATAAGGAAATCTGGAGTGGGTAAAGAGATGGCGGGGCAGGGGTTGAGAAGAAGAGACAAAAACTCTGTTGTGTTTTATACTCTTTAAACTCATAAGCCATGGGGATATTTACCTCTTATTTTGTTTCTTTGTATTTTCATTTGATTTTGAAACAGAGTCTGGGGTATCTCAAGGTGGCATCAACTGGTTATTCTCCTGCCTCAGCCTCCCAAGTACTGAGATTACAGGCATAATCAACCTGTTGGAATCTTCATCTCTTTAAAATCAAATCTTCAGAAACTTAAGTAAAAGTTACTGGTTTGTTGATTCTTGCTTCAACTTCCCACCATGGCTGTTCAGATACTGCTCAGATGCTTAGGAAGCTCCCTCCTTCACCCCAAGACACTGGGAGCTGACCCCTCCCTGCCTGACTAATGAGGCTCACGAGTCTTCCTAGATTCCCATCCAGATAGATATCTGGATATCATGTTTGATACTAGACACTCAGACACTGTGATATAACACACACTGGCTGCTCAATTGTTATTTAGGAGGCTGTCCTCTCTGAGATGGGCCTGAGAGAGCAAGGTGATCCAAGTGGATACAGATGGCCCCACAGGGAACGTACCATGTGGGTAACATCCTCCCTGTCAGAGCTGGTCCTGGAAGATGACCACAGTGCTTAGAGCCAAGGAGCAGAGCATACCAGAGACAAGCAGGACGGTAAGGGCTGGGCTTCGGTCTGAGGTGCCCACGCTAATGTACATAGCTTTAGAAGGCATGCAGGAAGACTGAACTGAAAACACACTCACTCACTCTGGCCTATTCTGTTCTGAGGCTGGTGCTTGTGGAGTCCTGGCAGCAAGCATATCTTAGACATGTCAAACATTATTAATGTTTCAAAGTACTTAAAGCATCTCTGGGAATTTGTAGTTCAAACTGGCAGCTTAGATAGGCCAAGATCTTTGGAAGAAATAGAACACAGGTAGAAATGAGAGTCTTTAAAACAGGCAGCTGCTAGCCATATACCCCAGATATGATCAGCAATGATGAGGGGCTCTGTGGGAGGGGCAACAAACCATGGGTTCAGTAAAGATGGGAACCCTATGGGAATGCCTGTTGTCTTCACAGAAAGAGATGGCCTACAGAGAGGTCAGCCAAGCAGGAAGGTGCAAGAGTATCAGAACAGAAGTGGGTAAGCAGGGGCCTGAGACTGGAGCCAGAAGGCCTGAGCTTATCATGAGCCTGTAACCAAGCCAGTGCAAGGCTCGGGAGAGCCTGGGGCCCTGGCCTACACTAAAACACAAAGATCCTGTATGCCTGCATTTGAAAACATACCAGGGAACATATTGTAGAACATGGCATCTCCCTGAAGGTAGTGTGTCCTCAGGGAGCTTAACACAGAGCTCAGTATTCAGTCCAGCCTCCTTTTGTCTGGAACATTCCTCTGCAGGGAACCGGCTCAGTCCAGGCTATTTAGAGGAGGCAAATATGGTAGAATGTGTGGGCTTTGGTAAGTCACTAGGAGTGAGGAGTGTCAACAGCCCTGAATATAGACCTCAGACATTCAAGGGGTGGTATACTAGAGGACCCAGAGAGACCAGCACAGCCAATCTTAAAGGAATTAACAGTGTGGGGTATGGATGGATAGGGATCCAGAACCGTGGTAGGCACCTACTGCATGGGAACTTCTAATCTTTCTGCCACTTCCCTCTCTCCAACCACAGGGGGAGAAAGAACAGGGGAGAGAGCTCCAATCTTCCTCCTCCTCATAATCACCCCAGTGATTGTCTTCTGTGTCTGGGCTTCCTAGGCAACATGCTACATGGGATAAGGCCTGAACTTGCAGCGCCCCCTCCCCACCCCAAACCAAGCAGCTTGTGCTGACTTCTGCTTTCTGCCCTCAGAACCCTCTTCAGGTGCCCGTCATCCCCACTGAGTCATCACCACTCCTTCCTTTTCTTCCTTCCCCTCCCCAATCAGTAAATGGGAACTCACTGTGGTGGTGACAGTGTCCTCTGTTCTCACAAGCCCTGTTCCCAGACACCAGGTTGTCCACTGTCTGAGCTTCCTCCCCACAGGCCTTTGCCTAGCTCAGAAGCGCTCTCACTTTCTTGTACCTCAGCCTTCAACCTCGAGGGGCCATGGGCAGCTTATTTGGCAGCTGATGGCGGTGGAGTCCTTCTGCCCCTCAGGTGCCTTACATAGATCTTCAAGGTAGACTCTGTCTTTTGTAAGGTTGTTGGCTCCATGACCAGGCTCTGATTTGTACATGTGTTTTGAACTTATTGGTCTTGGCACCAAGCTTATGGCTTGAACATTGGTGGGCTAAAATAACATTTCTATTATCTAATCCTAGGTAATTCTAGGGAAATGTTTGTCATAATAAGCCAATACCAGGAGGAAGGGAAGTCCAGAGGCAGGGACCTACCTGCTTCCTAATTCCTTTCCTGGAGTTAGGAACTGTTGGCCCACTATTGCAGCCATCTCTTCTAAGAATAGGCTGGGGAGAAGGCATTGCAGCAAGAAGAAAGTTCCGGATATTCTCTGGACTCATGGGCAGTTCCTGCTTGCTCATCTCTCAGAGGACTCTCTGCAGCTCCTTGTTTTTGTTTCTCCCTTCTCGCCCTTCTTCCTCTGATCTTGCTTTATTTTAAGCTATTTAATTAATTAACTAATTAAGTAATTTTTGAGACAAGGTCTCTCTTTGGGGTCCTGGCTGTCCTCAAACTCACTGAGATCTGCCTGCTTCTGCTTCCTGAGTGCTGGGACTAAAGGCATGTACCACCACACATAGCTTTACTTTACACATTTCAATTACATTTACAAATTTGTCTTTATGAAGTCTTTTTTGATCCCAAACTGTCTCTGGAGCTATCAATAGGGGTATTGTGGAGTAAGGAACTTTGTGGCTGTGTCAAGTGACTTTTATGTGGCTGCCTGCTGGTCAGAGAGAAGCTTTAAGAATCTGCTTTAGGGGTAATCTTTTGTGGGGACCAATGCCAGGCAGGGACTCTCAGACACAATGTCTTCAGTGCAAAAACTGCCCCAGTCTCTGCATTCCTTTATTTGGCTGGGTATTTCTTGGGAGGAAGTTCTGTCTATGAGCAGCTTCTCTGTGCCCCTGTCCCTCAGAGCTTCCTGAAATCCTTGGTGTCCATGTGTTGGTCCAGGATGACAGGAGACATGGCCTGTTGTTCTGAACCCACTCCCCTTCTGCTGTGTTCTCTTCCCCTAGATGTGATGGCTCAGAATTTCTGTGAAAATACATGTCAGCTACTGAGGGTCTTGTTAAAATCCATAGAATAAATAGGAAGAGAGCCCTTGAAAGCAATGCCTTAGGTGGCCAGGAAATAATTGGTTAAACAGTCAAATGCAATGGTTTACAATAACTGGGTTTAGTGCCCATGCCTGAGAGCCTATGCAAGTGGTCTAGAGCCTGCTGTGGGAATGAGGAGGGGATAGGAAATGAGAGGGCAGGTTCCCAAACTGCACACGTTGTCATCCCAAGTGTCATTGATTTTGGACTCTAGTATTTTCTGCCAGAGAGTCTGCTTATAGAAAAGCTCCCATGGCCGATATAGGTTCAAACCCACAAATCTACACCAGATATCCCTTTAAATAGATAAAATAAAATAAACCAAAACAGGTGGAGTAAGATGACTCAGGAGCTTGCTCCCAAGCCTGATCCTGAATTTGATCCCTGGGGCATCCATGGTGGAAGGAGAAAACAAACTCTTACAAGTTGTACCCTGACCCCCCTAAAAGCACTGTGTGCTACACACATGATCCACCCCTGCAAGAAAAAAAAAGGGGTGTGTATGAAACAAGCAAAACCCACAGCCTGCTCTGAACAGGGAGGTGGAAAGGTGAAACACATGTCCATCAACTCCGTTAGGGGATACCAGATCTAGAATCCATACTCTTGCATCTGCTTGTATGTTTCAGAATCAACCAGTTTCCAAAGAGAAGAATAAAAGAGATGACAGGACAAGAGACGGTAAAGACAGCATGAAGTCCATCTGCTCTGTGTCACCAAGGTGTGTGTGTGTGTGTGTGTGTGTGTGTGTGTGTGTGTGAGAGAGAGAGAGAGAGAGAGAGAGAGAGAGAGAGAAATTCAAACTTCAAACTTCAGATGTAAAGAAATGCATGCTGGGAGCAAGGGCTGCTGTGCCAAGAATAACCCAGGAGGAGACAGTGCAATCCCGTAGTCTCCAGTAAAATGAACTATGTAATCAACACCGCTGTACTCTGTAAATATTCTATCCACTGAAAAAGAGCTCGGCAAATAGAGGAGGCGCCTGAGCATGGCTCCCAAAGCCAGGAAAGTAGAGGAGGGGGCGAATGGCCAACAGGCCTGTCTTGGTGCCTGGGGTGACGGAGGAGCCTCCATTGAGACATCCTGTGCCTCACACAGACACTGTGTCCTGTGTCTGGTAGTGTCTGTGGTTCCTCTAAGTACAGCACTATTTGTACTCACTGTGCACTTCCTGTTTGGCCTGCCCTGGTCAGCTAGGCTCTTAGAAAAATGCTCTGACTTAGCCACAATCACCTGCAGGACTGGAATCCACACCCCCTTGGTTCCAGAGTCAACTTTCATTTTTAATGGTAGAGCTTATTTATACAGGAAAGCATGACCATCCTAAATGTATAGCTCTGTGGATTTCTACCCGTTTACAAGCCCCCTCAGGATCATGACCCAGGTTTCCACCCAGAAGGTGCCCTCAGTTCTCTCTAGCAGTGCTACCACTTAAACCACCACTTCTTTCTATCACTGGGAATGCATTTCTCCTGTTCTTCAACTTTGTGTCACACAGTAGGTCCTCTTTTGTGTCTGGCTGTTTTACCCAACACCTGAGATGTTCATTTAAGATGGTGTATGTATAGAGCCCGAATCTTGTCACATTGGCAAGTCCTATGCAGTTCCATGCTGCCTTCTAGAACCGAAGCCTTCAAAGTGGCTAGGGTGGGGCAGTCGTAGGCAGAGTGAAAACATAGCAGGCTGAGTTCAGAGGTGGGCTGAGAAGAGAGAGGGCTTTTTAGATCATGTCCTGGGCTCTACAGTTCTTCTTCTCCTGTTGCTGAGTTCCCTGGGCCCAGACTGGTGGCAAATAGACAAGCTCCTCTTCTGATTTTGTTTCTCTGTGCACAGAGCTAACCTCTTGACTATGCTTTCTCAGATTCATGGACAGCACTCTCCGGAATCAACCTTTCCTGTGCCTGGCGTGAGGTTCCTTTAATGACACAATTCCTGTTTGCCCTGTCCAAGTCATTAACCTTTCACCAAATGCTCCAGCTGAACTAGAATCATCTCCAGGGCTGGAGCTCATACTCAAAACAGTTTCACCCAGGTGGGGGTGTTTGTTTCTTCCTTACTACCTGGGGACGTTTGGTTTCATAGCATTATCTGAGAACTTAAAAATTACTATTATTATTTTGTAGACAGGGTTTTAAGTATCTTAGGTTGGCTTCGATCTTATTATGTAACCGAAAGTGACCATCACCATCAACTTCCAATCCTCCTACATCTGTCCTCCTTTTGAGAATGTTGGATTACAGGTTGCAAGAACACACACTATTTATGCAGGGCTAGAGCTTGAACCTGGGGCTTTGTCCATGCTAGGCAAGCACTTACCCATTGAGCCAGATCCCCAGCTGTATCTGGAAGTACTTTTTAGTTGTTAAACACTGGGGAGGGGGGAGGAGCAAATGGAGTGCTATTGGCTTCTAGTGGGCCAAGGTCTGGGGTCATGTTAAGAACAGGTCTCTCCCTCCACTAAGGAATTATGCAACCTTGCATCTCAGTCACATTGCTGTTGGGAAACCCCGAGCATGAGTCAATATCAGGCAGTTGGTGTCTGTTTCTTTATCTGATGCCAAAAGAGAAGAGGCAGGCACGATGAAGGTACTCTCATCCTGGAGTTGGAAGATCTGGGTTCAGGATGTGCTTGCACTTAGCTAGTCATCTGACCTCGTTAGAGTTATCCAGTCTCTGCAGGCCCATTTCCTCCTCCTCAGTTGCTGGGAGCTGAGGTGCTTCCTGCTAAGCCTGCAGGTTTCCTGTCTGGATCTCTTAGGGATGCTTCTACATCCTTATTTCATGTGATGGGGACAGAAAACAGTGCCCGGGTGTACTGTGTGTAACGCCAGTGGACGGATCCTTTCAGTAGCATTTCCTTTTCCCTGTGTGCTACTTCCAGAGTTAATAACCTCACTCTTCCATCTGTGTGGGAAAGGAGCTCACCCACAAGGGGTGTTTTCTGAACTGTAGGCAGGACTTCAAATGCACACAATTCCCATAAGCTGTGGTTTTTGACACTGGAACTTTTAGCCTAAAAATTAAATTCTTGTGAGACCTGTAAAAGGGTTTGCAAAAAACAAAACAAAATAAAACAAAACAAAAAACCCCGTATTTTTTAATGCCCAGATTCTTAGGAGGTTTGGCTTTGGACCCTTCAGGGTGAGGATAAGGGGGGCTGTGATAAGGCTAGAATAGCAGACCATTGGTGAGCTCAGCGTGCGGTGCTGTGCAGTGTAGAGAGGACAGATCTCCGTAAGAACCAAGAACCCTGCTGTGCTCAGCAGGCAGAAAAGAAAGGGAAGAGATTTGGAGAGATGCTCAGTGGTTACAAGCACTGGCTGCTTTTGCTGAGGACCTGGGTTTGATTTCCAGCACTCACCTGGAGGCTTACTATCATCTGTAACTGCTGTTTAAGGTGTCGGATGCCCTCTTCTGGCTTCCATGGACACTGCTTGAGTGGGGTGACCATATATACTCGAAAGCAAACACTCATATACATAGCATAAAATAATTGGGGAAGTTTACTTAGTGGATAATAAGAATGAGATGAGGCAGAAGGGAGGTGGCTCGGTGGGCAAAGTGCTTACTTGCCACACAAGCATTAGGACCTGAATTGGAGTCCCCAGTACCTGAGCATCATGGAACGCATCTGTAACCCCAGCACTTGCAGAGCAGAGACAGACTCCTGGGGCTTGCTGGGTAGCCAGTCTAGCAGCATCAATGAGCTCCAGGTTCAGTGAGAGACCTTGCTTCAAAATTTAAAGTGGAGAGCAGAGGAAGAAGACACCTGACATTTACCTCTGGCCTCCACACACATGCGAGCACAGATGTGTGGGAACGCCTGCACACACATGTCTACACACCATACAGTTGTTGAAGGGAGAATTAGTGATGGTTGGTGGTGGCTCTGACAGTTGGCTGGCATAATGCATTCATTATTGAATGGCATAAGTGCTGCTGTTTGGAATCTGGGAACAAACTAGCCTTAGATGGAAAGCTATTCCAGACTCATGGAAAAGCATTTTAATGGATGTCTCAAGCGGACCGAATTGTTCTTAAATTACTTGGTTTTAGGGGTGACATTAGTCTCTTTTAGTCAGCTGCCCCTGATTCTACAATTCAAAACTGTCTCATAAATGGGGGGACAGTGTCCATATTTATTTTCTCACAAATGTGTCAGTACAATGTCTCAATTAAAATGTATCTGTAGGATTCTTTTCTGGGTTACCTGTAAGTTATGTCTCTCTCTCTCTCTCTCTCTCTCTCTCTCTCTCTCTCTCTCTCTCTCTGTGTGTGTGTGTGTGTCTTGTCAGGTACTTTGCTTGTGCTGTGACTTGTTTTATTTATTTTTTGTTATTTCCCATGCTTTGGAATCATTAAGGATCTTGGGTTTCAGTAGCCTCCATTATTATTATTGTTGTTGTTATTGTTATAGACATTTTCAGTCACCTTTTGTTTAGTCATACTTTAGTTCCTACCCTTTCTTTTCTAGTTAATACACACAAGGCTTCTTAAAACTGCTCTCCGTGCTGTTGGTTTATTCCCAGGCCTTCTGCTCAGTATTTCACTGGATGTTTTCTGCTGGGACGGCAGCAGATCCACCAATTTTCTCTTCTCCTGTGACATATCTGTTGCTAACCTGTCTAATGTCTTATTTTCTAGGCGCACTTCTTAGGTGTTTTAAATGGCTCTCACATTTCTGTGAGTAATTTCTCACATTTCATTCCATACTCCTTCCCCCAGGTTCTTGTTCTCAAACATATGGCGCCTCGTTCTCAGAACTCTGGGCCTGGGTCTGCTGCTCAGTTGGTAGAGAACTTGCCTAACAACAGTGAGGTCCTAAACTCCACATAAAAGTAGACCTGGTGGTACATGAAACCCCAGCACTTGGGGGTAGAGTCAGGGGGATCAGAAGTTCAAGGTCATTCTTGTCTCCATAGCAAGCTTGAGGCTAGCCTATGCTACATGAGACCCTATCTCAAAACAACACACAAAACCTCTTTACGTTCTTGCTCACTGTCATTAGTATCATTTCTAGTATTGTTCAAGTTGGCTGACTTTTCTTTTGATTGTGGGGTTTTGTCTTCATTTTTAATATAATTTCTGATTAGACACCACACTTTGAATTTTCTCTTCTTGGTGTTGGACATTGTTCTAAATATTACTCTAAATATTACTTCTGGGTACAGTTACTTTACTTGGAAATGGTTTGAGCCTTTTGAGGCTTTCAAACTTCGCCATGTGGGACCAGAAAGGCTTTAGCTTGGGACTCATTGTCCCCAGCCCTGAAGTGATGAACCTTGTGAATAGTCAGGTTTATCTATTGTCTATGCAATGCTTCCTCAGCAATCTCTACTGGGCTGAGGACTCCGGGCCACTCTGCATCTCTCTGGAACTCCTCCCTTTGTTAGTTCTGCCTTCCTCCTGTCTGAATTCCAAGCTCTGCCTCTCTCTCCAAAGGGAGAGGCTGGTGGGCTGGGAACACCCTTCAAGCAGCAAATTGAAAAAGAATCAGAGTGTTTTGTCTTTATTTCTCATCTCTCAAGGTTGCTGTCCTGTGCTGCTTGTCAACCAGGGCTTGAAAACATTTCCCCAGAAATAACAAAAGCTGAAAGACATCCCAGGAACATCTTTAAAGTTCAAACAGAGATGCACAGCAAACTCCCTTGCCTTGGAGTCAGCTGTAAGTTGGTAGGTGCCCAGATACACTTCTTAAAGCTTAGCTTGGTGTCAGCAAGGCAGCAAAAGCATGGATAGGTGACAAAGAAGATAGACACACCACAGCTGCATGTGGAAAGCACTGGGAAGGAGAGGAGTGAGATACTGGAGAGCCCACAGCAAGGCCAGCTCGCTCCACAGAAAGGACCACAGGGCCTGACATATTTTATCACCTCATGGGGCCACCTCCTCTTGCTATCTCTCTGCAGCTTAGTGATTGACATTCAAAGCCTCAAACTTCAGGTATCCTTGACCCCGTGCCTCCCTTGCCAAACTTTGATTCACTTTTCAAAACCCATTGATTTTTGTCTCCAAAATGTCTCCCAGTTTGACCCCGCCTCTCTATTCTAATTTAGACTTCAGAATCTCTCATAAACCCACCATTTGACACTCAGAAAGGTACATTGCCCATCTGGCTCTGAATTTCCCTTTATGGACTGTATTTATATTGTATATATAGATCACTTTTACTTCACACTGATAAAGTTTGATTCTGATGAAGCTCTACCCAGAGAGGCACATGTTAAATAAAGGTATGAATGTGTCCTGACACGTAGCTAGTGTTCAGTATTTGCTGGGTGAATGAGAGAATTTAAAGAGAAGAGATTAGAAAGATGGCTCCACAGTTCAAGGCACCTGTTATGCTTTCAGAGGACCTGGGTTTGATTCCCAGCACCCACATAATGGCTCATGACCATCCATAACTCTAGTTCCAGGGAATCCAATACTTTCACCTGCCCTCCATAAGCACATTCACACATAAAATAAAATCAATACATTTTTAAAATAGAAAAGCAAGAAACCCACAAAAACCCCATCTCTCAAAAGTTAGGTCCCACAAAACACGATGCATCTCAGCCCCTGTTTTAATTTGCATTTTGTTACAGAGACATTAGAAATGAACACACAGTGGGTGTTCCCCTATTAACTTCTTATATTGAGCCGGATAGTTGCCCTTAATAAATTTCTGTCTTACCCTCTTGTACTCGAAAAGTGAGGGCAAAGTGGAGCAGAATGTAACACTGTTGAAACAATAGAAAACTTCACTTCTGGGGTTGGGATGAAGCTCAGTTGGCAGAGCAACTCCTAACATAGATAGAGCCCTGGATTCTGCCCCCAATGCCACATAAACCTGGGCACGGTGGCTCACACTTGTAACTAAAGCACCCAGGAGGCAGGGGGATCGGAAGTTAAAGGTTATTCTTGGCAACGGAAGAGTTTAAGGCTAGCCTTTGCCATAGAAGACCTGGTCTCAGACAAACCAAAACCAAAAAGCAACCAACCCACAAATGAACATTAACCAACTAACTAACTAAAGTCAGGGAAACACTTCTTGAAAAATCAGGACTATTTCCACTACTGATATTTTCAGTGTCATGAAAGCTCCTCATGTTTGTTTTAGTTTTAGGTTATTTTCTTTCTTTTTCTTTTGAGACAGGGTCTCACTATGTAGCCCTGGCTGTCCTAGAACTTGAGATGGGGGACCAGACTGACCTCAACCTCTGAGGTGCTGGGACTAAATGCGTGCCCTATCACCCAGTCTCTTACTTGTTTTATTGAAATTTGTATTATTTACAATACAAGGAAATGGAGGCCACCCAGCTTTAACAGGTCCACAGCAGAGGCTCAGAAGGCTCAGCTGCTTGCTCCAACCACAAACAAGCTATTTCTGTTCTGCTGGTAGCCTGGCCACTCGGACAAGCACGTTTGCTAAGCTCCTCTGTTATTCTTCTCTCCTTTGCCTCTCTCCCGTAACAACATCTGGTTGCTTCACTCACCCTCTCCCAGTCTGTCACCAGCTTGTCACAGACTTGATTGAAACGCTACTAATTTAGCACGATGACTTTCTGGCAGGGTGAGGTTGGCAAAGCCAGAGGAGATGTTTGTTTACCCAAGAGAAAATGACTGGGAGGTTTGGAAACAGAGAGCCCCACCTGCCACACCCGAGAGCCAAGCAGCTTTGCCTAGGGTAGGAAGGATTCTGGGAAGATTCCAGAGCAGGGAGCCACTTGTGGGTGGAGCCAAGACTGAGGCTCTAGCTGCCTTAGGGGTCTTTCTGGGTTCTCAGCTTCCGGAGACTGAATTAAGGGGATTTCTTTCCTGGGGCTGCGTTACTGGAGAACCTCATCCTTTTCTTGTTTTCAAACAAGGCTCATGCTAACTGCAGTAGGGTTTTGAGTCCTTTTCCTTTTCTTTCCTCACCTTTGGTTTTTAGCACTTCCCTCCATTGTTCTGAGGACTATTTGTTTTTTTAGGGGGTTAGCTGTCTAATAGGAGTCAGGGCCAAAGAGGGCAGCTCTGAATGAGCCCTGCCTCCTAGGGAGCTCAGGATCTACTTTGAAGGTTGTTGAGACTATTTGTATTAATAACATTTGTTCTAGTATTGTTCCTCGTTTCTGATCATCAAAGAGCTCAGAAAGGTTGGAGCCCGTGCAGTCTCTGCCAGCTTGTCCTTGGGAGCAAGTGTCTAGAACAGAGTTGATCTAAAATTATTTTCTCAGTAAAGTGGGCGGGCTACAGATTCACATCAAGGGAGTGTCAGCTTTCAAAACAGCTTCTTGGCAGAGAGGGATGTGGGATTTCAGAGGAACTGGAATCTATTCAGTGCCCGTTAAACGAACTCCTTGATTCCAGAGTGTGGTGTGTGGAACCTGGGTTTGTGCCCAATGAACAATTGCGCTCCTCCGTAGCAGGGTGCCTCGAAAAGTGGAACAGTCTTTGGGATGGGAGTTTTGCTTTTCCCATGATGCTTTGCGTTTCCCTTTCTCCATATTTTTATTCTACTTATTTATTTAATTTTTGGTGTTTTGCTTACTGTAAAGGAGCTGAGAGGTGGATGTTTGTAACCTAACCCTCACCGTGGCAGGCCATCTTGTCAGCACTGTCTAGCTTCCTTACATTGACCATAAGGACGGGGACCAGGATTTTGTTTCCCTTCCTACTGCTTGTGGCTTCCAGTATACACTCAGAGCCAGAGAGTAGGATGCTCATTCTGCAGCTGAGTCTCCAACACTAAAAAGAGGCCACTTTAAGATGGGTGCCACAAGTCTGGGACTCCATCTGTCGCCTTAAAAGATAGGGACCTAGAGATTTCATTTCCTGGCCTTTGATCCCTGTGAGTTTTCCAAACAGATTGGTACACCCGGTTTGCTCTGGTCATTCCTTCCCTACACAGCTTGTTTTTAACTTGTATACTGGCTTCTGACTCTTTTGGAAAACAAAACGAGGCAAAATTTGAAACTAAAAAACATTTTGTTTTAAAACTTAATTTCAAAAGGACTAAAGATTTATTGTAGAAAACTTTTAAAATGGGGGAGAAAACCTTCTTTACAATATAAGAAAAAACAAAAAACCAAAATTATCTTCAGTCTCACGTGTTGTGGGCATGTCTTTAAACCCAGGACTCGGAGTGTTTACTGCTTTTGTGGGGGACCTGGATTGGGTTCCCAGCAACCACATCGGGTGGCTCACAACTGCTTATGACTCCAGTTTCAGAGGATCTGATGCCCTCTGGCCTTCTCAGTCACCTGCACACACATGCATATAGATGCATGCAGCTGCACACACACACCAGTTAAAAGCTAAAAGGTGTCTGCCTGTGTTATATGACTTTAAGTGTACATCTATTTAGATTAGAATTCTGATTTTGAAACATACTGGCTTGGATGATTCCTTTTGACGGTTATCCTTTTTTTCCCCAAGACAGGGTTTCTCTGTGTAGCCCTGGCTGTCCTGGAACTCACTCTGAAGGACAGTTATCCTTTTATGATGGCCACAGGGATTGTCCATGTAACTATTGCAGTAACTTAAGCAACATGCATTGTGACCAAATGTAAACAACCCCTGGTGTAGTCTCCCCTCCCCTCTTGCTTTGTCTGGCCCAAGCTCATGGCCCACCTGCCCCAGCCACCTGGATGCCTGAATTACAGTGTGCTTTGATCATAAACCTTTCTCTACATCCCAGAATAATATGTTTCTGGAGACCTTCCTGGAAGTGGGATTTTTAAATCACTCTCAATACATGATGTCATCTGTCTGTTGGCTCCAATCTATCCTTAACTAAAGAAATGATGCCCTTGTCCTTCTGGATACATGGGTCCTGCCAGCTAAACCACTATCTCTTGTACCAGAACCTGCCTATGACCCAACCCCTGGGGCCATGATGTTTATCATACATTATTGAGCAGCATCTGCCCTGACGCCTGAAGAACGCCCATGGTAGACCCCTTCCCCCAATGAATAATTGCTTTGAAACAGGGTCTGGCCTAGCAAAACTGCAGTTATGTAATCTCCTTTTCCCGGTGTGGGAAGGGAAAACAGATAGGGAATAGAGGAGAGAACTGAAGGGTACCTCATAATTATGCAGGATCACAGATGACCACTTAATTTCCATTTTGTACTATTTCCTGTAAGGCAGAGGAAATTTGTGGAGTCTGGAGCTCTGTGTTCTAGTGTTGACTCTTTCAGTCACTGGCTCGGTGACCTTGGGGAGTCTCTGAAACTATCTGTGTCCCAAATGAATTCAGTGATAATGCCTCCCAGGTGTAACTATTGAGAAGAAGAAATGAGGTGTGGCCTGCCAGAGCTGAAGTACAGCTCATGTGTTGCTTAGCAACAGGGATATGAACCGAGCGACTGCATCATTAGGTGATTCTTCATTGTGGACAGAGCTCCTGGACACATAGATTGCAGTAGAGCCTACTAACATATCTAGGCTATGGTGTGTGTGTGTGTGTGTGTGTGTGTGTGTGTGTGTTTTCCCAAAGCCATGATGTACAAAACAAGTTAAGATTAAATCCCACCAAGAAAGGAGATGCAATCAAGAGGCTCAGTGAACAAGAGGTGTGGGAGGTTCTGTCTGCCCGATGTGGCTTTGTTTTTCAGCATTTTTTTTCATAAATAGAAGTATACTATGAACAATAAAAATATGGCTCAGCAAACAAGCAAAGCAGTCATGAGGTCGTGTATCATCTCTATTGAGTGTGTGGGTCCAGGTTCTCTATGACTGCCAGCGCAGCAGCAGCACCACAGACAGGTGAGTAGTGTGCATGATACCACTAGACTCTAGTGCAGTCTCCACTGCCACTGTGATGTGTAAGGTTTGCTGCTGGCATATCAGAGGAAGGGCGGGTACCGTCTCCCACGCCTTCTGCAGTGACGTATATCCTTTGTCTGGCATTATGTCTCTCTTACTGTGGCACCACAGGGCCTTTGACCTCTCATTTTGCATTCACTTGCTGCAGGTCATCAGAAACAGGATACAGGGTTAAATGGCTAGAGCAGAGTTGAGTGCCTATAGTCCTAGTATTCAGGAGGTTGAGGCAGGAGGCTTTCCTCAGTCAAGAAATTTGAGATTCATCTGGGCAACATAGTGAGACCCTGGCTCAAAAACAAAAAGCAAAACAACATGATAGACACCAAACCAGTCTGGGAGATAGTTCAGTTGTTAAAATGTTTTCGGGGTAAGTATGAGGACCAGTGTTTGGATCCCCAGAACCTAACTAAATGCTCATGACCACGGTGGCAAACCTGGAATTCCAGCCTGGGAAGGTGGAGGCAGGGGATCTTCAAAGCAAGCTGGCTACTGAGACTCAGTGCTTGGTTGAGAGACCCTGACTCTGCCTAAGGGAGAAGATCAATTGAGGATTATTCTTAGCCTCACATATGTGTGCCCACAATATGTATACACATACACACACACCCCACACAGGAAAATGAGAAAAACAAAAACAAAAACAAAAACAAAAAAATAGCACCAAACACTGGACTAAAGGGCAGATATTCAGTGCACAGTCATTGCTGAAAACTTTGAGGTATCTGGGAAGGCAGATGTGATTTTAAGCAGTCACCTGGGAGCCTTATGACCTCAGCCAAGTCATTTACCTAAATGATTGACTCAGCCTCAATTTCCTCTTTCCTGAAGGGGAGTGTGGGTGGGGAGTGTGAGTGGAGTCTCTGCACTCTGGAGGGCGTGGCCAGACTTCCTGCAAAGACTGGAGAAGGTAGAAATTCAAGCAATTGGATCAGTTACTTTTCAGTTGCTGTGAGAAAGCACCCTAATCAAGGCAGCGTATAGAATGAAGAGCTTATTTTGGCTTACAGTTCCAGAGGGGTTGGAGTCTATCATAGCAAGGAGGTATGACAGCAGGAGCAGGAAACTGAGAAATCACACCTTTAAAGGCAAGTATGGAGCATGGAGAGCAAGCTAGGGCAAAGGTCAAGGCCTTGGAGCCTCCAATCCCACCTCCAGTGACATACTTCCTCTGGCAAGGCCAAATCTATATCTTCCAAAACAGTTTCACCAACTAAGGACTAGGGGTTTAAAATCGAAGCCAATGGGGGGCATTTCTCCTTCAGATCTCCACATCAATCAATGAGATAAAAACTATCATGTGCCAACTGTGCACCCAGGACCCTGCAAAGCACGATCCATTAATTCACTGGCTAAACTCTAATATATCTGCGAGTTGTGCACATGCATTTGTTTTTCTTTTCAAAAACGTACTATGTTCTGGGCTAATTGCTAAGAATAAGAGGGGAGCTTAGGGAAGCTAGTGTTTATGGGAATGCCACAAACGTCTCTGTTAAATAAGAGTCACATGAAATCTGTTATCTAAGTGTGTGGTGCAGAGAGTTCGCTCTTCTACCATATTGTACACTGTGAACTGAAGAAGCTGATGTTAGGTTTCCTCTGGGTGGGACAATGGGGAGTGGTCTAGAGAAAGCTGTGGGGTGAGGGGTAGGTGTTTATTTATCTCCCTCTGGTGAGAATGTGGCTGGGGGAGAATTGAGCTCCTATGAAATGGCTGTTGTTGAAAAGGCTTTAGATGCTGTAGAAAAGACCTGAGTGGGCTCATAGATGGATAGTGAAGACCTGGTGATTACTCAAAGGGAGGGTCTTGTGTTCTTCAAATGTCTATGTGGGGCTGGGTTTGTGTCACAGTCAGCAGGCATATCTTTGTGACTCTTGGCTGTAGCTTGTTCTGCTGGGGAAACATTTGGAGAGCCAGGAAAGGCTCTGGCTAGGAAGCGGCAGAAGGCTGCAAGCCAAGGGGAGTGGCCCCTGTCCTCCCTACAGCAAGATGGTGTTGTTGATAGAGGCAGGGCAAGGCTGGAAGGCAGGGAGATAATAAAGTACCCATTCAATGATGGCTGCTAAGTGCCAGGCATGCTTCATGGTAATTTCACCCAATCCTCAACACCTTTCAGAGAAAGCACCAATGCTTCATGATAATAGATGGTTGAATGGAGGGTTGGATGTGCTCAGCATTCCATAGCCAGCCAGCCAGGAAGAGAAGCAGGATTCAGACTCAAACCTGATTGAGTCCAACAGAACCTGGAGGTGGAGCCTTCACATTGTGGTGGCCGTAGGTCTAACTGGATCTGGGGCTGATTCGTCAGTTCGTGAACTAGCCAGGAATCTTTTAGCTCCTTATTTTTCTCTTCTTGTTCCAAACTGGCTATTTTACTCCTTCTTACCAATCACTGAGATTGGGTTCTTGGCAGATCTTTCTGCAAATATACTAAGAGTGTGTAGCTGGCAGGTAACATGGTGGGGTGAGGGCTGGTGTATTATTCAGGGTCTCCTTCAGCTGTAGGGGCCCACCTTGTTAATCTAGGTGGTGGTCAAAGGTATGGTTACCTCAGCTCAGTGTGGGACAATTCTTCAGGCTATACCAGGTCTGGATCTTGTAGTGCAGTGTTTGGAGCCTGCTGGTTGGCTTAATCCTCTGTTCTGACTTCTGATGGTTCCTTTTTACTGCATAAACCTCCCCCCCTTACCTTCTTGATCCCTGCCTCCTGGGGAACATCAACTCCAGCACTAATATAAAAAGCCGAGCATGGTGGTGTCTACCTGCAATCCTAGCACTGGGAAGGTGGAGACAGAGGATCCCTGGGAGCACTGGCCAGTCTAGCTGAATTGCTGAGCTCCATGTTCCGGGAGAGATCGTGTCTCAGAGTATAAGTTAGAAGGTACCTGACTTTAACCTCTGGCTTCCACATTTATGTATGCGCTAGAACATATGTGTATATACACACACACACAGAGAGAGAGAGAGAGAGAGAGAGAGAGAGAGAGAGAGAGAGAGAGAGAGAAAGGGGGGGGAGGGAACAGAGTAGCCATTCATAACTGGTGATTTTGAAGTAGTGTGAATACAAATGACGTGAAACATATGTAACAGCTTTATTGGAACTTTCTGCCCTGGGCTGTAACTGAACACTAAAGGTTAAAGGTAAGTGGTAAAGGTCAATGGAGGGCTGTTTTTCCCATCACTTCCATGAACTTCTCTGAGATCTACCCACAGACACTCAAAGTGTTCATCATGTCTGCCTCTGATGACAGGAATTCCTGTTTAAAGAAAGTTTGGAAGATAAAAGAAAGGTAACTCTGGAGGTGGATCCAAAGGCATGAATGGTGGGAAGAGGCCGAACCCATGATAGGTTGGCCAGCTCTAGCAAACTAAGGGAGGAGCCCCAGCTAGACTTGAATTTCAGAAAAACAGAGACTAAAAAAAAAAAGAGTAGAAGCATGTTCATGAAATATGAAATATTTGGGAAATACTTGTGCAAAGATTTGTCAGCCTGATGGTGGTGGTTGGCGCACACCTTTAATCCAGCACTTGGGAGGCAGAGGCAGGCAGATCTCTGAGTTAGAGGCTAGCCTGGTCTACAGAGTGAGTTCCAGAACAACCAAGGCTACACAGAGAAACACTGTCTCAAAACAAACAGACAAACAACAAAAAGAAATTACTTGTCATATTCCTTTATAATGGGGGCAGCAAGGGATTGAAGACAGGTCAGACACACAGACACATGGATACAGAAAAGCTGGGGTCAGGTGGGTCAAGCACACTCAGATAGAGTTGCACCAACCAGGGCCTCAGCACTTTTGTTACATACAACCCAGTGGTGAGGAGTTAGCTAGTCCGGGTAGGAGGTCTCTAGGCAATAGTCTGAGGCTGTAAGCAAGAGGAAACTGCAGTTGCTAGTATTTATGCACAGATGGATCAATAGTAAACACTCACATTTGAACCAGAATGGGGAGGCTTTGCCATTTTCCCACAGGTCTGAGGCCTTGACCCCTGACATGGCCAGCTCATGTCAAATAACACACATTTGCTCAGTTGTTTCCTACACTTACAGAGCAAAATTATTCATTGGTTTGAAGGACTTCAGAGAACAATACCACCACCACCACCACCACCACCAATAACAACAACGATGACATCTGAGCTAAAGAGAGGGGGGCATGGGATTTGCTCCTTTCCTCCTATGCTAAGTTGACAACGATCATAGTTGGTGATCTCAATTGTCATTACCAGAGTAATCAGAATGATTTTGAGTTCACATATATCTCCAGAATGAGGCATATAAAATATTTCATTAAATATAATTTTTTTCCTTATGACATTACCCATGTGTTGACAAAGTAGCTCTGACCAGAATGTATCTCACTGGTAGGTCATTTACTCTTCTCAGCAAGCCCTGGCTTACTACCAGTGAGAAAACCCTTCTAGAAAAGTCTTAGCTACCTCAGGTCTTTGACAGCTTGGAATGTTCCATTGACTCATTGAAAGGCTGGCTTCTTCTTGGTTTTACCTTCTCGGAGAGACCTATCCTGACACCTCTGTATTCATTAGTCTCCCATCTCCCCCCCCCCTTTCCTTCCCTACCCCCTTGTGCATGTACTATTCTGAACCTTAGTTTTTTTGAGGTAGGGTCTTGCTGAATCTGACACCCTTTTGCTAGTCTATGAACTCTGGGGAACTTCCTGTCTCCACCCCTTTAGCACTTGGGTTTCAGATAGGTGTCACCACACCCAGATTTTTTTTTTTTTTTAATTTTAATTTTAACATGGGTGCTAGGGTTTTGAAGTCCTCGTGCTTGTGGGACAGATATTTTATTGACGTAGCCACCCCTCCTGCTCACAGTTCTGGTTCTTCTTCTTCATGGAATCTTGTTTGATGCTTTGCTTTTTCTTTCTGTTTTTGTTTTGCTTTATGATACTTCCAGGACCTGCAAGGATTTCATGTTCTGCCTTCTTGCTTATTACAGTATTTATCAGAATCTAATATACCCTGGATAGCACACTACATCATTGCTATCTATTCTACTGAAAAAGAAAAGGAAAGCCACGAATTAAACAGTGACATGATGCCTTAATGATAGGTTGGTGCCACGCATGGGTGGGTTGCAGTGACCTCTCACTGCCTGGAGAATCTGTTCATTTCCTGTGTCTCCCTCCCCCCAGGAGCCTTGCTCAGAGTGTGGTGGACAGTTCTTTTACACACGCACCAATAAGCTCAGCCAATGGTGGGATTTTCATAAAACACTTCTATGTTACTTTATAGGAAACTACAAGATGGCAGTCACCCCTGCAATGATCAGATTTATGGCTTCCCTTTGTCTCTGGCTGTTTGTGTGCAAATCATAGGTGGTCTTTTCAGAAACATTGAATCTGGCAATTAAGCTTAACTTGTTGGGCCATTGAGATGGCTCAGCTGGTGCTTACTGTCCAGCCCAACAACCTGAGTTCAGTCCCTAACCTACATGGTGGAAGGAGAGAACTGGCTTTCAAGAGGGCTCTCCTCTGACTTCCACCCATGCTGTGCCATGTGTGCATTCAGAGATAAATAAATAAATGTAAAAAGTTTCAAGTTTAACTTGTGTCGTACTACAGAAAAATGATCAACTCAATTGAAATGACAGCCAATGAGTGCTTTTGATTGATGTTGCCACCAAGGCCTAGCCAAGAACATATACAAGATGCATTCCACTTGAAAGATATTAAATACGAACAAAGATATGCTGAGGAACTGAAGAGGCAGGGTTTCTGTGTTTTGTGAGGGACCTGAGCCCTCATCACTTGTGACTGCCAGTGTGTACCCAGCACCTCCCACATTCAGAGGGAACTCAGCACATACGTTAAATGAGTGGAGGAGTTAACTATGATCCTGCATGTGGCCATTTCATTAGCTATGGAGTCGGTCGGAGTCTTATGGAAATAAAATAATGCATGGAGAGCTTCTGTTATTTTTTGTTTTTTTCATGTATTTATATTAAATGTGTGTTTGCATGTGTGTCTGTGTGTTTGTGTGTACCTGAGTGCATGTATATGTAGCACATGTGTGCAGTGTCTGAGGAGCCCAGCTTGCCTGGAGCTGGAGTTACAGGTGGTTGTGAGCCTCCCAACATGGATGTGGTGAATAGAACTCTGATCCTTCACAAGAGCAGCCAGCAAACACTCTTAACCAAAAAGTCATCTCTCCAGCTTCACTTTTGTTACTCTATAAAATTCCTTTATTCTATATTAATTTAGCTGGCAATGCCAATTATAAGAACGGGAAATTTGGCTGATCAATCTTATGACAGAGACCAGACTGACGGAGGTCATTGAATCATGAAATCTTTTTGGGCAACACATTCATGTTTCCAGACAGAGACTCAGTATACAAGGAGGGTCCTGCCTGATGAAAAACTAGCAGGTGATAATGTAGTCATTACTTATTTATTTGTGAGTGTGTGCACGCATACATGTGTATGTCTGTGTGTAGGTCAGAGGACAACTTGTTGGAGTCAGTCTTCCTTTCCACCAGGTGGGTTCTGACGACTAAACTAAGACCATCAGGCTTGGTAGCAAGTGCCTTAACCTACTGGGCCATCTTGCTGGTCCTAATATGGCCACTGTACTTTAGAAAAGCCTGCCGCTGGCCAGTGGTGACACATGCCTTCTGCTGACCAGTGGTGTCACAAGCCTTTCATCCCAGCACTTGGGAGGCAGAGGCAGGTGAATGTCTGAGTTCAAGGCCAGTCTGGTTTACAGAATGTGTCCCAGGAAGGCTACACAGAGAAACCCTGTCTTGATAAAAGCAATTAATGAAAGAAAGAAAGAAAGAAAGAAAGAAAGAAAAGCATGAAAGATCAAGAATTCTGGAAACTGAATGGAAAACTGAATATCCCATGACAGTAGGAAGGAAGGATTTACCAAGCGCCTGCTACCTTTGAGCTTTGTCTCCTCTACACAGCAGGCCTCGATTAGAAAGTGTCACTGTGCTTGAATGCAAGATACTCAGATCCAGCCCCACCCTTCTTGACCCTTCAGTCATAGCTTTTCTAACAACACTGTGTGACCTCAGAGGACCCTGAAGCTGGAGAATGAGGATGGAGGGTAGAACTCATTGGCAGAGAGAAGCCCAGCAGGTGGATTAGGTGCATTTCACTCTCTGAACACTTGCAGTGGATTGATGTTTTCTAGGCAACACTGTGTACTTGAGGACTTGAGTAAACTGAGAGGCGATTCTGACACCCTTTTCTCCACCATCCTTGTGTGTCCTCTTTATTCATTTTCACGGGCTTGTTTTAATCCCTACATTCTTTAGCAGCTTCTGAAAAAAGCTATTGTGCCAGATCTGCTTTGATACAGGACAAACACAAGTGGATGGTGGGATGCAAGGAGGTGCCATCATGATTGACACTTGAAAGAGTGTGAGATGTAAAGGAAAAGGAAGCATAGAAGAAAGCCAAGAAAAAGAACCAAGAGTGGGTTGTAAACACCCATCATGACTGGGCATGACGATGCTATCTCAAGACCCATTGTTTCATGAGCTAAAATAATAATAATAATAATAATAATAATAATAATAATAATAATAATAATTGCCCTTCATCAACGACAAGCTGAGTGGATTTTTTTTACTTTTAAATTATTATTATTATTATTAATTAGCCTACCCAACATAAGCTGAGGTCATCTAGGAAGAGGTAACCTCAACTATAAAAAATGCCTCCATTAGACTGTCCTGTAGACAAGCCTGTGGAGCATTCTCTTGATTAATGACTGATGTGGGAGGGCCCAGTCCACTGTGGCTGGTGCCATCTTTAGGCAGGTGGTCCTAGATTGTGCAGAAAAGAAAGCTGAGCAAGCTATGGAGAGCAGGGCAGTAAGTCCTGCTCCTCTGAGGTTCCACCTTAAGTTGCTCTTGGTCATGGTGTTCATCACAGCAGTAGAAAACAAACTCAGACAAGACCCAAGGATGGATGAGTGGAGAGATAAGGAGCTGGGACTGAGGAGAACCTGGCTGGGATAACTTCAGTCTTCCAGGCCTTTCTCTTAGCCCTCAGCACTGGGTTTGTGGATGGATAGATCTTCATTTTAGAGCAGGATCCACATGCCAAATGTTTCCACTAATTGTTTAGCAGCTTGAGTAGTGATCAGCTGGGAGCATAAGAAGGCTTCCTTTGTTTTCTCCTAGCAGGGGTGTAAGGTTCTCCTAGTGACCATGAGCCCCAGCAAACCCCACTGGAACCCGGGATCAGGTAAGATGAACTACTGCTTTGGAGATGACCAGCTTTCTTCCACTATAGAGGGGCAGTGCCTGCTGGAGTTCAGATTGCAAACCTATTGCCCAATGATCTTTTCTGAGTCCCAGACCTATGCAAGCTGAAATGTGTCACCAGGACCACTTTCCCTTCCATGAAGGACCACTTTAGGGAGCCCTTTGGTTATTCAAAGTATGGGAACTATCAGCAGAAGAGAAGAAACTTTGAATCAAAGGAGTAACTCGTGCATAAACCAGCTGTGGTCCTTACAGAGGCTTACTGCATTCCTAGAATCCCACGTTCCTACGTTAACATTATAACGTTAAGCCAAGTCGGTTTGGCTTGTACTGATTTCTTTCTTTTAAAGTGAGAACAAAAGCAAACCTATTTTTCTACCCACCTCACTCTGTTTTTGTCTTCAAAGGATACAGGCAGAGGAGCTGCAAACAATATAGCCATTGTAAAAGCCAATTTTACTTCCTGACAGCAGTAGAACTAGAAGGTGTCCTGTAGCTTCTTCGCTTGGCAGGAGAAGGAGAGGAGAAGAGATGGGGAGGGAGTAAAGGGTATGGGGGTGTAGGGCATGGGGGGGGCATCGGAGGAAGCAAGGGGTGCTTCCTGGAACAGAGCCTGCTTTGAGCAGAGCACAATTTGAGCCTGTGTCCCCAGGGAGAACACTAGGGCTTTATTGTAGGCTCCTCTGAGTGCTCGATAGCATCCGTACAAGGAAAATATTGCTGCCTGGCTGAATTCCTTAGAGTGGGATGTCTGTGGAGCCAAGTTAACAGGGCCTGGGTCATTTTTGCTGTGCCTTCTTGGCAGTTCTTGCTCTGCTCAGGGGCTCCTCCTTGGACTATGGTGTCCCTGGAGCAGCTGGCCTTCTGTAGGAGGGTGCCCATTCCAATGTGGCTGCACCCAAGCAGGCTGGGTGTGGCTGCGATTTCTGTTCTCCAGAGCGGCTGTGGCTTTTTAGTAGTGGGCAAAGGTCAGAGCAGAGACTCATAATTTGTCAGAGTGCTGGAAATAAAGGACTGCCAATGCTGTTCTAAATGGGACATCTGTCATTCCCAGGCCCAGGGAACATCAAAGAAGGGGTAGTAAAGAGACAATGTGTAGCCATTTCCTGTTTGTTTGAAGCGGGTCTATTCCTGTCAGTAAGCTAGCAGCCTAGCAGCTTTGCGGAGATTCCCTAAAGTGGTTCTTTCTCAAAGGGAAAGTGGTCCTGGGGACACATTTCAGCTTGCATAGGTCTGGGACTCAGAAAAGATCATTGGTTAATAGGTTTGCAATCCGAACTCCAGCAGGCACTGCCCCTCTATAGTGGAAGAAAACTGGTCATCTCCAAAGCAGTAGTTCGTCCTGCCTGATCCCGGGTTCCAGTGGGGTTTGCTGGGGCTCATGGTTACTAAGAGAACCTTATACCTTCTACAGACAGAGATGTCTCTACCCCATACAGAGATGTCTCTGCCCCTTACAGAGATGTCTCTACCCTGTAGATCTGTGGCCTCTCGAAGGGCTGTGATGACAAATTTCAGGAACCCTAGAAAACTGGGAAGCCTCGAAGTCCATTTTCTTTGCTGTAGTGTCACCTTTCCCCCCACCCCAACCCCTGCCAGCCCTACTTTCTGCACGATTCAGAATATAACCACACATGTGAGCCCTCTTCTTTCTCTCTGGCTGCCTTGCTCTCTCCAGTGCCACACAAGAAAGGAGAGAGATCATTTATTTCTCTGCCACCAGACTCACAGCAGCCTTATGAAGCAGGGTGCGGCCTGCCTGGCTCTCCTCCGGTTCAGATAATGGGGCCATTTGGATTCATAGCTCTGGGTAGTATTTAGCAGTCTGTGACTTCCCTGCGTGTGGCCTTCTGGTGAAAAGGACATTAGTGTTTGATGGTGGCACGTTATTTCAGTCTCGTTGCTGGCAATAATGGTACAATTTTGCCTTTTTCTGACACTTTTGAGATTGCCGGGAGGAGAAGCAGAAGAAAAGAAATCTAAATTTATTCTTAACAATGGAAAGAGCTAGAAAATGAGTGGTGAGAGGGCCAGTCAAGCCAGGGCTGCAGGCTGAGCTCAGAGCAGTGCTGTCTAACTGCTTTGATTCTCCTAGGCCTCTGGACCCTGTTCTACCACCTGGAAGACTCTTTTCAGGGATGTGACCTCCAGACACAGGGCTGAGGAACATGAGGATTTTTCTATAGCTCTTTTTTTTTTTTTTTTAAACTGTGTGATGTTAGTGTTATTAATTTGACAGGATCTAGAATCACCTAGAAGATTTGTCTCGGTGGGGAGTATCTTGATTACACTATACTCATCTTAATTGTGGATGTGGTCATTCC
This sequence comes from Rhynchomys soricoides, assembly GCA_019843965.1. Taxonomy (NCBI): domain Eukaryota; kingdom Metazoa; phylum Chordata; class Mammalia; order Rodentia; family Muridae; genus Rhynchomys; species Rhynchomys soricoides. The sequence continues at coordinate 5,961,574 of JADRCH010000036.1, read as the reverse complement.
ATGAGCAGGAGACCCTGGACTTTATGTGGAGAAAGCAAGCTCAGCATCAGGATGCATTCCTTCTTCCTTCGCCTGTTTCCTGAATGAATGCGATGTGCCCAGCTGCTTCAAGCTCCCGCCACCAGGCACCATGGCTTCCCGCCATGATGGACTGTAGTCCAGAACTGTGAGCTACAACAAACCCTTCTCCAGTAACTTACTTTTGTCAGGGGATATTTTCGACAGCAACAGAAAAAGATTCTAAGACAGAAAGAGTCTCATGTATCCCAGACTGACTTATACAGGGACACGTAGCCAAGATAACCTTGAACTCTTTCTGCCTCTACCTCATGAGGGCTGGAAGTATAGGAATGTATCACCATGCCTGATATGGGCATTGTTAGAGAATCAATCCTGGGGCTCCATTCTACCAGAGGAGCTGTACTCCCAGCCCTGACTGCAGCTTTTATTTAACAACAACCTGTTTAGGACTCATGGACTCATAAACCATCTCTTTTTTTTGAGGTCCAAAGGTGATCATATGGTATAAAAAAGAAAAATAATTAGAACGGGCAGGCTCTCGTTATTCCTGCCTTGGGGTGTCTGGCGATGGCATATTTATTTCCCTATGCCCTAAGAGGTTACCACCCCAAATGGGCTAAGTGACCCCACCATCAAGCAGGCTTTTATGACAATGGGAATGGAGTTTTGATGGAGCCCCAAGGGAGCTGGTTCACCCCAGCCAGGATGCCTGAGCTCTGTCCTCTGATCCTTGGCAATGAGATTTTAAGGTGGCCATATGGAGTTCCGCAGCAAACAGAGCTTTCTGGGAGTTCCTTTTGTTCTTTACTTGAGAATTATGTCCTGCAATACCTGAAAACAAAGGATTGGTGGTGTAGCTCACTGGCTTTCTTTTCTCTCTCTGCATGTATATATGTGCATGTAGAGTCTAGGGGACACCTGTGTGTTTTTCCTCCAGTGCTGTCCACTGCCTATTTTTTTTTCTTTTTTGAAGCAGTTTCTCATTGATTTGAAACCTACAAGTAGACGAGGCCAATGAGCCCCAGGGATCCATTGTCTCCAACTCCTCAGTGCAGGACTTAATCCAGGCAGGTACTTTCAAGATAGACCCATTTCCTCAACCCTTCACTGGGTTTCTTGTGAACCCAAATAAATAGGATAGCTCCCTAATCATCATCTTCTTCTTCTTCTTCTTCTTCTTCTTCTTCTTCTTCTTCTTCTTCTTCTTCTTCTTCTTCTTCTTCTTCTTCTTCTTCCTCCTCCTCCTCCTCCTCCTCCTCCTCCTCCTCCTCCTCCTCCTTCTCCTCCTTCCCTCCCTCCCTCCTGCTCTCTCTCTCTCTCTCTCTCTTGCCCCCATCCCTCTTCCTCCTCCCACTCTGTGTTTGTATAAAAGCTTATCCACTGTTATCCACTGTTCTGGGTGGGTCCTTGTGCCCAGAGGACCTGAATACATGCTTCCTGATTTTAGTTTCTGCTGATACCCTCTGTTCAGCTGCCCCACCCTCTGTGTGTGCTTGGTGTGGGCAGGCAAAGCGTCTCAGCCCCTTCTGGGCTCATTAAATGCTGCCCTGTGATTGGAAGCTTCAGTTTACAGGGTTTCTTGGGAATGATAAGAATCATATATTATTCATCTTTGTATTTTCAAAACTCAGAGGGCTACTTGGCTCACGAAAGAGCCCACACATTGATAATTGAATTCATACATGATGAGTGAATATGCCTGTCTGTTCTGCACCTTCTCTTCAGCATTGCATGCCCTCAGTTAGAAAACTTATTTCTGATGTGGGAACAGTTCACCTGAGCTCTTATACATTAGTAATGGAGTTAGCCACTCTGAAATCTGTGATGTCAAAGGAAACATGATGACAAGGTAAAAGAGAATGTTTTAAGAAAGAAAAGAGGGAGGAGGGTGAAGAATGGGGGTTGAAGAGCTTGGGGGGGGATGACATGAGGTCCCAAGCAAAATTTGCAAACCAAAGTTGGGGAGCTAAGCTGTGATAAGACACAAACTTTGTTTCTTTTAAAGGAATATCTACTTAGTACTATTGTGTCCTAGGTACTATCCAGGTCATGTGTCTGTCCAAATGTCCACTCTTGTGTCTGAACATAAAGGACAGCATAGGATCTGCACGCATGGACACGCGTCCGTGGTGGGAAAGGGCCAGTGGTTTCCGGTTGTCAGAGAGATGTCTGTATTAGTTTCTTTCTTGCTGCTATGATAAAATAGCCTGGCAAAAGCAACTTAAATGGTTTATTCTGGCTTGTGTTCCAGAGGGATGGAGCCCATCATATCAGGAATGCATGACAGCATGAGCATGAGGCCGGTTGTCATCTGCAGTTCAGAAGCAGAAATGGAATAGCAAATGGGGACAGGCTATAAAAGCTCAAAGCCCCCCAACCCCCAGTGATGTGCTTCCTCTGGCAAGGGGTCAAAGTGGGGAGGGGGCTGAGCATGGAAGGTGTCCTAAGGTTCCAGAACCTTCCCAAGCAGTACCAACAACAGGGGACCAAGTGTTCAAACACAGGAGCCTGTGAGGGACTTTTCACATTCAAATCACAACAGTATCCATAGAGTCTCAACAAAAGACAAAAAACAAGGTCCGTGGTGTGTCAGCCTCTACTATGCATTCTGGGAGCTGTATTGTCCAGGTCTCCTTGGTCTTTCCCTGTTACTAAGTCCTCTTGAGCATCCTCTCTGACTGCCTTGCACACTCTCAGCCCATGCATCTCAAAGGTCTCCTCATATTCCAGCTCACTCAGGAATGGGGCAGCTGGGATTTTACTCCTGTCCCCTAACATCATGGCACATAACAGAAGTCTGATTCTTTCTTTTCTCTATCCTCAATTTTCCTGCCTACTTGAGGCTACAGAAAATTCCTCAAGTGTGGAGAGCCAGCAGCTTCAGGATGGCACTGTGCTCAGAATCACAGCATTAGAGCCAGATGCACTGATTTAGGTTAAGGAAGAAATTTTGGGCTTCTTTATTCTAAAAAAAATCTTGGTAAGATAATTTTCTCATAAGGAAATTGGCTTCTGCAGAAAGTTTTAAAAACAGCATTGTAGAAACTAGCAAATGTATTCATGAGTTTAACTCACCCTTCCTTCTAGTGCCTAGACCTGAGCAGATGTCACACCCCAGGTCATCCAGCCCTGGTGGAAACTCTTCCTTCTCTTAGAAAGAAGTCAAGTTCCGTGAGGCCTGAATCTTCCTGACAACTTATAGATCCTGTCATAGAAAGGGAACCCAATGTCATGAATTCTTTGATTAGACAGGAGGCTTTGGAAGGGACTTATGGGGTGAGGGGCCCTCAAACCTAAGATGTATTGGTTCCATAGCAAGTTAGGCTATGGAGCCAAGCACAGGTGAGAAGTAAGGTGGGCTAAGTGGAGCAAAGATAGATAGGGAGGATGACTGTTATCACCCAGGGGTGTGGAGGAGGCAGGGCGGGAGGGGGAGGAGCCTGAAAGAGGCAGGGTGGGGAGGGAGCTGAGGATAGAGGAGTGGGCATGTCAGTGCCCCTGATAGGAGCAGCTGGGGCATACAGGATGCAATGAGGTGTCCTGACTCACAGCCTAGGAAAGGTATCTCCTGGGAAGCATACTTAAGACTTTGGAAGAGGTGTGCTGATTGGTGGGAAAATGCTCATTAGGACGTGGGCTCTGGGTATAATGACCACCTGACCATTCTCTAGCCAGAAAATACACAGAAAACCACTTCTACTCTTTGACTTGTCATTGGGCTTTATTTGCCATAAATGGCACGGAAGTTCCTGGCTCAAAGACCTTCTGCTTGCTACCAAGAGACACACACAGCCTGAGCTTTCCAGTCCCCATCCATTGCTGAGTACTGATGGCTGCTGATAGACTGGACTGGCTGCGGGAATGGGAGACCAGACCGTTGCCCACTGAGTCATTTGTCATTTTGTAGGGGACTGGAGCCTGAGTCCATTGCATATTTGGATTTGCTCCTGCTTGGGGGTAGGAGGACAGCATCTTGAAACTTAATGGCCTTGGAGTGAGCTGTCTCAGGGGCAGCTATCACTACAGCAGTTTCCCCAGTGGACATGGCTGAGGAAGTAGTTATTTTCAGAAAGGCCAGTTTTCACTGTGGCTTATCTAAGATAAGGAGATTCTGCAGCAGGGCTGGAGCACCCTGTTTAATTACCTGGGTTAGTACTGGCCTAGATTATACTAAAGTGTGATTGAGTGTCATCTCTGTAAATACTGAGTCTGAAAGTCAATATTCCTGTTTTTACAGATAAATCTTGTAATTTTTTTTTTTTTCCAAGACAGGGTTTCTCTGTGTAGCCCTGGCTGTCCTGGAACTCACTCGGTAGACCAGGCTGGCCTCGAACTCAGAAATACGCCTGTCTCTGCCTCCCAAGTGCTGGGATTAAAGGCGTGTGCCACCACTGCCTGGTTCAAATCTTGTAATTTTTATTTTGCTTACTTATTTTGAGGCAAGCTTTCAGGCCGATGCGCTCCCCATGTAGAGAAAAGTAACCTCTTCACCCTCCTGTCTCCATATCCCAAATGTTGAGATCACAGGCATGCACCACCACACCTGGCCTATGGGTCTTGTTTGTAATGCCGGGTTTTCTTTGTCTTACAGGAAAACCTTACTGTTTTTCCATTACTCCCCATCTCCATGTTTTCTCCCTCTCTTTGTCCCTGCATCTCTTCTTTCTCCTTTTCTCATTCATAGAACTTTGGCTCCATGCCAGGTCCTTTGTTGAGCTCAGATGAGTACAGTACCCAGCTGTAGATGAACACACCTGGATACACAGCAACAAAGAGTCTTAGAATAGGCAAGTCAGCTCAGACAACGCTATGTGATGCACGTATATGGTCCTGTGCAAAGTGTGAGGTTTAACATGATCCTCTACTTGCTGGAAGCCAGCAGCTCCCTCATCCCCAGTGTGACAACCTCAGATGCTTTCAGACTACCGAATGTCTTAGGGGGAAACAAAAACACTCTAGCTAAGAGTGGCTGACCTGTCACCTGGATGAAAGTCCCAAGCTATCCTTGGCTGTGCTTTCCTGCTATGTGCTGTGAGGCCAGAAGCAGCTGAGTGGGTTTCCTTAGGCTCCCCCCGGCTCTTTTGTTTGAAAAATGAGAATGAAGGAAGCATTGAACAAGTGTGAATCCGTGTGTGTGTATGTGTGTGTGTGTGTGTGTGTGTGTATGTATACATGTGTGTGCACATGCTTGTGGAGGCTAGAGGTTGTCTTTTTTAGTTGCTCTTATCTTACTATTATTTTAATTTTAGAAATTGTCTGTCTGTCTATCTGTCTGTCTGTCTATCTATCTATTTAACTATCTATTTAATGCATGTGCCACACCTTATTTTTGGAGACAGTGTCTTTTGACCTAACCTGGAACTCACCATTTTGGCTAGATAGCCTAGCCAACAAGCTCTAGGGAGTTCTTATCTCTACCCTTCCCCACTACCCAGGTCTAAAGTTGCAAACACTTGTCACCAAGCCTGGATCTTATGTGGGTGCTAGTGATCTGAGCTTAGGACCTTCTCTTTGTATGGGAAGCACTTCACTGACTGAGATGGATTGAGGTATTTTCCCAGCATCCTTGAATGAATTTTGGATGAGTCTGCTATAACAGATGAGTCACTCTGGAAAGGCTAGGATAGTTTATGCTTAACTATGTGCTTCAAGTGTCTAGGATAGAAGCCTGCTCTCCGCTACTAGGTTCTAACAGCTGCTAGTTATGTGATCAGTAAGTTTACATGGCTCATGGGGTAAGATATCCTGGCCTCCTGAAAGTCTATCCTTGTGTTTGAATCTTGGTTCTGCTTCCTACAGCCTGGGAGGCTTGGCTGGCTTACCTACCCTCTCTGGGTTTCATTTTTCCCATCTGTAACATGAAGATAATGATGACTATGACCTTAAGGCTATAGCCGAGGTTTAGTGGAGACAAAGTAGTACCTGGCATAGTGACTCCTAAGGCTTAGCTATGATGAGTGTGCAGATGAGGCTACCTTACTAGACCTAGTGGTTCTACAGCATACAGCCCAGTGTGCAGCACCCGCAACAAATTATCACAAGAAAAGAAGACAGGTAAAAGAACCAGAAAATTACATAAACTTTATTTCCATAACAGGGAGCTGTCAGGCAGGTAAGGGAAAGTTTCATTGGAGGAGGTCCTAGCGGAACCATGGAGGCATTCACAAACAGAAGCAACCTGCTCAGAACAGTGAATGACCTGTTCAGGACATTCTGAAGATGAGAGTGAAGCCATATATCATGCCAGGATCTCAATGCCAAGTCTAGTGCTCTGGTCTGGGACCCCAGGAAGGCATGCACTTTCCCTTTCAGGAGATACCCCACATCCTAAGTGCCTGGTTTTGGGGATCTTTAGGGTAAAAGAAGGTTGCAGGAAGGGAGGGTCTTGGCTGGACTCAGTGACACCAGGACAGGGATATTTGGTAGCCATCACAACCCGGACTGGGCTCTTGCATACTTTTGCATTGTCTATTAAAATGGGAAAACTTGGGCTGCTAAGTAAATTCGAGGGGAAGACATTCAAATGACTAGATCAGATCATTTCCAAGCAGGAACTAGCAAGAACGGCAGGGGCTTTGTTTTGCATTCAGGTGAAAGGCTAATTATAAATCAGCTTTATCAGGTAGGTAAAGAAAAGAAGTCCTGTCCAAGCTATTTCTTGCAGCCCTTAATTACCTGATAGTTGGTACTGGCAATTGGAAACACACATTGGATGATTTATACAGAGGGATCGGCCAGAGCTCAACAAGGGAGGACTCTGCAGAACTGTGGGCCAATGTTGCTACTGCTACCAATCAGAACACTGAAACCATCCATCTGTGGAATATTTCACCTTGCTCAGTTGCCTTCCTAAACACTGTGGAACCTTGACAGCTCTCTTAGGCTCATATTCTATAGGTCCTAAACTGAGTCCTATTGGGTTCCATGATCTGCTAAAGGGCATGTGGCCTGGATACTTCAACCAAAGACTGCAGAGCTCTATAACCTCCTGGAGAAGTCACTTTCCATGATGGCTCTCTCACTTTCCAGGTTCATAACCGAAGTGGGTTGGCCTAATGTTGCTTGTAGTCTGATGCTGATTTGGGCCCTTCAAAAACTGGTTGCTCCAGAGACAAGAGAGTCCCCACATAAGAGGCTGAGTGACCCTGCCCCAAGCCAACAGCCAATAGCTGGGCAGAAGAGACATAGGTGAGGTTTAGGTTTCTTGGGCTTGAGTTCAGAGAAGGAGGAAAAGAAGAATGTGTAGGAGAGGAGGAAGGAGAAGCCACCATGGGTTAAGGGTCAAGAGAGTGTGGCCCCAAGGGCTGCCCAATTGGAGTTAAGAGCAGCCCACATGAAACATAGTAAATAGTGAGTAATAACTCGGGGTTATCGATTGGAAAGTAGATTCTAACAGCATGGAGGGGAGGCAGTTGCCCAGCTCTTGTGCTGCTTAAGACTTATTAAAAATATAAAGGTTGTGTGTGTGTTTTTTTATCCGGGAACTCAATAACCAAAGGCAGGGTAGAAATTCCAGTCTGGGATTTAAATATTTCTATAACACATAACCTTGTATGGTCCATTACCACATGGTGCAGGGTTGGTCTGTATGACTATAGCAGACAGTAGCATTGATGGTATGCCATGGCCTAGACTGTGAACAATGGACTCTCCATTTTGGATTCTCTCTTTCATCTGTCTATGTCAGTCTGTCTGTCTGTCTGTCTCTCATGTATGTGCGTGTGTGTGTTTGTATGTGTGTTTGTGTGTGTGTGTTTGTGTGCGTGTGTGTGCACACTTGACCATGTGTGTATGTCTTCCTGTGAAGAAGCCTGCTGTCATATAAACAGTTCTCCAGAGAAGGATTTGCAGCCTGTAAAGATCCCAAGCTTGCCAGCAATCCCCTGAATGAGCTCTTAGGCTGATTTAGTCTTGGTCAAGCATTGAGATGACTAGAGATGCAGCTTGGTGGCAAGCATCTTTACCTACGGAGTCATCTCCTCAGCCAGTTTTCTGACAACATGAAAGTTTGGGGTTAATGAGAGATGGATGGATGAGCATGCAGAACAGAGAGGGCAGGAGAGGGAAGTCCTGCTGTGCTTTGTTTGTTTGCTTTTGTTTTGGTTTTGTATCCCTTCCTGTTTTTTTATGGCTGCTCGCAAGACTGTGTTCATAGATTTTGCTTGGGCATCAGGTTGCACTTCAAGCCTCTTCATGGGAGGAGGGATGTTTGTGTTTTAAGAAGAGTTGATAAGCTAAAACCAAAGAACACACAGAGGGGAATTCAGGCTGAGAGCGGGGACTGCGTGGACTGTGTGGGGCAGATCCGATAACCTGGCCAAGGCTTTAAGTCTGGGTTTTGGATTCTGCCACCAGCGTGTGGGTTTGGTGGCCACATTGCAGAACTGAGAGAATGGGGCTGAGGTCTGGCTTCTTTGAGGATAGAAAGCATGGCTTTGGGTAAGTCATGCAAGTTCTTTGGTTTGTCCTCATCTGTAAATGGGACCGAATGCTGTAGTTGCCACTTAGTGTTTATTTGAAGTTAAGAATGGACTATTGTTTAGCACAGATTAGCCATATGGTAAGAATAAAGGCTGGATATTATAGGTTAAACTACGTCTATACTGTGTAGTGTGGAGTTAGTTCAGTGGTCAAGAGGGTTTGCTGTTCATGCAGAAGACCCAAGTTCAGTTCCCAGATCCCATATCCAGTGGCCCACAGCCTATAGTAACTTTAGCTCCAGGGGACCTGATGCCAACTTCTAGCCTTCCCAGGCACCTGCATACATGTGTACATACACGCATAAATAAATCAAATGTTTTAAAACATGCTCATATTGTAGTTTTATATATAGTAACAGTAATATTACTATATGCTGTATTAGCATATAGTAATAACTAGTTATAATAAAATTAATGTTGTGACATTATAATAATGCATATGTTTTCCATTGCCATTAGTGGAGAACTTGGTTTATGTTTTAAACACTCTTCTATCTGCTCTTCCCAAACAGGAGTCAAGGACTTTGCCTAACTGGGCCAAATGGGCTCCAAGCCACAGGGGAGAGGGTGAGATACTTTTGGATGGAAGTGTTGGGGGCACCTCTCCCTGCTGCCTGAATCTGAGTAGCCCTCGGGCACTTGGTGAGGCAAGTCACTTCTTTGGTTAGAGAAGGTTGAACAATGGGTGCCCTGTTGCTCTCTGGGGTGTCCAGGTATCCAACTAGGTCAGAAAGGCAGGTAAAAAACAATGCCTCTCTCCCTGGTCACATGTGAAAGCACTGGTAGACAGGCCTCCCAGCCTCTAGGCCTGCTAGCGTCCTGGAGAGACCAATTGCAATCTTGTGGCGGGTGGTATTTCAGGCACCACTGAGCTGTCACAGGATCAATAGTCCCATGGTATGACAGCCCTCTTAGGATAGCAGCCTGCAGTCAGGCCCAGGGTGGAGGAGGGACGGTGTTGTACGTTTCTGCTCAGGCAATGACACTATTGTGTGTCCTTGTGTTTGGCAGACACTATCACCCCATGAATGCCAGCCTCTGAGCATCTAGCTTTGGGGCAGGTCTGCGGAGTGGGATGTCTGTCTTCCTGCAGCCCTGACTGTCAGGGACTGAGGATCAGGATTGAGTTTCTTTCCTGGATTTTCAAGGGTTCTTTTGTTCCTTCTCACACACACACATACACACACACACACACACACACACACACACACACACACACACCCCAAAACCCTGAGTGGAGGAGGTAAATCTGAGAACAACTCTGAGGCAGCAACCTGGAAATTTAATTCCCTGTGAACTCTGCTCCTGCTAGGCCGTGTAATGGGATCACTCTTGCTTAGCAGGTGTGCTGCAGTCAGGTTTCCAACCTGCTGTAATTACAGGTCCTCCACACTTCCCCAGTTCCGGACTTTCTGAGCCCTGACATTTTTGCAAGTGTGTCTCCTGTCCTTAATAACTGGTTGGCAGGCATTCATCAGCACCATAAGTAACCGGGTCCGCCTCTCCTTGCCATCTCTCTTTTCTTGTTTGAGAGACAGACCAAGGGCTCCACCTACTTAAAGATTCTAGGTTCAGAGAGCAGGAGACGACAGGGATGAAACATGTCTCCATATTCCATTTTGGGGTTTTAATTTATATTCTCCTGGAGAGCTGCAGATTAGAGGTTGTGAAACTCTCAAGGCAAAACAATTTCTAAAAATACAAGTGATGTGAGTGTATGGGGCAGGGTTTGGAGAGAGGGCACCTTGCATATTTCCTGGGTTGAGACAACAACAGGGGAGTTTATCCTGTGGCTGGAGCTGGTTCTTGGAGGAGCCAGGGTTGTGTGTGTTTGTGGCAGCGAGAGCCTATACACAATACTTGCAGGTTGGGGGGTGGGGTGGGGTGGAGCCCACTGCACTGCAAAAGGAACGTGATCAATTCTTTCTTCCTTTCTTGGTGGAAGTTCTAGCTGGAAGCTGATAACCAGCCTGGCATACACATGCAGGGCTCTCCTGTAGATACTTTCTCCCTGGCCTGTTCCCACGAGCTCTCACCAACTCCACCCAACTTGTGTTATTTAAGTCCTGACTCTGTGGCCCTTTAGCAAGTTCCCTAAACCCCAGGAGCCTTAGTCTTTTGGTTTTAATACATTGGATGATAAACGCTATCACATAGACTGGTTTGGAATGAAAAGTGAATTTAATATTATAGAGTCTGAGACAAGTCAAGGGCAAAGTGAACATAAGTTTTCTTCATAACACTAGTGGGTCATAGCTGGTAAAACTCCTCCGGAGGAATCTCCTGACCATGACAAGACCACAAAGACCTCCCTTCTCAATAATCATAAACAGTTGAGTTTTGGACCACAGGGGTAATAGTTTTGAGAAGTGAAACTTTTTGGAATTCAAATTCTGTTATGTAGGTGAATGTCTTTCCAGGTAATTTAAATAGTCACTTCTGTATAGCCATGTGATTGAAGGCCAAAAGAGAAACACAGCTATTATCTCTATTGCTTACCAGGCCTTTAGCCCCTCAACAGTTTTGTCAAGTAGCCATCAAGACCATAGTATCAGAAATGAAAGATTAAGATTGAGTTTCCTTGTCAAATGATAGAACCTGGACTCCTAAATCTTGCCTCTTTCTCACTGAGATGTGAGAGCGAGCATGACCCTAGGTTGTTAGAAGACTCTTGGGTACACGCTCCTGGACACAGTCCCTGCATGCTGACGAGGGGGTATAGAAAAGTAGCAACTTACTCTCCTTCAGAGTCACTTTTCTGTAACCCTAGACACTGGGGTCCAAGAAGCGTTCCAGCATGCCTTCGATCCTAAACATTTTCCTCTCCCAAGACCAGTCCTTCTCTGCCTGGTTCCCAAGCAGTGACATTGCTCCTCTGACATATTTCAGGGGACGGGGCATGTAATGAAGGTGACAGTCCCCTCTGATTCCAGGCAAAGATGGGCAAGACCCCAGCTTGGGACCAAGTGCTTTATAACAAGCTAACACTAAAAATGAGGGCATTCCTACAGGTTTGCCGCACCGGGGTGGACATGAAGGACTATTCCAAACACCCAGTCTGGCACCTAGCATCTGCAAGGAGCTTAATAGATAGCTGGTAGCTGAATGGCAGTGTCCTGGTTAGCATTAACAGTCAACCTGACATAGCCTAGAATCACCTAAAGAAAGAAAGAATCTCAACTGAGTGTCTTTATCTGGTTGGTCTATAGACATGTCTGTGAGAGACATGGTTGCCTTAAAGGTCCAACTCTCCGTGGCAACACCATTCCTTGGCCTATGGGCTGGACTTCACAAGAGTGCTAGCTAAGCATTACCCCAAGAGTGGGCTTATAAGTAGCGTTTCTCCATGGTTCCTGCCTCCCAGGTTCTGCCTTGAATTCTTGTGATGACATCCATCAATAATGAGTTGTGGTCTGGAAGTACAAGTCAAGTAAACCTTTTTCTCCCCAAGATGCTTTGGTCAGAGTGTTTTTATCACACCAGTGGAGAGGAGAGCGAGACATAACTGAGGCACACACCTTCATGTAAATCAGCACCAAACCCAGTGTGATTTCTGACCTCTAAGAACCATCCAATTCCTGAGTAGAAAGGATCATTAGGATCGATTGGCCTAACTACCTCACCTTATATCTTCAAGGAAACTGAAGCCAGAGTTGAGGCTAGACCAGCCCTAGGCCACGTGGCTGCTGGTAGCAGGAATTCATAGTAGTCACAGGATTGCTACTAACCCCATTTCTACCTCAGCTGAATGCCCTTAAAATAGTTGTGATAAGCTTAATGTGTTAGAGGTACTAACAGAGCGGTGAGGGGAAAGATCCAGCAAAACCTGCTGATTGCCTTTTTATTTCAGTCCCAGCTCTTGAGAAAGCTGCTTCTGATGGAGGACATGAGCTCTCCGAATGTTATAATTAGACAGCTTGTTTGGGCCGGAATCTTCCAGAGAAGACCATCAGATAGAAAATAATAAGACTGATAGGCAAGAACCAAAGAGACAGCCAGCTTTCAACAACGAGCCTTCTGGAAGCTACTTAATAAGGGACTGTCTTTAGCTTCAGAAAGCTGGTGGAATGCCCAGATGGGCAACACAGCTTCCAGTGCCAAAGTGACACCATTGCCAGCACTAAAAATACCAGATTTGTTTTATTGAGCACTTACTGTGTACCAGCACACCACCCAGGCACATCCACCTCTTCATTTAACCCTCATGATATGTCTTCTGGGACAGAGATTATCCAAATTCACATATGAGGACTAAAAGTTTGCAAGGTTAGGTTGTTAGTTTTCAAGCTGCATATCTGGGACATGAACCCAGTGTCTAGGACCCTGTGTGCCACTCACAAAGATTGAAAGTTGGGTTCTGCCATCAGAGCTACTTTGAACATCTTGCAAACACACGTCAAGCTAGTGTCTGTCTCAGTTGAGCACCAGCTTCAGGGATTGTGTGGAAAGTGTCTTCCTACACCAGACACACTCAGCCCCCCTCCTGTCACTGGAATAGTAATCTATTTCACATCTGGACTTGCTTGTCAATCACCTATACTTGAATTCTCTTAAGCGAAATGCATCTGTGGAGGGACCATTACATCGTCCTCCAAGCTTCGGTGGGCAGATCATCAAACCAACAAGGAAGCAAACAGCTGCTTCCATGGGCCAGGGTTCTTCTGGTCTTGGGCCATGAACATTGCGCATGGGCTTCTTGGCTTGGTGCCCTCTATCTACCTGGCTCCCTCTTCCTGGCCCACCGGCCATTTCCTACCCCTCAGTTGGAGTCTGTGTTCATATTACACATTCACTCTAACATCCATGGCACACCTGGCCTGGGCCAGACAAAGCACCCAGGCACTGGACCTCAACTGAAGGAGTCACACATACATTAACAAAAGGAGAGAAATGTACAGTGAAGGTTGTACCCTTGCTGGACTTGCAGCAGACAGAAGCAACTCATGGGCCTAACTAGGGTGAACAACCACTCCACTGTGTCTGGGACTGCCATGATTTAGCAGCCAAAGTCTTACAATTCAGAGGATATTTCAGTTATAGGCAAAGCAGGAGAGTCATCTACACCCAGTCTGAGCACATGTGGGGGGGATACTCTGTGGTCAGACCTGGGAGTAGGGGAGTCTTTCTAGAAAAATCCAAGGGAGATAGAGGAAGAGCTGGGCAGAATTGGGTACAAACAGCAGGGAGGGATGTGGGGAGAGAAGAGGGTTTTTGTGAAGTTGCTCACTGTAGGAGAAGAAGTAAAATGGACTCAGTAAGGAAACTGAGTCATGTAGTTTGTGCTATGGATTGTCTAACTTCTAGGAAGAAACTGAAACCCTATGTACCAGATTGTACTGGTTTTGTGTGCCAACTTGACACAAGCTGGAGTTATCACAGAGAAAAGAGCCTCCTTTGAGGAAATGCCTCCATGAGATCCAGCTGTGAGACATTTTCTCAATTAGTGATCAAGGGGGAGGGCCCATTGTGGGTGGTGCCATCCCTGGACTGGTAGTCTTGGGTTCTATAAGAAAGCAGGCTGAGCAAGCCAGGAGAAACAAGCCAGTAAGTAATATCTCTCTGTGGCTTCTGCATCAGCTTCTGCTTCCTGACCTACTTGAGTTCCAGTCCTAACTTTCTTTGGTGATGAGCAGCAATGTGAAAGTGTAAGCTGAATAAACCCTTTCCTGCCCAACTTGCTTCATGATGTTTGTGCAGGACTAGAAACCCTGACTAAGACACCCAGTCTACCTATCTACCCTATGGCAGGAGACAGGCATGAATTCGAAGTCTTGAAATTTGGGATAGTGTTACCCAATGGTAAGAGCATGAGCCTGGAGCTGGAGTGCTTGGGTTCAACATCTGGAGCCCTCAGTGACTAGCTGATGAGCTGTCAGAAAGTTACTTCCAGCTCTGTGCCTCAATTTCTCCACTAATGCCAGAGGGAAAAAGCAGTATCCATCTAAGAGGATGGGGGTGAGAATTAAGTGGATTAATAGGGAAAGGCCTCACTGACACTGTTCGTTCCACTCAAGGTGGCACCCATTCTGCTACACTTAATCAGCTTTTGGGGGGGGGGTGAGGTGTATGTACCTATAAAAAGTGGAGGCCAGAGTAGACATCACATACATTCCTCAGTCACTCTCCACATTAATTTTTGAGACAGGTCTCTTACTGAACACACTGATTCAGCTAGACTGGCTGGACAGCCAAACTCAGGGATCCCTCCACCTCTGCCACCACAGCCCTGAGCCTACTGCCATGCCTGTCTTTTTTACATTGGTGCTGGGATTTAACTCATGTCTTCATGCACACGTGGTAAGCACTTTACTGGTTGAGCCAGCTCACCAGCCCTAATCAGGCACTTCGGGGTGGGGGCTGATGCTTCAGTGTCTCTCTGAATGCTGACCCCAAGGAAGGTTGGAGAGCATGGTGGTTCAGGCACAGAGGGAGATGAACTAGAGGAATGGAATGATCAGAATCAGGCATCATTGAGAAAGGGCAGCCTTGGTGGAACCTGGTGTCAGAGGCCTCCTGCATGCTTAGTCCTGCTGATGTCTGAAGGGCAGTGGCTGAATAGACAGGCAAGAGGCAGAGAGCTCCTGCTTCTGGCCCGTGTTCATGGACTACT
Source organism: Rhynchomys soricoides (assembly GCA_019843965.1). Lineage (NCBI taxonomy): Eukaryota > Metazoa > Chordata > Mammalia > Rodentia > Muridae > Rhynchomys > Rhynchomys soricoides. Next base: position 5,946,463 of record JADRCH010000036.1, on the reverse strand, counting down.
TTCTTGAGAAATGGGACACCACTGGATATTCACCTAAAATTCCCACTGGGATTTTGGGGAAAAGCTGCATCCAGACAGCTCATGTTTGATATAAACTAAACACACACACTCACACACAGAGTGAACCTCAAAGAAGTGATCTAGGATGGCTGGGGATGTCACTATAAAATGCCCCTTTAAGAATGGTAGGAATCGGGATGTTTGATTAACAGATACATCTCCCAGAGAATAAATTGGAAAATACTCAGTTTTCTTGCCTCTCTAGCACTTCCTCAGAGCTCTTAAATCACCAACACTAAGTAAGGGAAAAGTGGACTCACTAGAGAAAAATTGATTCAGGACCGCTTATCAGAGCAGCTATGCTCTTCACCGCCCTAGATATGCTCCAAACATATGGGGAACAGCTCTCTCCTCTCTATTTGTGGTTGAATTTGGGGAATGGAGCTTGAACCCTGAATAAGGTGGTGACAGAGACATGAGAGAAGGGACACAGGGTACCCTTTCTCTCCTAACAACAGGCATCTCCAGACCTCATCCATGCCATTTGGATAATGTGTATACATTTATATGTATACATTAATATATTTGTTTAGGTATATGCATGTATTGCATATGTACATATTTGTGAATGTATGTGTACATGTATATATGTGCATGTATGTGTATGTGTGCATGTATGTTTCTATTTATATGCATGCGCATATATGTCTTATGTGTATATACATGTTTATACATGTGTGTGTTTATATACATGTATATATGTACACATGCATATGTATGTGCACTTTCATGTATGCATGCTTATATGTGTATATGTGTGTATGTTGTTCCAGAGAAGACTGTCAGGTGCAAAATATCACGTTGTAAATTGTCAGATGAATGTGACAGTTACTGACTTGGGAGACAAAAGCCTGCTGGCATTGAAGGGACCTGCAGATCATCTCTGCCTACCTGCCACTTTACTGCTCTGCAGTGGGGACTTTTGATATTAACAGCCATGTCTTGACTTTATGATTATAGTAACTCGGCATTTGACAGATGGAGGGATATGCGGCAATACTTCGTAGCCAATGGCTTGCACTGACTTTCAGTAATGGTAAACCCAAGTTACTAGCAAAGCATTTACTTTTTATTGTGCAAAGTGCCCATGGTAGTCACCAGGGAGGCCAGTGAGAGCAGAGAGGCCCAGTGATGCCTTCAGCTTTCCTGTGGTTAACCCTGGATTCTTTCAAAGGCCCTAGAACACAGCTGGAGAAGGGCCTTGACTCTGAGCTTGGAAAGTTGTTCACTGGCTGTAGACAGAAATGCTGCCTCAGAAAGGTGGTATGTGCTGAGGGACTTGCATTGTGAGCCAGAGATCTTGAGGTGTCCTGATGTTTTCAGAAGCTCTTCTCAGCCCCCCAAGGTAGAGGGGGCTGGTCCCTGGTACTTGAGAATGGCAGTGGTTAAGTAATCTGTGGGTGGGTCTTTTGTGATATATCTTTACCTTTGTTACAACCTAAGAGCTGGGAATAATTGTTTATTTTGCTAATGAAGCAGCAAGGCCCACAAGGGTTAGGTGACTGAGTGTAGAATTGGGTCTGTTTGACTCCAAGGCTTTGCTCTGCCCTGTACCTGAAGATAGTATTCTGTAAATCTGGCCATTGCTAGAGAGCAGCACAAGTCAGAGATGCATCTCCTGTTCATTTCACAATGGCTATTTTTCAAAAGAACATTTAAGTGCATGGACCATGTCTAAAAGAAGCAAAAGGGTCTCATTGATTACTTCTGAAGTGGGGACTCGATGGCTGGAGACAGGGCCAAGAAAGAGGTTTTTTACGACATACTATTTTGTATTATTTATAATTATGTGCATGTGAATGGTTTATCTTACAAAAAGAAAAGAAGTTAAAATTTAGTATAGGTAAAGAAGAGGGAGGTAATGCATGTTCTTGTTAATGAAGTTATTCCACACAGATGGGGACACAACACAGTGACTCTGACAGTGTCTTACCCCAGCCTTCTGCCTGATCCCTAACTCAGCTACTGTTCTTGGCCTAGGGACACTTCATGCACACTCAGGCGCATGCACACCCAGGTGCATGCACACTCAGGCTCATGCACACCCGGGTGCATGCACACCCATCAACCTGCACTGCTTAGACAAGAGCAGGCATTCTTACTTGATTTTTCATTTAGAAGTGATTCTATATGCATATATATGTATATGCGTATACATACACATTTCATCCTTTCTAAAGGCTGCACGGTATTTTCTATATGAATGAATCGTCCTATTGACTCTGTTCCTCGGCAATAGACATTTAAATTGTCTCTAGTCTTAAAAAATATTCTTTTAAAATTATGTTTATTCATTTTACCTTATGTGTGAGTGTTTGGCTTGCATGCATGTATATGTGCGGTCAAGGGGTCAGAATTCGGTATCACATCCCTTGGAGCTTTAGTTACAGTTCCATGTGTTATGCTGGGAATTGAATCTGGGTCCTCTGCAAGAGCAACCTGTGTTCTTAATCACAGAGTCATCTCTCCAGCTCTAAAAAATTCCTTTAAAAATTACCACAAATTAATTAAAGTAATAATAATAGTAATAATAATTAGTGCGTGCATGTGTGTGTGTATCTGTCTGTCTGTCTGTCTCTGTGTGTGTAGGTCAACGGACAACTTTCAGAAGTTGATTCTCTTCTACCATCTGTGTCCCAGGTATCAAACTCAGGTCATTAGACTTGGTAAAGGTGCCATTACCTGATAAGCTAGCTCTCATCTCTTGTGTCATCTTAACCAAAACTAGGGGTTACCAGGAACCATGGACCCTGAAGTGTCTCCAAGAAACCTGAGATCTGATTGGGCTTCTAAGCAATCCTCTCTGAGAAGATTGGGCCCAGAGGCCCAAGATCTCTTTGACATATAGACAGGAAATGTCAAAAGTCCAGGAATCAGGTCCTTCATAGTTGCTATGGTCCTGGGAAAGCTTCTCAGATAAAAAAAGAAGCTGATGAGAGCTTTCAAAAAATGGGTAAGGTTTTGCCTGGCCAAGAGGAAGAAAGAGAGAGAGCTTTAGGGTGAAGGGCATCTCACCCTAACCTAAGGCTCAAGCGACACTTAGTTGATGGAGACCATGCATTGGTTTCATGGTAAGAAACTCATTCATTGGCTCAGGCCCCTTGGCTTTCTTTGAAACGTAGATTTTAAACACTTTCACATTAGTCTGCCTCATTTATAGAGAAGCTCCTATGTTAAATGTCTAGAAAGTGAGTGACCAAGTTGGGGCTGGGGTGGTTACCAGTTTTCCAGCCCTAATTGTACCTTTCTTCAGTAATCATTGGGATGTTCTTAGAGGAAGGAATGCAGGTCAGTCTAAGACAGATGACATGAGCACCAGCCTTGAGGTCCATTGAAATTGCTCAAGACACGTGCCCTTGTAAGAAAACAATTCTGTAAGAAAAGATGACATTTCTGTGGTCTGAAATTTCATGCATCATGCAAGCAGTACTTATTATTTTTCTCCCCTGAAAATTACAATCTGCATTGACATTGTTAAGGAAATCACATGGACCCAGAAGAAAATGAAGAATTCAATTGATTGTTTTTATTACTGCTGCAGAAGTCTTTTGTTGGCAGGCTGGGCAGAGACCCAATTTCATTTGCTTGTAATATTGCAAACGCTGTTAATTGCCTGTCTTTAGTAAAGGATGGAGACAAAGGAAGAATCAGAAGTATTTATTAGAAATTATGTTTGGACAGTTTAGCTTCATATTCCAGGGGCTTTGTCTCAGTGCAGAACTCTGTTCATTAATAAATGACAGTCATGATGTCACTTTTCCTATATTTGCACAGTCATTTCTGGTGACATCTCTAGTACTATTACTCCAACTATTTTCAGGCTGATTTTTTTTTCCTACAGAGGTTGGGCTATCAGTAGATTTCCAGTCAATTCAATTTAGTAGTTATGGCAGCTGGAATAACTACATTGCATCTTAATGTGTGTTTCTTGTGCGTAAATCACATTGTTTGCCAAGCAATAATGAGCAGAGAAGTTGCTTAGACTGTAAAAATCAGCCCTTGGGAGAAGGCTGGTCTTATAGGTTGTAAAATAGGAATTCATGAAATTTATGTCTTTCCAGGGGACCCTGAACTCAAGTATGGGGGTCCCAGAGCCTCATAGAACATGGGATACATGGATGATGTTTCATGATTTCTTGGTGATATGGTTTCTAACTAATGTTTATAAAGGTTACTGTAATTTTATGAGTCTGGTGAGCATTTTCTCATTCATTCATTCATTCATTCATTCATTCCTAAGGGTTCAGTGCTGTTGGAGACATTAAGAATCATGCATGGTTTTTGGACACTAGATGATAGTTTAGCGAGGGACACTAAAGTGTACAGTAATTATAGCAATGCATGATTCATGATGGGAAATGTGAAAGCAAGCTCATTGGGAAAAGCTGTATTCTGTGGACTTAGAATGAGCTCAGAGCTCTCAACTCTGAACTATAACTACAGGTTATATATAACTCCTAGATAGGCTGCACAATGTTATACAATCCTGTTCCTTATTGGTGAAAGGGGATAAGTCATTGTACTGTTAGTGTTAATTGTCAACTTGGCAGTCTCTAGAATTACCTGGAAGATGGACCTCTGGCTATGCTATGTGGGGTTATCTTGATTACACTACTTGAGGTGGGAAGATATACTCACTGTGGGTAATACCATTCCTTACCTGGGATCCTGGACCATACAAATGGATAAAGGGAAATTATCAGCAGCATGTCATATGACAAGCCACTTCTTGTTTTTCCCACAATGCCTTTTCCCTCTACCATGATGCTTTCTATCCCTTTAAGCTATAAGCCCAAATAAAACAATCCTCTTTAAATTGGTTCTTGTCAGGCATTTAATCACAGACATGAGGAACATAATAAAGTGATCAATTATTTCATTTCATCAATGAAATTCAGTCAATGCTTGGCCAGACAATTTCCCAAATGAAAGTAATCAGAACATAGGTGTTTTCTAACTTTCCTTCACTAGTCTCTAAGACTCTGTGGGAATGGGTGCTCAATAGAGAACAGTGTTGGTGAGTGGGGTGGGGGAGCACAACAGCTATAAGCACAAAGGGAGAGGTGTCATGATGATTCTCTATGTGGGGATGCCCAATAGAGAACAGTCTTGGTGAGTAAGGGGAAGCACTGTGATGATTCTCTAACCCTTTTATTTTCCTGCGTTGACTTTTGTGCCCTTTAAGATGACATTGAATATTTCCCATCCAAACTATTACTTCAAATGTGTTTTGCCCATTACTGTACATCCTACTACAAAGACACTTGTATATCTATGCTCATTGCTGCTCTATTCACAATAGCTAGGAAATAGAAACAGTCTAGATATCCATCAATAGATGAATAATGAAAACAAGGTATGTACACTAGAATTCTATTTAGCTATAAATAAAATGAAACTGTAACATTTACAGGAAAATGGGTAGAACTGGAAAATATTGAGCTAAGCCATGCCCAGATAGATAAATACTGATTGTTCTCTCTCATATGTGGATCTTAACTTTTGATTATTAAGCATGCAAGTAAATGTGGTTAGAGGCCAAGAAACTAGAAAGAGATCCATGAGATGGGGCATAAGAGGCTTTAAGAGGGGGAAATGGGAGGGCAGTTGTGTACACGTGATATCTAAGTATAAGGGGGAATCCTGGAGGAGTGCTAGGGTACAATGGGGATGAGGAGGAACAGAACAACCAAAACTAACTGTGCATGAAAATGCCAAGAGGTAGGCTGTCACTTTGTGAGCTAAAGACAAATTAATGAATAAGAGAAAAGTCTTTGGCCCACAGAATGTCTTTGGGCTTCATTCACATTTCTTCTCTCTGCCCTTTCAAATTTTATCCCAAGACCCTGGCCCACTCGGATAAGTTCTAGTCAGGCTTTCTAGGAAGCTGGCTGCACCCCACCCCAAGCCTGTTCATCACTCCCCTTCCTTCTTTCCCATCTCTCTTTGCCTATAACATGTCTCATAGAAGCAACATTTCTCCATCAAAGATATACCTCACAAGAGAGAAGCAAGATGGACTTTGTTTAAAAAGACATGAGATGCCAGGTATCCTTTCTGCCCTAGAGGAAGTCTATGTACAACGTGCTGACTTCACTGTCCAGTGCCTGTGGGCTGCAGCTGAGGGAAGAGGTGTCTCTAGAAGGAGAACATGGTGGATAGTAACTGCTTGGAGGGATAATGTTAATCTTTGGGTTCTGCCCAAACTGGCTAACAGGAACCCAGCCTGACGTCACAAGTGTGACAAGTTAGACTGGTTTGGAGACCAGTTCACTCCAGCTGGCATGCAGACTGAGTTAGAATGAACACAGTTGTTGTCACAGGGCCTGGGCCACCCTGGGCACAGTGAAACTTCCCAGAAATAGGCTATCGGTATGATCTATTTCTGAATCAGATCAGTATCAGATCAAATAAGCTCCACTGAGTTCTCTGCTAACAGCTGACAGATAGAGCCTCCTCCAACTCCCTAAGCACAGAGATACAGCCATCTTCCTGATTTTTACCCGAACTTTGTGAGGAATGAGGTCTCACCTTGTTTTATAGGTGAGAAAACTGAAGCTCAGACAAGCCAAAAGGCTTCAGAGTCCCCACCCCAAGGCCCTGAAATGATAGTGCTTCTAGGAGCCTAAGAACAAGTCCCTTGGCTTGGTCCCATGGCACTGCCATTTGGAATACAGCCAGCAGAACAAGGTCCACATTATCGATGGCTGACTCCACCGTGTAGCTCTGTGTGAGTCACCATCACCAGTACAGTTTACTCAGCTGTGCAAAGAAAGAAGCTGACTCCACCTGCCTCCTTCCCAGAAGGAAAACTTAACTAGATATCAATGACATCAGGAGGAACCGGATCACATGACTTTCCGTACAGTGCACCCCTTTGAGGATGGTTATGTAATGTAGGGTATTAGACCACACTGGGCAGAAAAGGAAGCTCTTTAGTACTGTGTGGTTTCCCTGGACATCCCATCTGGCTCTGTCTAAAAATCATGGCTTGCTTTCTTCTCAGTTAGGCTTCAGGGATGGCCAGAGGCTCTGAGAAACCAAGTGCCAGCCCAGTGGAGACCAGGGTCCACTACTCCTGAGCTGAAGACCTTGAACAGGTCACTGAGTCAGCTGCAGCTCAGTATCTCATCTGTGAGGTGGGCTCAAGGGTATGGTGAGGAAGGGATGGTGTACAGAATGTACTGGGCATATTGCTGAGCATAAGGACTGTCCGATAAATGATCTGTGACTTTTGTAGGATTTCCAGGTAGTCCAGGCTTGCTTGATCTGGCAATCTTCCTGCCACATCCATGTTACTGTTAGGATTGTAGGTATGTAGTAGTGCAACTGACTTATCTATTACAATCGTGTGTGTGTGTGTGTGTGTGTGTGTGTGTGTGCGCGCACGCGTGATGCTTGGAATTTTAGTATTTGCCTATGTATGTATGTATGTTGTATGTATGTGTGTGTGTGGTCTGGGTCCACCTGCTATTTCATATGTGTGGATATCAGAGAACAATGTGCAAGAGTTGGTTTTCTCCTTCCACTGAGTGAGTTCTGGGGATTGAACTCAGGCTGTCATTCTTGGTCACCTGTACCCACTGAACAGTATTGCCTGATGCCTTATTTGCCTTTAGATTGGACCTTCCAGAAAGAATTCACTTGTCACGATTCCTCCTCATCATGGGGCCTGCCTGTCACCAGAGACAGAGGGCTGAGGTGGCAGCCCTGTGTGGGCTGACCAGTCACTAATAAAAACCAGCAACTTTCCTTTACCAGATTGACTTCAAACAAGACAAGACAGAGAATGCAAAACCTGGGCTCAGGAGTAGAGAACATTTGCTCTGCAATCGTGAGGATCCCAGCAACCCACATAACAGGTTGGGTGTCCTTGCTAAGAGCAGTAACCTCAACTCTATGCAGGGGGGAGACAAGAGGGTTTGCTAGCTTCCAGACTGGCAGAAAAAATTCAAGTGGACTGGTTCAAGGAGAGACTCTGCCTCGAAGAAATAGGTGGAAACTGACATTTAACACTCTTTGGACCTCCATGTGTACATATCTACATACATAGATGGACGCACATAGGTGAATACACACATGAGTAAAAAAATCTATCTTTTAAAAAGATTTTAAATTGAAAAAAAAATGTAAAATTCCTGTAACCTGCTTGGAAAGTAGAAGTGAATGGTCTTGACCTTCATGATTGAGGACAGTCAGGCCACTTGATCTTGTTGGAGCTGTTTGCTCTGCTGGACTTAGTGTAAGGTTAGGAGTCAAGGAATCTAGGTGGAGTCCCTTAGCAGCTGTGTGGCATTGGACAAGCCACTTGACCCTACAGGTTCCCTTTCCTCCCTCCTTGTCCTTGGAAGGCTTGCAGAGATAATGGCTCGTAGTCAGTACACAGGAAATGCTAGCCAAAGCTGTAGCCGGACCAGCTGATGTGTGAAAAATATTAACTGGAACAATCTCTTCCCCTCCCACCTTCCTGCTGCATCTTCTGAGACTGTCCTCAGACACTTCCCCTGGAGCGCTGTCTGTGGGTTGTCATTTTGTCTGCTTGCCTGGCTAATCGCACAGGAAGTGGGTGGGTAATGGGTCTCTCTGTTGTTCCACTGGCCTCCTCATGAGTGAATCTCACTGTTTTGCTTTTCCTCACCACAGGGGCTTCTCACACCCTCTAATGACTGTTTTCCTTTCAGAAATGGCATATTTTTAGATAAAGCATTTCCTGAGGCTCTTTTCTGATTCCCTGGCAGATCTCTGACTTCTCTTCCATTTCCTCCTGCTTTTTTCTGGCCATGAAATCACCTCAGAAGCATGAGCACAGGAAACAGAAACAGTACAGGTCTCATACCTTCCTGGATCTGAGCTGCTCAGTGCTCAGGGGCCAGGCCTGATCAGGGTGGTCCTGAAGAAGATCCTTCTGTTTGTTCTCCTGCCTCCCTCAGTTTTCTCACCGCGGAGGGAGTTTCAAAGTTGCCTGAAACATGTACCTTGTAGCCAAACCTACATTGAAACTACACCTTGATACTCAAACATACCTGGATTTGAATCATGGCTTCTCTGATATGAAGCTTAATATTGACCATCCACATGACAGGATGTGGAATCACCTAGGAGACACACCTAGCAGACATATCTTGAAGTGGGAAGACCCACCCTAAATGAGGGCAGCACCGTCCTATGAGATGAGGTCCTGAACTGAAAAGAGAGCTGAGCACCAGCATCTAACTTCTCTGCTTCCAGACTGTGGGTGCCATGTGATCATCTGCTTTCTCCTCCTGCCTCCACTACCTTCTACTCATGAACTTGAACCTTTGGCTGGGATCCACAATAAGCCCTTCCTCTCCTAAGTTGCTTTTCTCAGTTTGTCACAACAAGAAGAGTTACTAAGACCCCACCGGCTAGTAAGTAACTAAGAAGCTTTAAGCCTCCGTTTCTCTCACTGGAAGCCTCACAGGAGTGTTGTAACAAGGACATACACAATCAGCAAAAATGTAAATCCATTAAATGAAGAAACAAAGAGGTGACAGAGCCCTGTGTCTGGCACTTAGTTGGTCTGATGTTTAGAATTTAAGTAGTTGTAAAGATCTATTAATATTTTGGATGTATGGCTGTTATATGTCTCACCTCTAAGTTAGATGTATTCAGTAAAAGACTAAAGGCTAGGGTGTGTGCTGGGGGGGGGGGTGTCTTATCTTTAGGGTTCAAATTGCTAGCTGTACTCAGCTAGCCCGGAAGCTTGAAGCCTGTTGGGGAGACTTGGATCAACCAGGCTTCCATGTTCTCAACTTCTCTGTTTTGGAAAGAGTTTTGGGGGAGAACCTGTTCCTCCTTCTCCCTTTCCTGCTTCTTCCCTAAGACCCTCATTCTCACTAACCAGAATCTACCGGTCACATTTTTAACTAGAGGGCAAAGCCACCTCCTCCATGGTGTCTTTCAAAGGTCTTTACTCTGGGCTTTAAGCTCTGGAAGTCCCCCATTGCCTTCTCTGTCCATCTCCCTGGTGACTGGCAAATAAAGCAGCCCCAACTTCTCAGCCTGTCTCCCTGGGCCAGTTGGGGTGCCATTTTTCTGGAAGTCAACATGACCTTTAGTTTAAAGAGTTTGGAAGGCTAGGTACATTGGTACATACTTGTAATCCCAGCAGGTCGAAAGCAGAGGTGGGTGAAACACGAGTTCAAGGATAACCTGAATTATTAACTAGTGAGACCCTGTCACTGAAAAAACATGAACTTAGGCTCAGAGACAAGTCCTTCTCTGCCCAGAAAGGAGCACTGACAACATTTATTCTTTGTCACTCAGCACTCCATGAATAATTGTTCCTTTGGTGGGCTGTGGTATCGAGCATGGGGCACCATTACTCTAATATGTTCATAAAGTCTCCCCCTCTGTCCCTAAGAAAAACAGGAATGCTGTTGAGTCACATTGATTCTTACCCTACCTTCTCATCTCATGCCAGTCTAGATCAAGCATGATAACCTTGGGCAAGAAAGTTGAACTGCACTGGGTAAATACATCTGCATGAACATTCGCAGCTGTGGAAGTAAATAGGCATGAGGTGAAGGCTAGCCTGGAAAGTCCAGGGTTCACAGGAGGAGAGGAGAAGCCAGCTTACTAGAACTAGCTTGAAGAACACATAAACCTTAAAGAGGTAAAAAGATGACCAGCCTAACAGGGCTCCCTGGAGTTTGATTGGTGGCCCTGTAGGTATTGGGCTATCAATCTGGGCCATCTTTAGAACTGAACATTGACTGGTTAGTCTGGGCTTTTGTGTTATTTCAATGATCCAGTGCAGTGAGAACCACAGTCACAATTAAATGGAATCGGGATGACTTATTGACCAGAAATCCTCTGTGCCTAGCCCCAAGGCTGGAGAAGTTAATTAATGCTGGAGATCACTTTGAGATCTCCAGACTCAGCTTCTCTGGATTGGGTATCACCTTTAGATTGGAAGTCAATTACTGCGGTGGTGCTTCTAGCTCCAGAGTGTATCCAAGACTCACAAGGGCTTGCTGTAAGGAACTGCTGGCTTCCCCTGAACTTCTGATCTTTTAGGTCAGAGTGGGACCCCAAATTGACAAGTCTAACAAGTTCTAGGTGCTGCGGCTGGTCATGCTGGGGTCACACTTCAGAAGCCTCTGTGGTGGAGAACACAGGCCTTGATGCCGAGAAGAGAGGTGAGAGTGTAGGAGGTGGCAAGAGACCTGGGTTCAGCTCCAGGCTCTGCTGTGTCTACTCATGCATGGGTAATGCAGAAAGCAGCAACCTGGCTGCTCCTCTATAACAGGGTGAGGTTGACTGCATCACCTTTCCCAAGAACTGAGTGGGACAATCACTGATGACTGCCACTGACCTCTCAGCACAGATGTCACATCTCACACGTTATTGCATCATTCCAAAGAAGGTTCAACATTCCAAAGAAGTGGCTCTTACTGGTTTTGTTTTCATATTCTTAGAAACCAGAGGTCAGGGGCCCATGAGATGGCTTAGCAGGTAAAGGTGTTTGCCTCTAAGCCTGATAACCTGCATTCAAGTCCTGGAACCCATGTGGTGGAAGGAGAAAATTGACTCCTAATAGTCCCTGACTACATGTATGCTGTAGCATGACAGACGCATGCATGCACTCACGCATGCATGCATGCATGCACACCACAAATAATAAATAAAATGCCATAAAAGTAAAAGAAAACAAAAAGAAAGGAAAAGGAAAGAAAGAAACCTGAGTTCAGAAACGTGTGATTTCATTAAGGGAAGTTCCTGTGTCAAAGGCTGCTATCCAAGGCACACAAACCATAAGGAGCAAATTGGTGAGCAGTCTAGCAGAGCTCGGGGGTTTGGCTGCTGTTTCTGTAGGGTGTCAGTCTGAACTGCTTTTAAGTCCAAATATTGATTGATGTGCATAATCACCCTGACAAAGCACCCCATATACTGTATAGTCTCTGACTCTCATTAGGAAAACCTGTGAACACTAAGACTGGCCAGACATGTAGCTGTGGGTTGCTAAGTGGTGGGCAGGATTCAGTACAAAGGCATGCTTGGGGGGGCAAATCCCTGTGCAACAATGAGCAAACCCCAGTTATTCAGGTCTGGGCAGAATGGTAGGTTTCAGAAGAAAACACAACACACCTATGACTCAGTTGCTCTGTCTGAGAATGGGCCACTCTGATAAGATGTGGGTGTTAATTAGGTGGGGAAAGGAGCAAACAGCTGGCAGGCAGACGAAGGGGGTCCTGTACCAGCCTGCCTAGACCCCAGGGACGTTGCATCTCTGAGAGCCGGGCACCAGATCACAAGCTCTGCAGCTGACTCACCAGCCTTGAAGAAACAAGGTTCATGGGAGGGGCAGGGGAAGGTTATTATATCAGTTACATTACTTCTTGCCATGATGCAATACCTGAGAAAGGCAACTTCAGGAAGGAAGGGTTTACTCTGATTCATCCTTCGTGGGTATAGGTCATCATTGTGGGGAAGTCACAGTGGCAGAAACTCGAAGCAGCTGCTTACCCTGTACCCGCAGCCAGGAAGCAGAGAGTGATGAATGATGGTGCTCAGCTCCCTTTTTCCTTTTTACTCAGTCAAGGACTCTAGCCCAGGGAGTGGAAACTCCCTTACAGTCATGCCAGAAGATAAACTTCCATTATGGTTCTAAATCCCACCAAGTTGACAAGATTAACCATCACACTACCATTTGGGAGCCAATATGGTCAAATCAGACATTGTGAATTCAAGAGCAACTCAGGTGGGCTTGCAGACCCATGAGGCCTGTGAGCAATGGCTTTGCCCCTCAAGCCAGAAAGCTCCTGAGAAACATGTCCCTTTTGGTCACTGTAACTGTTTGGTCAGGGGTCTGTGGAACTAACTGATGGCCATGGAAGTCTATTTTGGCTCTTAGTTCTGATCTCCTCTATAGGCCATACTTTTCTGAGATACCTGATCCCCCCTCCCACCCCCAGGGTAAGTAGACATTTAAATAAGAACACAATAGATGAAAAATATTTGAAAGAATATGATGAGATGTCATATCAGAGTCTATTGGGAAGGAATGATGATTGTTACCACTGTTACACAGAGACAGGAACATTGGAGAACAAATTGCATTCTAGAAGCTGAAGTTGTGAAGGGCAGACAAGACAATGAGCCTTTGAAAAGTGCTTTATAATCTGGAGTTGTCCTTAGAATAAATATGCATACAACAATTGGGATAATTGTCTAGATGAAATTATAGAAAAATTACCTAGTAGCTATAGTAATCAGCACAGTTGAGTTTTGTATAATAGAAGAGAAGAAAGAATTCATATTCATTTCAGAAATTACAATGAAGGCTGGAGAGATGGCCCAGCAGTTAAGGGTACTTACCGCTCTTCCAGAAGATTGGAGCTTGGTTTTAAGAACCCACGTTGGGCAGCTCACAGCCATCTGCAGTTACAGTTCCAGGGGATCTGACTCCCTCTTCTGGCCTTGTTGGTTTCCAGCACTTATGTGTGCATACACACATACATACATACATACATACATACATACATACATACACACACACACACACACACACACACACATTAATCAAACAAACCATGAATCTACAGAAGAGGAAGAGAAGGAGAAAGAAGAGAAAGGAAGGAAGGAAGGAAGGAAGGAAGAAAGAAAGAAAGAAAGGAAACATAGAAAATGATCTTCAAGATTGCAGAAGCCAGAGGGGTTTAGCACACCATAAGAAAATGGCCCACAGAATCAACCAACCAGGACTCATAGGTGCTCACAGAAACTTAACCAACAACCAGGGAGCCTATGTGGGTCTGACCTAGGCCCTGAATTTATGTTATAGTTATGTAGTTTGACGTTCTTGTGGGCTTCCTAACAATAGAAGCAGAGGCTGTCTCTGACTTTTTTGCCTGCTTTTGGGGCCCCTTTTTTCCTACTAGATTCTGTCATCCAGCCTTAATATGAAGGGATAGGCTTAGTGTTACTGTAACTTGGTATGCTGTGTTTAGTTGATATTCCTGAGAGGCCTGCCCCAAAAGAGGAGTGGATCTGGGAGAAAGGGGAGGTGGTAGGGAGGAACTGGGAGGAGAAGAGGGAGAGGAAACTGTACTTGAGATGTAATTTATAAGAAAAGAATAAAGAGGAAAGAGAAAATGACCTTCAAGGCAACGTTATGATATGGTGGGACAAGGGAACCCAGACAACAGATCACATGATTAGCTCTGACCTAATGAGTATGAACCAGAAGAAAATGTTGGTCTTTGTTTCTTACCCATGATGCTAGTTTAGTCAAGAGAGCTAACCAAACACTTTGTAACACTACAGCTGTATAGCATGGTGAGCCATAGAGGTCCTGGAGCCTGCTGATCACTGGAGTTATAGATGAGAAAACCGAAGCTCAGAGAGCCATTTGTTCTTGGAGACCATGTTGTACACAGATGCGGTGTGTTAGTTTACCTTCCCTGCTGTGATTACAGTGTGTACTACTATGGCTTTGATGCTAGGGGCTTTCATGAGTGCCAGGCACAACTCTCCCAACCAAGCCATACTCAGTTGCCCCTCCCAGCTAACTTCTTTGGTCCTTGCTCACAGGTCACCCACTCCCTCCAACACCAGTTCTGCTGTGAGCTGAACATTTGTTCTTTGTCTCCTGCCCAGATCGGATCTGTGTGTCAGTAACTGTCTATACATTTATATCCCTTTCCCTTGTTCATACAACGTTTCCTTGAATTCTAAATAGGTGTGATTTTTTTAAAAAGCCTTCAATTTTCATGGTGTCTCAGAAAGCAAGAAGATATAAAAAAAGGAACTCCTGAGCTAGAGAGATGGCTCAGTGGTTAAGAGCAGTGACTGTTCTTCCAGAGGTCCAGAGTTCAATTCCCAGCAACTACACGGTGGCTCACAACCATCTGTAATGGGATCCAATAACCTCTTCTGGTGTGTCTGAAGAGAGCGACAGTGAACTCACATGCATGAAATAAATAAATAAATAAATCTTTAAAAAAAGAAAAGAAAAAAAGAAAACCCACCTGCTTTCATAAAAGATACCAAGTGGTGTAAATACCCATCAATCAATAGACACATCTGGTTCCAAGGGTCAGACAGCTGGGGTCAGAGAGGCAGCAAACAGAGAAGAGGACCAAGAGAGTGACCTGAGAGCATGGGAATGTGCCACTGTGCCCTTTTCTTCCTCTGGTCCCTAGAGGGATGAGCTATGGGATCCTAAGCTTCTGGAGGAGTGACGGGCTAAGGCAGTGGCCTTCCCTCATTCCAGTGCTAACTAGTCACAGCAACAGGTGGATTTGAAAGGTGAAGTGCATGTCTTGATAAATGGTGAAGTCATGGAAATTTCTAGAAAAGGAAGAAGTCAAGGACACACTGAGCTCAGAAGGCAAAAGGTGAGTTAGAAACTGTATTCTACTCAAGTTTGTAAGCCCTTCCCCCCATCCCCAAGTGGATTAAGCTGTGATAAAGAGCAATCGAAAAACTCCAGTGGTCCTGACGCTTACGTACATAGGTCCTTCAGTCTTGCTCTAAATAAAAGACTATTTGTATTGGTGAAATACTCTTTATGACGTGCTGCTTTAATACAAAGACCTACCAGGATTTGTGTGGGAAAGCTCCTGCTTGACTATTAACCACAGGGACAGGGCCTGAGGCTTTCAGGGGCTTGGTGCAGTCACATCACCCAGCTACAGGTGTCTGCAGCTTGCCTTTGTTACAGGTAAAGCTGGAAAGATGCAGGCAGGCTGTGGCACACCAGCCTAGGGGAGCTGGTACCAACTCAGTCACAACAAAGGCTGTGGAACTTAGGGCCAGGGAGGGAGAGGTAGTGGGGGTGAAAACTCTCAGGTAGCAAGTGCCTGCCCCTTTCCTCATGAGCTTCTTAACAAAGGATAGTGCTTTGGGCTTTCTTTCTTTCTTTTTAATGAAAGCATTGGATTTTCAAGCAGGGTTATTTGCCTTTCATCTCTGTTTTCTTGATGCTCCTATTTTCTGATTCATGACTTTCATCTTTGGAACCCATCATTGTGACTCTCATATCAATGTACCAGACACTTAAAAGGCTGTTTGCTTTTTTGGGGGGTCAGAACTGTTTGATATTGGGCAATTTAGATGATTTTATTTGTATTGACCTCATATCTGAGAGCCACACAAGAAGTTCTGTAAAAATCAAATGTTCTAAGATAATGAGTAATTTTGATTCTTTTTTTTTTTTTCTTTCTTCCCCTTAGAGAAGCACAGCAGTTGAGGGATCCCAAGGAAACACTGGGAAGCTGGTTGGTACCCAGTGCTTGGCTCCCTGAGGAAGAGAGCAGCGTGGTGGGACCTGAGAACTGCCTCTCACTGTTTCTGGTGGTGGGGCACAGTTGTGCTGGGCTCAGTGCAGGAGCTTAGGTGGAACAGAGCATTTGCAAGCAAGAAGGTGGGTCCTATAAAGAAGGGTAGGAGGCAGGCAGATGGTCAGCCTGGTCCTGCATCAAAGATTTCTCTCACCATGTGAGAGAAAGCTGTGGAGGGGCAGTTGGGAGGAAGATGCAGCAGCCCCCAAAGGCTTGATGTGAGGTACAGACTCCTGTAGTGGCAAACGTATGTACAAGATTTTGGCTGTCCGGTTACCCTGTCTACGGATCCCTGCTGGAGTAACCACCTAGGCTGTAGGAACCAGCAGGTCATGGACTCATCCCAGTTGGCATGAAGAATTGCTTGTGCAGTGAGGAGAGGGCAAGGCATTTAGAGTGAGTGTTAAAACCACGTGGATAGACAGTGACACCTGCTTGACTGGGACATCCCTCAAGCTCCAGCCACAAGCTGGTGCAGTTAGGTCCCGAGTCTGAAGTGCCCAGTGTCAGGGTCTCCCCAGACTTTGCAAAGGAGACTGAATTCAAACTCAGAGCTGAGGCTCAAAGGCCATGGCCTTTGCATCTCTTGGTACTGGACTTTGAGTCAGAAATCCCGAGTTTAAATCCTGCTTGTCAGCCACTAGCTATGTAGCTCTGGGTCGTTCTGTAACTTCTTTGGAAAAATTATCTCTAATTATTCGTGTGCCTGTGTATCTATGCATGTATGTGCATGTTAGTGCCTGTGGAGCCCAGGGGCCTCACAACTCCTGGAGCTGGAGTTACAGATAGCTGTGAACTGCCAGACACGGGGTTGGGGACCAAACCTGGGTGCTCTGCAAGGGCAGCATGTGATCTTAACTGCTGAGCCGTCTCTCCAGCCAAGTTAGGAAACTTTTTAGTCCTAGTTTCCCCATCTGATGAAAAGGAGCCATGGGGTTGTTGGAAAAATGGAAGAAGATGGCTCATGTATGGAGTTTGGCATAATGCCCACCACTGATAACACCCAGTGCAAGTTGGCTGTCAGTGGTACATTGTTCAGAGTAGGTGGCAGGGGTGGGGCAGAGCAGGGGAGGCGGTCACAAGCCTCCGTGTGAGCATCTGGCACCTGATCTCAATAAGTGGAGAAGGTCAACTGAAATAAGCTGGTGAGAGTCAGCTGTTTGGAGCAAGTGTGTCAGGAGGAGTCAGGCAGGAAGGCTGGGATGGGCAAAAGAAAGGCTTGGTTTTGTTTGCTTAAGCTCATCCTCAGGCCAAAGAAAGTCACGAGTGTAGCTGCAGAAACCTTGAACTACACTCTTGGGAAGATTATGATGGATCACTGTGGGCACTTAGTTCAGATGGCTCTGAGAATCCTAGATCAAAAGGCAAAGGGTTAGGAAACCAAGAGCATGCCCTGGTGTGTGTGTGTGTGTGTGTGTGTGTGTGTGTGTGTGTGTGTGTGTGTGTGTCTGTGTGTGTGTGTGTCTGTGTGTGTGTCTGTGTGTCTGTCTGTGTGTGTGTCTGTGTGTGTCTGTGTGTGTGTCTGTGTGTGTGTCTGTCTGTGTGTGTGTGTCTGTGTGTGTGTGTGTCTGTGTGTGTCTGTGTGTGTGTCTGTGTGTGTGTCTGTCTGTGTGTGTGTGTCTGTGTGTGTGTGTGTGTGTGGGATTTGATTTCAGTTCTTTTATTCAGAGCTCTGCTAAACTGTGGAGACAGTTCAGAGAGTTTCCTGTGACATTCCCCAACCCATGTTACATAGATGTTTGTTTTTATACTTCAGCTTCTACTCACATGGGTGGCCATAGATCTGCCTGCTATGGAGACCTGACAGTGTTCAAAGAGTCTAGGTCTCTTTCCTGAGGCCACAGAGCTTACTGAAACTGGAAGACCCTGCTTGCCTTCTATATACCTAGCAAACAGCTATCAGGATCCTGGGATAAATAACACACAGTTCCTCCTCCACCTTGGTGATCATAGTGGACAAAAGCAAAGCTGTCAGGCTTCTCACACTGATGTGCACAGTCCTGTCCATTCACAATGTGCTGGCCCTGGCTGCCATTCTCTATAACCCCAGCTACTAAAATAGGACTGGAGGTCTGTACTGGCTAGTTTTGTGTGTCAACTTAACACAGGCTGGAGTTATCACAGAGAAAGGAGTTTCAGTTGAGGAAATGCCTCCATGAGATCCATTGGTAAGGCATTTTCTCAATTAGTGATCAAGGGGGAGGGACCCTTGTGGGTGGTACCATCCCTGGGCTGGTAGTCTTGGATTCTATAAGAAAGCAAGCTGAGCTAGCCTGGAGAAGCAAGCAAGCCAGTAAGCAGCATTCCTCCATGGCCTCTGCATCAGCTCCTGCTCCTTGACCTGCTTGAGTTCCAGTCCTGACTTTCTTTCATGATGAACAACAGCATGGAAGTATAAGCTCAATAAACCCTTTCCTCCCCATCTTGCATCTTGTTCATGATGTTTGTGCAGGAATAGAAACCCTGACTAAGACAAGGTCCCTAATGAGGAGGAGAGATTGGCATCAACTACTCAGATTCTCTACAATTTCAAAAGCCGGTTGAATGTTCACTCTTCTGGGGTCCCTTAGCAATGTAGCAGTATTCAGCAACTCATGCAGGCGCTAACCTGTATTAGCAAGCAGGGCCCATCTGGTTTGGGCAGGGCTTCCTTCGGCCTTCAGAGGCCAGAGCTCAGCCCCTTTAGAATTCCTTGGAGGAGCATATGACCTGGGACTGCCTCTGAGCCATGGCTGACCTGTCACATTGGAGGTAAACAAACTACTTTAGGAATTTTTCTGTTTCTGGGAACCTTGCATTCAAGGTCTGGCTTGGGTGCAGCACAGTGTGTCCTGCTAGGCTTCAGTCCTTTGGTGCTCAAAAATAACTTCTCTAAAGAAATAACCAGAGTAGGAGAAATGATGTTTATTTATTTGGCTTTGGTCTGAGGTTCCATCAGAAAAATGTGTGTGTGTGTGTGTGTGTGTGTGTGTGTGTGTGTGTATGTATGATGGACCCAGCAGGAAGTGGACTGTTAATACCAGTCCTTTAAGAGGTACCAAAAGCCTTCATGGTAAACATCAAAGTGATGATGCTTATGAAAGTGGGGTGAAATTGGAGCCAGAGACTTCTCTTCTGAATCCAAATGTTCATTCATTCATTCCAGTCAATGATTTTGCTAATTAACTCACTGACATTGTTGTAGCATCCTCTCAAGGCCACATACTGTACATGGACCAGTTTAGGTTCTTTCTGAGTGAACACTTCATAGTGTTCACAATCCCATTGGGAGGTGTTTAGTATAAACAATATAAACAAAGCCTAGAATAATATTTAACAAATACAGCATGATATGTAAGCAGCAAGAAAAGAGGGAACAAACAGAAAGGTATGCTCAACGTGGGGAGGGAGGGATGCACACATTTGGAGGGAGTGTTGACTGTCAGATGGGCAGGAAAGAGGTGGAGTGAGCCAAGCAATTTCAGGATTTCTACAAGGGACTGCCCAGTGGGGAATAGCAGGGGCAGGTGAGGATGGGGGGGGCAGCAGGGGGGGGGAGACTTTCCTGGGGAGCTGGTATTTGGAGGGAACTAGAGCGGGGTGTATAAGGAAATAAGCCCTTGAGAGGAGAAGCAGAGCTTCTTCCAGGACACATGGTGGCAGAGTGGGAACCAGATTGGCTTAGACTGAGGAGTTTTTATGAGCTTGAACCCAGCCCTGCCCTTGCTAGCTGGGTGTCCTTGAACAAACCCATCCCAGTGGGGATTTCTCAGCCATCGAGAGAGAAGTAGAAGAAAGAATACTTGCTGGGTAGGAGAGAAGGTGAGAGATGTGATTATCTTGGCAGAAAGTCTGGCCCACAGCACAGAAGGTCTGGAATGAGAAGCCACTTGATAACTTGGACAGAGGGTGTGCCAATCACAGGAGGCCACCATGATCGTTTGCCCAATCTGCCTCTCATCAGGCACTTCTGATTCTGACTCACACATACACATTCCAAAGGACTTCAGCTAGCTTCCTTCCCCACCCCCTGTCCCCCTTCTGGAATGGTCATCACCAAGTCTCAACACTTTCCTTACAGAGTCAGAAATCTAAGAAAAGTCAAAACTTTATTTCAGAACTACCATTTGATGGTCCATAAGGACAAAAGGCAGGCTCTGTGGGCAGAGGCCTGCAGAACTGAGAGGTACTTAAAAACTGAGATTCATCAGGAGGAGCCTGTCCTATTGTAAGTCCAGGCAAATGGGACTCATACAGCCCTTGTCTGAGAGCTTCCAGGCTGTCCCTCTGACCTTTGGGAAGCCCAGTGGCCTAACCCAAGGTCTCTGGGGTGCTCTTTGTCATGAGGCAGCCACCTGCTTTTGAGGGCTGAGCCTGACCTATGGCACTGAGTGACCCAATCTACCTCACAGGACAAAGAATCCTGGATCTATTCCAGTCTCCACATCCTGGGGGAGGGCTGGGATCATTTTCTGCCATGGATGTGGAAGCAGCCAGATCATGTGCCAATTTGGGGGATGCTTTTTTTTCTTTTTGATATATGCATAGATCCATGCATGCAACTAACAAAACACAAAACCACGAAACACCTGCTTTCTGGTGGACTTTTGTCTTGTTTACTTGATCTGGTTCTAGGAGTGGGAGGAACTTCCTCCAGAAACTGCCTGTTTCCTGAAACCTGGAGCAAGCCTGGGCTTTTGATGTATTTTTAGCTTCTAATTTGATTTATGTAGCTATGGTTAACTCTCTAAAAGAGACCCTCAAATGGGGGTGGTGGTGGTGGAAGGGAATGAAACCATTTCTTTTCTGAAGGCAAGACAAAGATTGTGTCATCTGAAGTTAGTAAGAGACTAAAATGCAATGTCCTTGGTAAGTGTCATCCCGCCTCAATGAGCAGTGTCCACACAGTCTTTTTGAGGACACATGCATATGCGCGCGCACACACACACACACAGAGAGAGAGAGAGAGAGAGAGAGAGAGAGACAGAGACAGGGTTGGGGTGTGGAGAGACTGAACCCTTTTCTGCCCTTTGGGAAAGGTGAATGGTTAGGAGCGAGGAGCAGGGACAGCATTGCTCAGAGACCAGGGCAGGTGGCACTGAGTATGTGAAGCCCCTGGGCAAAGGCTCACTGAGTCTGCTGGGAAGCAAGAAGGGTTCGGGCTCTAAGCTTTCTCACTGGGAAAGTGGCTGTAGGTTGTTGCTTATAGGGGGTGGGAAGCTGGCTTAAAGCTGAGTGCACCCAAGATGGGTCACAGAAGGAAAGGTTTGGAGGCAGGAAAGTAGGTAGGAGGAATCCTTTGGATAGTGTTGTTCTGGATGTTTTGACTTGTGGGAAAGAGCTAGGGATGAAGACAACCTCTCTGCTTTGGATTGCAACATAAGCGGATGCACACACATGAAAATCTGCCTGGTATTATCCTTGCA
The DNA here is from genome assembly GCA_019843965.1 of Rhynchomys soricoides. Classification (NCBI taxonomy): domain Eukaryota; kingdom Metazoa; phylum Chordata; class Mammalia; order Rodentia; family Muridae; genus Rhynchomys; species Rhynchomys soricoides. The sequence continues at coordinate 5,924,691 of JADRCH010000036.1, read as the reverse complement.
CTTCGGGAGGAAGAAGGCATGGTGGGGATGCTCAGCTGTTGCTCTAACTGTAGCCCACATTGACCTTGCTCAGGCTATTCCCAAACTTAGAAGGTCATTTTGTGAACTTCACATTGGGTAAGCACTTTCTGATGACTTAAATTTTATTTATCCTCCAAGAGGCACAATTCAGAATACATGGGCATAATTTTTTTTCTAAAATAAATTCTCCGAGTCTGCAGTAGTTAAAAAGAAAAAAAAATCCCAGCAGAAACAAGTGCTCATTTATTCTATTTGCAAAGCTCTCTTATTACTGAGGACAGTGAGGATGGTTAACCTTTAATTATCTTTGTTATTATCCAGGTCATGAAAATATATTTCTTAAATCTCTTGCTTTACATGTCCCTGATCAGAGAAAGTATAAGCATAATCCTTGATACTCCAGGAGCAAATAATTTAAGACTAGTACCATGGCCTTTGCACAGAAGGAGGCATAGAAAATGCTAGACTAGCTAGCTAACATTAGTGACAGGGTGGCACCATGGGCCCAGGACACAGAGGAAAAGTGATGGTGTAAATCACAGGCAGAGAGGTGCTTACTGCAAGACACAATATCTCACCTTCCATAGAGCTCACTCAAGCACCTGCGGAGGAAATGACTAAGACCCTGCTTCTAAAACCCTTCGGTTACCAGATGGGATCAGCTGTATGGTTTGGGGAAAGAGAAAATAGAACAGCGAAGGTGTCTGATGTTGAGTGATATGTTCTCAGTCCCAAATGCAGAAGTCAGCATTTGAAGGCCTTCACCCACTAATAGGAAGTAGTCCAGAAGTGATCTTATGCCTGGAGATATTTAGGTGTGGGACACAGAGAAAAATAAGTCCCACCCTGGAGACAGCACAGGGAATATCGCAGCCTAGGTGTCTGTCTTGTAGGCATTAGTGCTTTCCAGAGGTGGATCTAAGGAAGAATTTGAGTCAGTTGGTTCTCTGTGCAGCCTGCCACACTCTCTGAATGCTGAGGAAAGAGGGGCCCAGTTCAGGGTGTCCTCTCTGTAGGGGATGAGCTTTTACTCAGCTCTGTATCATTGGGCATCTTTCTTGATGCTGTTTGTTTTCATTTTCTTTCTTTTTTTTCTTTTTTTTTCTTTTTTTTTTCGTTTTTCGAGACAGGGTTTCTCTGTGTAGCCCTGGCTGTCCTGGAACTCACTCTGTAGACCAGGCTGGCCTCGAACTCAGAAATCCACCTGCCTCTGCCTCCCAAGTGCTGGGATTAAAGGCGTGCACCACCACTGCCAGGCTCATTTTCTTATTTGTAAAGTCAGTAAGTTGGAAAAGACACTTGCTAGATCCTTGGTAATATTCCAGTTCTACGCACAGTACTTGGTACCAGACCCCCCCTAAAACACCCCCAAAGCAAAAAACAAAACCAACCCAAGCAAAAGAACCAACCAATCAATCAAACACTATGCTTCTCCAGTTGGCAAACAGTGATGTAAAGTCATGGTCACAGTGCCTCTTGCCTTTCCTGATTTATGTGCCTATGTGAATGTGGAGGGGGCTCTTTTACAAACTAGTATTAGGGGAGAAGAGAGAAGGGACCTACTGAGTTATTGGGTGGGAGGCAGATGAGGCGCCATGAGCATCGCTATTCCTTGTGCTTCTGTTGTCCTTCGAGGAGAGTGGGGTGTCCCTTGTCACCCCTTCACCTACCCCAGTACCTCCCTCCCGGGGCCTCAGGGCTGCATCTGCCCAGATGTGCCTGCCATTGGCTTTCACTCAGGTTTGGCTCAGTCCCCTCCATGTTAGAGATGCCTTTTTATGTTTATCAAATTAATGCACAGCACTTCAGAGCACTAGGGACGTACCGAAATTCATCAAGAAACACAGAATCAACCTCAGCTAAGGTTCTGCTACCCAGAGCAATTCACAGTTAAGCACATTGTTTTTAGAATATTTAAACTGTTCCCTCTTAACGTGGATGCACATTTTGCAGCCTGGGCCTTTTTTGTGTTTGCTTCAGATCAACTTCATAGCATGTCTCCACAACACACACTCATCATTTCAGGCTTTACTTTATTCCTCCCTGCCTCTCTGTACTAGCCTTCTTCTCTTGGGATCTCTGATCCTGTCTTCCAATTCTAACCTATACTCACTTGCCTAAAGTGCATCGGACCCTCCATTTGTTTCTGTGAATAAAGTTTTATTAGAACATAGTTTGTTTATTGCCCAGAGCTGGCTGTGTGCTCCAGTGGTAAAGTGGACTACCAACACAGACCTCGGGTCCTACAAAAGTATTTACTCCTTGACAACCCTTGTTCTCGTAGTCAACCAATAGTAAATGAAGCATAGATCTGTGGTGTTTCAGTTTCCGTGTAATAGATGCACTGTTGTCCTGGGTACAGTGGTACATGCACATAATCTCAGTGCTGGGAGATGCTAAAGATGCACTTTAAGTTCACAACCACTCTGGAAAACAGTGAAATCTCTCAAAAACCAAGCAGGAATAGGAACCAAAATCCCACCACTTTTAAATGAACCATGTAGAGCTGGGTGTGGTGGCACATACCCTTAATTCCAGCACCCAGGAGGCAGAGACAGGCAGATCAAGGCATGCCTGGTCTACAAAGCAAGTGCAGAACAACCAGGGCTCTGTTTCACGAGAAACCCTGTTTCAAAACAAAACAACAGCCGGGCAGTGGTGGCGCACGCCTTTAATCCCAGCACTCGGGAGGCAGAGGCAGGCGGATTTCTGAGTTCGAGGCCAGCCTGGTCTACAGAGTGAGTTCCAGGACAGCCAGGGCTACACAGAGAAACCCTGTCTCAAAAAATCAAAAACAACAACAACAACAAAACCCAAAACAACAAAAACAAACAAAAGTAACAATGTAATGTTATCAGACATAATAGCTCTTATTTTTGGGGACAGAGATTATGTAACCCAGACTGGCTGTGAATTTTCAATCATCTTGCCTTCAGCTTCTCCAAGTGCTGGGATCACAAGTGTGTGCCACTTCTCACTGGCTTGAGAAGAGATGGGTTTCAGCACACTGGTACAGAATGTTTCTACTATACACCATGATAAACAAGGACCAAGGTAATAGCAACATGCAATTCAATGTTATGAGTTTGGAGTATTCATTCCGGCTTCTTCAAGTATAACTTAGTTCATTTTAAGCTTTACAACTTGGTGTGTTTAAATCAGCCCATGATGTTCTTATAATTTTAGCACCTGGCTGGGTGAAGGAAATAGGCTTTGCATATGGATAGAGAAAGAAAGATGCAACTCTAGCCTCAGGTAGTGGGCTAGCTTACTGCAGTCCTCCTGGGGAAACTCTGCTTAGGAGCAGGACAGGAGCCCTTTAGTCTCAGGCTGGAAGAGGAAGGCTCTGAGCACCAAGGGCCTTGTTCCCCAGGAAAGGCTGGAGAACCACACTCTGTAGAGAAAGATAATTGTGGCCCTCCACCACCACACATGGAACTGAGTCATTCTTGAGGAGCCAGCAGAGGCACAGATGGAGCCCTGACCTCTGCTGACCTCTGCTGACCTCTGCTGACCTCTGCTGACCTGGGTGGGGTACACCACGGAGTGTGAGTATAACAAGGTCTGGCAGACCAGCTGTTCACCTGCTGGCCTTTCTGCTCTGCAAGTGCCAAGGTACAGCCCTACACCGACCCTCTCTGGAATGGTCATGACCAGCTGAGGCCACCTAGGGGCCATCTGACTTTGGCCCTGGGAAGGCAGTAGTTAGGGTCCATATGGTGCCTCTGAAGATGACTGATTTGAGTCAGGTGGTATTTTCACTGAGGGAATCACATGCCCTGAACCCTCCACTTCTAGCTGCTCAGTGGATTTGAAAACAGGCCTTGCTGTGGCTGGTGGTTAGAGGCTCATGCCCAGCTGGGAGACAAATGTGGCTGAGGCATCTGCCTCCAACAGTAGGGAGAAGACAGGCGCTCAGGCTGATGGGGCTGGGTTCCCATCCTGATGTTACTTCTGGTCTGTGTGACTTTGGCCTTGTCCGTACCCTCTCGAAGTCTGTCTCCTCCTGGGTTGTCTCATAGGATCATCATGAGGGTGGTGGAACTAATGACCATGGCAACATGTTACAGAATTATGTGTGGGCATGTGAGCATGCTCTAGTGGTGTAATTGGTTAGCTTCTACTGACGAAAGTCCCATCATGGCCTCTGCTGAAAACACCAGGTGCTAAGAAATGCATGTTCGCTGTAAAGAGCTGCCAGCAATTGTAGCCAGATCCTTCCAACTCCAGGCCTCCTAAAGAAGCAGGCCTTGTTAGTGTCAACACCTTGTCCAGTGGAGACAGGAGAAGAGGGAGTAGGAATCACCAGGGTAACACTTTACATCTCTCTTTCCTGTAGTAACTTTGCTCTTGCGGTCAAGGGTGGTTTTCCTGGGAAAGGCAGAAAGTGGCCAATGGCCCTAAGCTGGATGTTTGCTGAGGGGTTTAAACTTTCCTAAAATATCTTGATTATGTGTATGAGTGTGTGTGTCTCTGTGTGGGTCTATACATGTGGGTGCAGGTGCCTGTGGAAGACAGAGGTTCTCTGTCCCCCGGAGCTGGCATTACAGGTAGTTGTGAGACACCCAGTGTGGGTGCTGGGAGCCAAGCTTGGGTCCTCTGTAAGAGCAGGACAAGCTCTTAGCTGTTGAGCCATCTCTTCAGTGTGAAGTGAAACCTGTGTCCCCACAGGGTGGTGGGGCTTGGGGAGCTTGTGTATTCGTAGGGGATGTGGCTAATTTAGTCATCTGAAGATAGAAGGAGGACCAAGGAAGAAGAGGATTGTGGTGGTGGTGGTGGTGGTGGTGGTGGTGGTGGTGGTGTGTGTGTGTGTGTGTCTGTGTGCGCGCGCGTGTGTGACTGACTGTCTTAGTCTATTTTCCTGCAGCTATAACAAACTACTAGAGAGTGAGGAAATTATAACTAATAGAAGTTTATTCAGCTCAGAGCTCTGGAATCTAGGCAGTCCATGTCCTAGTAGTCCCCATCTGTAAGTCATGATTCATGGATCATGTAGCATCATAATCTATTCATCATGAGGAAGCCCTCACGAGTCTTTAAGGGTCCCACCTCCCTCCTGTGTCTGGCACGATTATATTTCAATGAGTGTGTTGGAGGCAGCATTCAAACCATAGCAGGGTCTCCCACGGCAGCCTCATTTGACTCTAAGAGGATGGAGGAGGGGACAACCCCAGGTAGTTTCTGAGGCTTTGTAAATGGGGACATTGAGGCCCACAGGAGAGGACAAGGGGCATCGTTCTTGGTGTCAGATGAGACTTCAGCAAACCACATACACCACTGTCCTTACAGCACTGTCATCTGACATAAGGCCACCAGCAGCGGATGGGACCAGAGTTAACTAGAGCGAGGTCTACATCCAAGGAATGAAGACCCTTGCATCTTGTCTGTATCCACACTTCCCTGGTGGATTAGGCACCTGAATGGGGAGGTAAGAGTCCCAGAAGCAGGGCCTCCCCTGGTTCTCCCTTCTCACTGCACAGTGCTCCAGTGCAAATAGGAGAGGGCACACAGTGCTCTCCCCACCTCATACCCCATCCTGGTTATGAAGGAGGGCCGAAGTTTTACCAAGAGATGAAGGTTTCAGAAGAAAACCAAGATTCTCTTGCCCTTCTCTACCTCTTAAGTGCTGGCATCTCAGGTGTAGCACCATGCCTGCTTTGTGTGGTGCTGGGGATCAAACCCAGGGGTATTCTACCATATGAATGGTACCCCCAGGCCCTGAGGGTGATAGTCTTTTTCTTGGGTGCCAGATAGATAGCAACCTCATCTCTCCCACTCCAGTTCTAAGAAGATTCTTAGATAAGATCCAGGACCAGCATCAGTAACAGTAAAATGTATAACAATAGCATCTAGGACCTTGCTGGAAACATTATATTTCTAGGCTCTCCCCAAGGCCCACTCACTTATCAGTTCTGTACAGGGCTTAGCAACCCAGACTGTGTACATGTATTTCAGGGGTTCATACAAACACTCATTTGGGACCCAGTAATCAAAATAATTTCAGTGCTTGCCTCAGTTTCCACACTCTGTGCAGCACAAAGGGTGAGAAGCAGTTACAAAGGAGCTACTTATTGCTCCTCCAGGAAGCTCCTTGGAAATCTCATCCCAGGTCAAGACCGTAAACTTGTGGCTTAGGTCCAAGAGCCAGGGATGCTTCTGCTTGCTAAGGTTGTTGTGATCTGAGTGTGAGATGGTCCCGAGGGTTAAGTGTTTGAACACTTGATCCCTAGCTGGTAATGTTGTTCTGGAAGGTGGTGGAACCTTTAGGAAGTAGAGCCTTCCTGGAGGAAGTGGGTCACTAGGGTAGCCTTAAAGGCTTTATAGTCTGTCCCCACTTCCTGTCTCCTATCTGTTTCTTGGCAGTGGATACCATGTGAGCAGCTGTCTCATGCTCCGTTGTCACACATTGCCCATTGTGATGGTTGGTGTCCCCTCTTAAACAGAGAGCCCGAACTAACCCTCCTTTAAGTTGGTTTTAGGAAACGAGGAAATCAGGTAGTGTGGAAGGATCTCTACACACTGTCACCCCACTGTCACCCCACTGTCACCCCAGTCACCCTGGACTAAGGAGGATCTGGGTTCTCCTGCATTGTTCCAGAGCCTTAGAGAACACTGAAATGTCTGAGCTAGAGGGACAGCAGGCTGGGCTCCTATCAACAGCAAAAGCAGAAAGAAAGAATCAAAACATCTCCAGAGAAGGAGCGTTAAGACTCCCTAGTCCCACCCCAGCAACCCTCAGAGATTAGAAAGCCACATTTATCTTTCAAAGTAAATAGCAATCAGTCCCAAGGAACAAGGGGACTTTCAAATAATGACTAGCATGTGTTGATATTGACAATGGCCCATAAATCTCAATTTCTCTAGGAGAGAATGTTGGGCGGCATTTTAATTCCAAGCCATGGAATGAGGGAGGAGAGAGATTTGCCTCTGCTGTGGGTCTTAGTGGAGCATGCTTAGAAATACAGCCCAGTGAGCATGGAGTCAGGCACTAACTGATGGCTCCAACACACTTCCTCACACACCCCATTATCTAGATGAGGAACATGACAGCAGAAACAGCTGAGCCCGGGGCACTCAAAGATGGGCTACTGAGCAGCCATCTAGGAAAGACCAGTGCCCTGGAGAGTCTCCCCAGCATGGCTGATTGTCCCTGTTCCCCAGATCCCCACTCCTTGCTAACAAGCCCACTGCCCTTGTGTGTGCTCACTGAATGCTTTCAAGCAGCCTTGCTCTCTGGGGAGACCTCTGCTTCTTCCCCTCTTCAGTTCTCCAGGGTGAAACAAGAAGCCTCTTCACTTAATAGTTTATGATTGCACTGCAGATAACTGACTCTTTCCCTGGTCTGCCACTGGAAATAGACATTTAGTTTCTACTTATTTACTGGCGCCAGACATTCCGCAGAGCATCTTTGTATATGTCATCTCATTAACCCTAATTTACTGTGTGACTTTGGACTGTTTGCCCTCCTTCAGCCTGACTCTCTCCTCTCTGTATTCTGGAGCTAAGGACCTGTGACCCAGGCTAGGTTTCCTCTCCAGGGGGTGATGGATTTTGTTTATCTTGCTTCCCAATACTGAGTACAGGGTCTAGTTCAGAGTCTACTTAATCAATGTGTATGTAGTAGTTAGGAAGGAAAGAGAGAAGTCTGGAGAGTGAGCCCCAGATACTTAGTCTTAACTAAAAAGAAAAAATGGGGCAGAAGTTCTGAGAGTGTATATGAGTGTGAATTGTCTGTGTGTAATGTGTGTGTGTGTGTGTGTGTGTTTATGAAATGAATGCTTCTTTGCTGGCTCAATAGAAGCTGTAAGAGGGCTTTGGGGATTTTGTGTCAGAGAGGAAAGCTGTGAGGAGGCCCTGGCTCTCTAAAGTGAGTCCTCCAGGGGTCATATGGTCTTCTGATGACAAGCTTTGGGCCATAGCTCATAGCTGAAACTGCTAGCACGGACAGTGATAGTATCTTACAGTACATTAGGAGATTGTTACAAATGGCTTGGACCTGGTGGGGTAAAAATAATCACTTGGAATTGCAACAGGCCCCAGGGAAAGCAGCCCTAAGCAACTGTCTAGGCCCTGCCTCCCCTCTGGTAGGATCCAGAGCCTCTACTTGCTTGCAGCCCTACCCTAGCCCCAGCCTCTGCTGGATAGGTTTCAAAGGCTGGCCAACTCTCTCCTGGTCTTTCTCAGTGTCCTAGAGAACTTGGTAAGAAGCATATGAAGTATGGGGAACAGTATAGACCTTGGAGTCAGGTAGACCTCAAGTCAGACTTGACTGTGTGTGATATTTCATCAGTGATGCTTGGTAATCAGGCTGTGCAGCTCTAGTTTCCTCATAGTTAAAAGGAGAATTAAAAAATATCCTTAAGAGAGGACATGAAGTGGGAAGGGGAAGGCTTGGGGGTATCCGAGAGCAACAGGAGGGATGCATTGGGGTGGGTATGGTTAATATACATTGTGTGCATGTATTAAACTGTCAAAGAATAAAATCAGGCATTTAAAATCATCCTTTGTGATTGCTGGAGTTTGCTGGTGGCTTAGCCTAGCTCTAGATTCAGTGAGATACCATGTCTCAAGGGAGTAAGTCAGTGACAGGGCAGGACATCTGATATCCTCCTCTGGACTCCAAACATGCGTAGGCATGTACCTGAGCACCCGCGTGGATGTACAGCATGCACGTACACACACACACACACACACACCCCTCTGCACACGGCACACACACACACACACACACACCCCTCTGCACACGGCACATACACACACACACACACACACACCCCTCTGCACACGGCACACACACACACACACACACCCCTCTGCACACAGCACACACACATCTTTTATAGATTCTAGGTTGTTAGAAGAATGAAGCTCTTTTAGGTGACAGCACAGCCGTACTAACGTCTTTGCAGATGGCTTTGAATCAGGGGGTTGAGTTTTATTTATCTCTGTGTTTCTTCCTTTTCCCTGGCTCCTCCCATGCTTACGTGCTGCCTGGTGTCTACTAGTGGGTCTAATCACTAAGTCACAATGGAAGCCAGTTAACTGTCCCTTTGCTACTAAACTTGAGGTCAAACTCTGTACCCCCAACAAGCCAAATGCACCCATCCATCTTTGAGAAATCAATTAAAACAGGCAAATTAATAGGGAAAAAAAAAACAGAAAAAGGAAATTTGTTCAATGTGGACATTTTGGGAAGAGGGGTGAAGAGATTCAGTGACCCCACTCCAAGTCCATATATGGGGCCCTATAGTGATATTAATGTTTAATGGCCAGCCAAGGGTATACACATTTAGCAGTCCTGATAAAGGTATGGCCCACCCACCCTTCACCCAGCATTATCTGGGCTTCAGTCTCGTTCTTTAAGATGGTCTGACAATAAATCTCTGTCTAGGAGACACATTCACACTTCTAGCTGGTGCCTTTTCCTTCTCCCAACGTGAGATTTCTGGGGTAGGGGCATTCTTATTACTTGGGGTCCACTGTTTCAGTAGTTTGATAGATGGAGAGACACAAATGTGTCTTTAGAATATCTTCATTTCTGTCAGGCTAATTACACCTTGGAGTGTTGTTTTTCAGACTGTCATTTGGGACCCACAACATTAGCATTGCTCAGATGCTTGTCAGATATTCAGGCTCTTGGAGCCCATTTAACATCTGATGGGAAAGCTCACTGGCTGCACCAAGCTCCCTAGGTGATTTACATGCATGGTAGCATTCCAGAAGTGCTGCTCTGAGTGCAGCATCGGAAACTGGGGGAATCTTCGGACTCCCATTAAGGTAGTGAGGATTGTGGTAACAAACAGGCAGACAAACAACACTCACAAGGAGAACATCCTTCTTTATGCTCCAAAGGACTTAGAATCATGTCTGTAAGATCTACAACAGGAACAGAGCCAGATGCTCATATGCTCCTTTTGTGAGTGTTTACAGAGGCTTGTGACCTGGATAGATCCCTCTCCTTCAGTTACTGGCCCTAGCTCAGGTGTAAGGTCCATACTGAAACAGGAGTCCAGGTGACTTGAGAGGACTCCGATTCTGTGTGGGGAAGCGAGACCAGACCTATGCTGGGTCTTCTGTGCCTCTTGGGTGTTTCCATGGTTTCAGCATGGGCTTTGGATTTACCAATGAAATAACATGAATCTCACTGAGGGAATGGCCAACCAATGACTGGCCCAACTTGAGACCCATCCCATAGGGAAGAACCTATCCCTGGCACTATTAATGATACTCTGTTATGCTTGCAAACTGGAGCCTAGCATAACTGTCCTCTGAGAGGCTCCGCCCAGCAACTGACTGAAACAGATGCAGAGACCCACGGCCAAACATTAGAAGTCTTGTAGAAGAGTTGGGGGAAGGAGTGAGGAACCCAGAGGGGTCAAGGACTCCAGAAGAAGACCAACAGAGTTTACTAACCTAGACCCTTGGGAGCTCCCAGAGACTGAACCACCAACTAAAGAGCATACAAGGGCTAGACATAGGCCCCCTGCACATTTCTAGCAGATATGCAGCATGGTCTTCATGGAGGACCTGCATTAACTGGAACAGGGTTATCCTGACTCTGTTTCCTGTCTGTGGATCCTGCTCCCTTAACTGGGCCATCTTCTCTGGCCTTGGTGGGAAAGGATGTGCTTGGTTCTGTAGTGATTTTAGGTGCCAGGGTAGGTAGGTACTCAGGAGGGACATCATCAGAGGTGATGGCAAGGAGGGTGAGAGGAGAAGGGAGGCTGGGAGTAGGGTCAGGGCTGCAATCAGGAAGTAAAGTGGAAAAAAGAAACAACTCTATGTAATAAAAGAAAAGCGTATCTTGCCTCTCACTCTTTGTTTGATGAGGCAAATATTCCATAATCATTTTCTTCTAGCTTACTGAACACTGGGTCTGCAAGTCTTGGGAATTAAGACAGGCCCTATTCTGGAGGTGCTTCCTACCTAAGGAGAGACATACATGGTAGATAATGAAAGAGCAAGGAGCCAAGTCCATGGAAGACCGTGGGTGGCACATCTGTGAGCCACTGTGAGCACCAAGCACTCAAGTGGGTGCCAAGCACACCAGAAACTCAAGAAGTGACAGGGCAGTCCTGACTGGATCCTGTTTGGAAATGGCATGGATAAGATTCTTGAGGTTCGTGGAGAGGGGTGAGTGTGGACTCGATATTGGAAAGTATAAAATCATCAGATGAAATGTCTGCTCTCCAAGTTTGACAACCAGAGTTTAGAGCCCCAGGACCCATGTTAAAACCAAGCATGACAGCTCACTTGTAATCCCAACAGAAGCTAGGTGAGGACAGGAAGTCCTCAGAGCAAACTGGCAGCAGGTCATACTAACCAAGTGAGCTCTGGATTCAGTGAGAAGAACCGACCTCAATAAGTAAGGTGGAGAATAATCTAGATAACACTTAATGTCAATCTTGAGCCTTTATATGCATTTGTACACATATGCACAGTGTATCCACACACATGCAAACACATGTACACATGTGCACACCACACAAGCATACACAACTAAAAAAAAAATTCAAATACTGTGATATCCACAACTTCAAGAAGGGTATGTATGTGTGTGTGTGCTGGCGTGCGTGCGTGTGTGTTTGTGTGTCCTCGTGTTCAGTCTACTGCTCCTCTCACTCTCCTGCTCTTCTCAGTTGGTTTTACAAGACACACACACACACACACACACACACACACACACCAATAGAGAGAGGAAAAGCAAATACAAGGAAATGTTAACAATTACTGACTGTCTGGAGGGAATGTGCTAATTCAATGTCCTTCAAACTTCCTTATCTATTTCAACACTTTTGCAATAAAAGGGGGGCGGCACCTTGGGTATGGCACATGAATCAGGCCACTTCTAGGGTGTAGACTGCTTGGTAAACACACTTGCAAATATTTGTTTCACAATCATCAAGGAATCCCTGAAAAATGTCTCATTTTATTTCATAGCTCAGGACCGCCTGGGGCTGGGTCTCACTGGTCACCTCACCATGAATAATCATGCCGTCTAAGGACCTAGAAGGGATGGGCTCATAGCCACCAGGGCCGGCTCACACAGCTGGGACTCAGACCCAGGTGTAGATCCCACACCTTGTTCTTTTGGGCTTTCTGGGATCTTCCTTAGAAGTCTACATTTTATTTCTTTTTATTGTGCCTGTGTGTGTGTGTGTGTGTTCATGTGTATGTATTTGAGCATGTTATGTATGTGAGTGTGTTATGTGTGTGAGCATGTGTATGCACGTGACCATCTGTATGCATGTGAGCATGTGCATGTGTGTGAACATGTTATATGTGTGAGCATGTGTATGTGAACACATGGGGAGGCAGAATGACCACCTTGGTTGTCATCCTCAGAAACACTGTCCACCTCTTTTGAAGACAGGTTCTTTCATGGGCCTGGAGCTTGATAACTAGGCTAGGCTTGCTGGTGGTTGAGTCTCCCAGATGTGCTGTGTCTTCCTTTCCAGCTCTAAGATTACAGCTGTGCACTTCCCCTACCTTTCCCCACATGTTCTGCAGGTGGGACCCATGTCCTCAGGCTCATGAGATAAGCATTTTACTGACAGAGCTATCTCCCTAGACTCTGTGTTTTATTTTTGTTGAGTTGGCTACCCCTTTCAGAGTAGGAACTCACAGCCCAGACAAAGGTTTCCAGGGTGTAAGAGGGAGCCCCTCCAGCCCCTGCTCTGTTCTTGGGCACTGGCTATCACTGTATTCCTTCTGTGCTGGCCAGGAGAAGGTGACAACTGGCCTTGGAAATTTCTCCTTGGCTGAGGCCAGGTTGGGTGAGCCTAGGCAACAGCCTGCCTACAGACCGGCTATGTGGGAAGAACACCTCTCAAGGCAGGGAGAGTACATTTTTGGGTTCACACCATGCACATCCTTGAACAGATGATAGTTCCTTCAGGTTCTGTGCCAGAGGGTGAGTTTTATCATTACCCTCAATATCAGCCAGATAAGCACTTCTTCCTGGCTTCCTACCAGTTCCTGCTGGAGCTGCCAGAAAGTCTTAATCACTTTGCTGAAAGGGACTGCTGCCCCCCACCCTTGATCCCCCAACTCGCTGCCAGCTGGCTCCTGTGTACCTTAGCTGGGCTATCACTTCCCACACTATCAGGAAAGGACCCTGTTTATGGGTCTACTGTTTTCTTTTCAATATCATGTATATGTCTAAGCTTCTTTTCTCCCTAGGAGTTGTTATAGCTCCAAGAAAATAAAAACATATTTATGATGTCCATAGTATCCCCACTTTGCAGCCCGGGACCCTGGTCAGAAGGCATGTGTTGCCTCAAATGACTCAAAGAATCTCAGATCTTGAAAACTGTAGATAGGGTCTTTATAGTCCTACTTCAGGTTAAATGAAGTCATTTGGACCTCATAGGTGTAGACCTTAAAACAATGTGACACATGCCAGAAGAAGAAGAAGAAGAAGAAGAGGAGGAGGAGGAGGAGGAGGAGGAGGAGGAGGAGGAGGAGGAAGAGGAAGAAGAGGAAGAGACTGGAGAGATGGCTCAGTTGGTAAAGGACTGGGGTTTGATCCCCAGATCTTAGACTAAAAAATGAAACCAGGCCTGAAATATAATTGGAAATGGTCCAATCAATGGGGGTCTTTGATCAGCCAGCCTTGCTTACTTGGTGGGTTCTGGGCCAGTGAGAGACCTTTTCTCAATAATAACAAAAAAGTTGAGGGCATCTGTGGAACGACACCCGAGGCCGTCCTTTGGCCTCTGTGTGCACACACATGCATGAGTACCTGCTTGTACACATATGCATGTACATCCACACCCATGGGAGGTGGGGGGAGGGAGGAGATGGGACCTAGAACTACAGCTCAGGGTAGGGTGAGCTCATTGGAAAGTGGAGGAGACAACTCTAGAGAAGCTGACCCTATGGGCACCTTGATCATGAGTATCCCTCAAAATCATGAGACAATCAATTTCTGTGCGTAAGCCATCCAGCCTGTGGCTCTTTTTTATGGCAGTTCCAGTAGAGCAATACACTGAATATTCAATGAACATGCTGAAGTCTAGCATAAGACCTGACACACATATTGTGGGTGGCTAAGTTAGCCTACAGTCATCCTGAACATGGACTTTCCTATCACACTGGCCATTTGGTTAAACAATCATGGTGAATAGATGGGACCCCACCTTCCATTGGGCAACTTCTCTTCTTGATTATGATGATTAATATCAATGATCAATTCTGGGCATGTCTATGATGAGGGTTATTATGATAAAGTTAATTGAGATGTGAAGACATGCTTCTGATATCATGATTTGGACTAGGATCGTGGGTTGTATAAAAAGGAACTCCTGAGTTGAGTTCAAGCATCCACAGCTCTCTACTTCTCAACTGGAGATACAATGTGTCCAGCTACCTCCTCAAGTTCCTGCCACCAAGACTCCCCCATCATAAGAGCTGTAACCTCAAACTGTGATCCCAAATAAACCCTTTCTCCTTTAAGGTGCATTTGTCAGATATTTGATGACACATCATCTAAAGTAACTAAGACACTGATTACTCATTAATCTGGTTGTGCTCCCTGGGAGACATAATGGTGGTGGCAGGGGTTACTTAATTATGGGACAATTTTGAGAGTTGTTGCACTGGTAAGAAAGATACACTCAATATGTCTCCATGTTATATGGACAATACTCAGCCACAGAGGCCATGAGGACCCAGAACAGTTCATAAAACTAAACCTAGATTCTTGTATGACACCTTCTGGAAAGATCTTCGCTTACCTTAACACTAGCCTACAATGTCCAGCTTTGATCTAGGGCTGCACCTTCCTCTGAGATCAGTAGATTAGTGCTCACACCTTGTTCTGACTTGACTTTGGGGTGGAGTTGTGGGGGGGGGATGGGACTTGGTGTATGGATGGCTTTGCTACTGGGCCACTGCTTCTGCTTGTCCCCTCTAAGTGGCTAAGCTGCACATTAGAGGGTCAGACTATGTCCCAGGATGAGCTGAAGGCTAAGGTGCTTTCACAGGGACCCCAGGAGACACTTCGGGAAAGTCCACACTGATGCAGAATCAGGGAGGCAATCTCTAGACTTGCTGGAAGGATAGGAGGTCGAGTCAGACAGGTCTGGCTGTGACTAGTGACTTGGCCACTCATTAACTGAGTTTTTCATAGAGGATGACTTCACAATTCTGAGCTACTATGTCTCTGTCTGTAAAACAGGGTTGATAAATACCTACTTCCGGACACTGCTCCATCTATTAGGTGAAATGAATAGGCACAGTGTTTGGGTTCCTTAAAAAATAGTAGCTGCCAGGGCTGGAGAGATGGCTCAGCAGTAAAGAGCACTGGCTGCTCTTCCCCAGATGCCCTGAGTTCAATTCCTACTATTCACATGGCAGCTAACAACCACCTCTAACTCCAGTTCCCAGGTTTCGGACACCCTCTTTTGGCTTCTGTGGACACTGCACACATGTGGGTCACAAACAGACAAAACATCTTGCACATAAAATAAAAATAAATATTAAAAAAAAAAATCAACCCGGCTCTATTTCATTAAAGCAATATGAGATCCCCCTCTCCCAAAGCATCAACTCTGAATTTTCCTCTCCTGCACTTGATCAAAAAGCAATACGTGTCTAGTCCAGATAGTATTGAGAAAGAAGTAGTGTAACAGTCATTGAGTGCTTGCACAGTTCCTACAGAATCATGTCTTTGTCCTCCAAGCCTGGGAATCTGGAGCCACAGGCGGTTGAGTCATGTAGGGTTAAGTCAGGGCACAAGGTCTCACGTTAGGCACAAAACTCTGCTTCTATGCTCCACTTTCCCAGTCATGTGCAAGTACTGAGCGAGGGAGGTGAACACTGTGGGTCTCCTGGCACTGTGACAACCACTCAGTGACCCGGAGGACACCTAGGATGTCAGTGTAGATGGGAGCATGCTTGTTCCTCAAGGGACATGAGAGGTAAAGGGCGTCCCACAGGCTGTGCAGTGGGTGTGAAGAGCTGTTAAGAGTTCAGAGATGTCACTTGGAGTCCTTTATGTGAGAGAGCCCGAGAACAAAACAAGAGTTGCTTTACTTGCAGCCAGACCCCAAGACTCCAGCTGAGCACAGAAAGCACCCACAGAGTGTAACCAGGTATGTAAGGGTCCTCCATCTCTGTGTCAGGACAGAGAAAGGGCTGTGGAGGCCACAGATGGTCACAAAATCATCCTCTCTCCTGACTGTCAGAATGTGCTATGGGTGCTTCTGTATCAATCTCAGCTCAAGACTTGCAGATATAGCTCAGTAGTAGAGGGTTGGCCAGCCTAATGCCCTGCTTTCTCTCCTTTAGACTGCAAACTTCAACTCAACTTCCATTTCATCTTCCCTCACCCACCTATAAGATCACACTTGACTTAGTGTAGCAATTAGTTAATAACGATTACCTGGCCATACATTTGCCTTCTCTTTTGATGGAATCCAGTCAAGAATTCTGTTTTCCAGGCCTTCCTTAGACAACAGGCCCATTTCTCATAAGCAGCCTCAACCCCACCCATAAAGCAGTTCTAGGGTTCCCCTTCTCTTGCTGAAGTCACTCAAAGAAACCTCCCTTATGCTCAATGCCAGTGCCATCCCTAGAGACCTTGACTGGTGTGAAGGTTGCCCATTTGACAGGATCTAGAATCACCTAGACAAAACTCTGGGCATGAGTGTAAGGGAGTTAGACTAGGTTAACTGAGGTGGGGATACGTACCCTAAATGTGGGTTGTGCCATCTCATAGTCTTGGGTTCCAAACAGAATAAAAAGAGAAACTGAGCTGAACACCAGCAGTCTTCTCTCTCTCCTTCCTGGCTATGAGTCTGATGTCACTAATGTCACTAGCTGCCTTATGCTCCTGCTAACACACTGTCCCTGCCACATGGGCAACTTTGAGCCACAATAAATCCCTCCCTTAAGTTCATTTTGTCATGTTTTTTCCCCTACAGTAATGAGAGCAGTAACTAATACAGTTGGTAAGAACGGACATCTTCCAAATGGGATGTTTGTGCCTTTATAATATTGTTTATGGGGTTACAGTAAAAAGTCAGTGGGTTAATGCAGATGGGAGTGAATGTTTCAATGTCAAATCGCTATTGATCAGTAAGTATGGTGTAAAATTTGCACATAGTTCTCTTTTTCCAGTAAGGGATTTTTAAGATGGAAGATTCCTAATGTGATAGTGGTTAAGTGTCATGGGAACCCCATAACTTAAGGCTTGGAATAACAATGAACAAGAATACTTCAGAGATCTGCCTTGAAGCTGGAGCTTGCCTTGAAGGAAAAGCTAAATATTTGTGTGAGGGCCCAGGGAGATTGCCAAACTGTTGAGTACCGGACTCCACCCATACCCTTTCCTGCTGATAGTTTCTCCCCAGAAGGGAGTGGCCAGGGTTTCAGCCAGGCTGGGAGATAAGGCTCTCTAGGCAGCATGGAAGGCAGCTAGCAAGCTATACCTCCCTTTCTCAAATGCCAACCTGCATCTGGGCAGCACAGCCTCCAGGATTAGGATGAAGCTCTTGAGGGTGTAGCTGGTGGTCCTTGCTTCTGCTCCTCTTACTGCATCTTGCTCTGGGCCATACCGAAATCTCATGGGTTCTCAATTTCTTTTACATTCTTTCAACCCTTCAAGTCAAGACTGTTCATACTTTTCCTTTTTTCTTTCAACAGTCTTCTACTTTCCCTTCAAGACTCGAACCAGGGGGCTGGAGAGATTGCTCAGTGGCTAAGAGCTCTGGCTGCTTTTGCAGAGGACTTAAGCTCCTTAGGCTCAGTTCCCACTACCATAGTCAGCTCACATCTGCCTGCATTTCCAGTTCTAGGGGATCCGATGCCATCTTCTGGCCTTCTTGGGCACAGTCTGCACATTGTACATAGACATACATGAATAGTCAATACACACACACACACACACACACACTCTTGTCTAAAATGCCTTCTTAGCTGACCATCCTTGCCTCAGAATTCTTTACACAATGTAAATTTGTACATTTGTCACATTGAATTGAAATTGTCTCGTAGTACACCGCTAAGGGGCTGGACTCTTAGACTGAAGCTTTTGGTAGATGAAATGGTATTTTTGTACTGTCCTTAGGGCTCAGAATGTAGCAAGTGGTTAATAAATGCTATCATTCTGTTTTATGTTTCAATCTAAATTAGTACTTTTTTTTTCTTTCAATATGTTGGTTCCTCTTAGTACCAGGGAGTTGGAACGTCTGACAGCAGAAAGTCTTGCACAGTTATGGGCAGGGCATTCCTCAGGCCCTGCTCAACTTTGCTTACACCCAGCTCATGTGAAAAGAAGGTCCTTGAGCAGATTTTCAGGGTTGGAAAGGAGTGGCTCTGAGCCGTTGTGACAGTATCTCTACCTATCTCCAGTAAGTCTCAACCCGGAAGCTTCTCTTCAAGAAATACTTTCTTCTCATCTTGCAGATGTTTTATTTTGGAGGAGCACATTTTCATGAACACCTTGAATTTAATATATATTTGGAAAGTTGGGCTCATCAACGTTCTTTCATGGAAGTAGGAGAGGGCCTCATAAGGCCTAGCATCCGATGAGGATTGACAGGTAAGTGGTAGTTTCTGGGTGAAGGAGAGACATTTTCTTCTGTGGTATAATAGCCACTGGCATTTTGACTATGGTCCTGTAAGGAACTTCTCAGCCATGCTGCTTTTAGAAACCTAATGAAACTCACTGGAGCATATACATTCTCTCTTTCTCTCTCTCTTACACACACACACACACACACACACAAATGTCAAAGGATGACTAGTTGGAAAAATGAGAGGGGAGCAGCAGATGTGGGAGAAAGACAAGAAAAGGAAAAATGTAACAGTGGTGAAATATGACCAACATATATTATATATTATATATGCATAAAATTTCCATTATAGATAAAAATAAGTTACATAACGGCTACTGGTGAGGGAGGTCAGTAGACAGAAGCAAGCTGTGCTGATTCCCAGCTTTTAAATTAGGTTAGAGGTGAAGCTAGATGTGGTGGTTTGGATATGCTTGGCCCATGGGAAGTGGCAGTATTAGATGTGGCCTTGTTGGAGGAAGTGTGTCACTGTATAGTTAGGCTTTGAGGGGCTCCTAGTGATCAAGTTCTGCCCAGTGCAGAAGAGACAGACTCTCCTGGCTGCCTTTAGATCAAGATGTAGAACTCTCAGCTCCTCCTCCAGCACCATGTCTACCTGCACACCGCCATGTTTTCCACCATGATGATAATTGACTGATCCTCTGAAACTGTAAGCCAGCCCCAATAGAATGTTTTCCTTTGTAAGAGTTATCTTGGTCATGGTGTCTTTTCACAGAAATGGAAACCCTAACTAAGACACCATGTTTGCCTTGGGGGTTCTATAGGAAGTGTTCATCTTGGAAGGCCAGAGACAAGGGCAGGTAGTGGCTTCTCCATAGAATGGGGTTTTCTGGGAGTATCTCTGGCCTCTACTTGTGATGGTTAGTTTTAGTTTTAAACTGTCAACTTGACACAATCTAGAATCACCAGGAAAGAGAATCTCTGACTCTTTTGAGACCAGGAATCATAATTAAAAGACACTTCTTTAATTTATTAATTAATTAATTAATTTAGTGTGCATGTGTATGTATGTGTGCATGCATGCACACATGAGTTGGGGTGCCTGAGGTATCTAGAAAATTATGTCAATCTCCTAGTGCTGGAGTTACAGGCACTTGTGAGCTATACAATGTGGGTGCTGGAAACTGAACTCAGGTCTTCGAGAGAGCAGGGAATGCTCTGAGCCTCTGCATCATCTCTCCAGCCCCCAGGGATCATATTTTAACAAATCCCCCAGGTGTTTCCAGAGTTCCACTGTTCTCAATTGGAAGAGATAAAAATTCAGATATAAACTCAATGGAAGTAGAGCCATTTCTGTCCATTTTTCTTCCAGTATTTTCTCTTTCAACCCATCAAATAAATATACGTTTACACAGTTGTAATGACAGCACACATTCAGTTAAGCATACTGCCCTTTTTTCACTTAATGTTGGAACATAAGTACGTGTCACCTACTTGTTTTCCTAATGCTGTGCCGCTCTACTGGATAGCAGTGCGCAGACCCCAAATGTGAGCTGGCGTGTGTGGACGTGAAGGTGGGAATGTAGAGGTGAACATGTCTACAAGGAGACCACCCCTTCCTTGCTTTGAGTCTCTTCATTTCCCCCACCTTCTGCCCCAGCCCACTGGGAAAAATAAAAACCGTGAGTGTGTCTGGAAGTAGAACTGTAGACAGAGAATGGTAGATTAAGTTAATAGCTTTGCCTTTTCAGAAGCCGAGGAGATATCACTGCGCTTCCGAGTGGCAGTGACCGAGAACTGCACCTTCTTTGGAGCAGACCTTTTAGTCTTGGCTCCCACTCCTGTGCCTGACTGTGAGTCCCTACATTGCCAGAGTTACTGTGGCTCCTCTGCCCCTTGCAAGACTGGATCACCCACTGCGGCTGAAGTCCAGATATGGTGCCTGGGCCCCTTGGCAGGGGTTGGATGTACTGCCCTCGTCTTGCTAATCCCGTTCGCTGGCAGGCTGGACTCTAGTTCGCGGAGAAGGTTCCACTCTAAAACGGACACCCTTCCTGGAGCCATTGGTCAGCCACTTTCCTGACAGTGAGAACTGCTGGCCCTTTTGCCCTGTGTAGACCATCGATATCAAAAATATGATCTTGGAGATGTATTTCAGACTGCTCCGCTCTGTCTGTGGACCAGGACTAAATCAGGGCAGCCTGTCTTCCTGCTGAGTCGTGAGTACCCAGCATGGCAGCTGGTGTGTTAAATAGGGCAGAGGGAGGGGAAGACCAGAGAGGAAATCTAGATACCCAATTTTGGCTTTTGGCCGGGCGCTCTCTGGGTGATTTGTGTTTTTAGGTCAGTTTGCAGACATCAGGCCTTCAGTGGCTCTTCAGTTTCTTCCTGTGCAGTGCTAGGTCCCCGTGGAAGGCAGTCAGGGTGAAAGTCGGCTGTCTGTTCTCTGGTCTTTGGCCTGTCCTAT
The DNA here is from genome assembly GCA_019843965.1 of Rhynchomys soricoides. Lineage (NCBI taxonomy): Eukaryota > Metazoa > Chordata > Mammalia > Rodentia > Muridae > Rhynchomys > Rhynchomys soricoides. Next base: position 5,903,682 of record JADRCH010000036.1, on the reverse strand, counting down.
CTAGGTGACACTCACCAGGAGGGTTCTGGACTCACTGGACTACAGGGCCAGGACGTTTGCCAGTAAGCAGGAGACTCTCTTACAGATGGGGGGGGGGGGGAAGAGTCTGTACAATGCTGTGTAGGTATGTTCATCCTGAGGGAGTGAGCTGCATTTCTGCCTACCTCTTCTAATAGTTACAAGTCAGGAATTAGCAAGTCTCCTTGGGGCAGTGATTTGAGGCTGGCTGGGTCTGCAAGGGTGAGTAAATGACAGGTGTGACTTGTACATGCAAGGTCCCTCTATTCTGTGGCCCTCCTATCAGGACAAACCCTACACTAGCCTGCCTCCTCCCCAGTTGGGGAATCAAAGAAATCATATGCTAGATAACCAGTGAGATATCTCCCAAACTTAGGCCTAAGCTAGTTGTAAGTAATCAGCCTGCCTGCCTGCCCGCCCACCCACCTGTGCCCCTCCTTCCTTCCCTCCCTCCCTCCCTCCCTCTCTGCCTTCCTCTCTTCCTCTCTTCTTCCCTCCCTCTCTGCCTTCCTTTCTTCTTATGCACTAAAATCCCACTCTTGCCCAAAGAGCACACCATGACTTTACAACTGTGTATGTTTAACCTTCCAACTTCTAGTAGGATACATAGAATAATTCAGTATATTAGATATTCCACTCTATCTTCCTGCTCTGCTGTTTCACATCAAATTTACTTACACTTATGTTTAAAAGAAGCTAGATAAATTGGTTTTGAATTTTCTTTTTGAGGTCATAGGTGCCTTTCACAATCTACCAAGAGGTAAAAGACCCACTCTGTGTCCCCTGCTCAAAACACAACCTACACACAGCCTTGGCAGTATCTTGGGAGGGGTTGGGACTCTGAAACCCACCACCTGGGCTGAATAAAGATCCCTAGTCTTCAGCTATAAGCATCTCAGGGTCACTAATAAACCATTTATCCCCAAATCCCACCGTTACCAACTTTCTGAAATTGTTGGTAATTGGCATTTGAATTTAAAGATGGACTTAGCAGTTGCTGGGATTCTGCCACTGGTGGTTGGTCATAGTCAGCTGCAGTTTAACCAGCATGTGCTGGCTCGTGACTGCTCTCTCCTCTGTCCTTCACCTCCCTATTCTCCTCCTCCTCCATCTCTATTTCTTCCTCCATCTCCTTTCCTCCTCCTCCTTCTCTTCCTCCATCTTCTTATCTCCTCCCCTGTCCCCTCTCGTCTTTGTCCTTCATCTTTATCTCAGTCTCTTCTTCCTCCTTCCTACATAATTTACTCTCAGAAGGTTCAGGTTTGAAAGACACTCGCACATTATCAGCTCTGGAGCTGTGCTTCTGCCCAAGGAAGGCCTTATTTCTTGTTCTCTGATGCCAGCCTGGAAGACCCCACACAAACACACCCCCTCGGGTAAGGTCTTTGCACAGGCAGTTGGGCATGAGCTCTTTCACCATTACCTTTCTCCAGTGGGACTCATGCCATGCCATGCCATGCTGTGGTGGAGAAAAATGTACACCCGTGACTGATCACCTTCATTACACGAAGTGGGCTGCCTCACGCATTGCATTTGAAACGTGAATCATTTTCATTCCCTTCTGTCCATAATAAAAAATATTTTCAGTAATATTTATGAAAAAGTATTAATTATTTTCTCAACTCATTCTTCAGTTTTAAAGCAATGGACAGGGTTTTTTTTTTAAATCAGAGAGAACTCTTTATTTTTTTTTAAAGATTTATTTATTTTATTTATGAGTACATTGTTGTTAATTTCAGACACACCAGAAGAGGGCATCGGATCCCATTACAGATGGTTGTGAACCACCATGTGGTTGCTGGGAATTGAACTCAGGATCTCTGGAAGAGCAGCCAGTGCTCTTAACCGATGAGCCATCTCTCCAGCCCCCAGTTTTGTTTTGTTTTGTTTTGTTTAAAAGACTAAATCTCAACTTTAAGATAATCAAATACAATAAAAATACTCGGGTGTGAACTTAAAATTTTACTTACCAAGCAAATTTTTAAGCTTTACACTTCACAATCTATTTTACTCATAAATTTTAAACACAAACAAAGTATCTTAGTGGATGGGTATCACATTAGAAAATAGAATTGAAGTAATGTGAATCCTGAAGTTTCATCTTTACTGTTGCTTCCCTGTCATGTTTATTTTTAGCTTCCTGTTTAAATGTGAGAATGCGTATTAAGTACCAGGAGGGTTGGGACATGAAATGTATCTGAGATAGAAAGAAGGATTCTGGGGTACTACACGCTCACTCCCACCAGGAGCATGTTTTGTTTTTGAGCTCCAAGACTGCATAAGCAGCATGTTCCTGAGTATGGGAGTGCAGGTGCCACATGTGGCAGTCAGGGGACGGCCTCAGGGGTTGGTCCTTGATTTTTTAACACCTTGCTTGAGACAGGATCTCTTTGTTGCTCAGCACTGCACATGGCATGCTAGCTGGTCTTTGAACTTCTGGAGAGTCTTCTGACTCTACCTCCCATCTCAGTGTAGGAGAGCTGAGATTACAGCTACCATGCCAGCTACCATGTCCCACTTTATATGGATTCTGGAGATTTGAACTTAGTCCTTATGGCTTTCGTGACAAACACTTTATCTACTAAGCCTGAAGTTAATGTTGAAGTCAGTTTCTTGTCCTCAGCATCGTGGGTTCCGTGGTGCATTGTTGCGGGACCCTTCTGTGAACAATAGGATGACTGTTGAACTCCTGACCACTGCCTGCTAGATGGTGGAGAACTGTTCTCTCTATGATATACAATGGAGAATGCTTCTGGACTCTGCTGGATGTTCCCAGGAGGGCAAAGTCACCCCATTGAGACACTGGTGAAAGATGCTCATTTGCTGGAAGGATCCTGGTGACCCTGCAGTTTCCCCATAAGGCCACGGTGCCAGCCCCATACTGACAAATGGGGTTACATACTATACAAAGAATTCTGCTTTGCTGGAACCAGAAGCCCCTGACTCTCACCCTATTTCCTGAGGTCACCCACTGCTAATCAGCTCTAGTGCCTTCAGCTTTTAGATAAACCACAATCTGAGAAAACAGCAGGATGAGGAGATTGTTGAGGAAAAATCCAGATAGTGCTAAGATGTGGGGAGGGGGTAAGGTGGGGCAGAGGCGGCCTAACCTCCTTTGTATTGATTACTTCCAAATCCCAAGTCTCAATGGCAACAGAGACTGACGATGAGAGGGTGAATGCAGTCTGGTGTAGTTACACAGGATATCAGCAAACAGAATGATGAACTCCAGCCACAAGCAATGCACCGATGGCCTTCAACTCCAAGTGACAAGAGAATGTGAGAGATTTCTCACAAAGGAAAAGTCCCCAACGGCAAAGTGACACATTCGGGCTTAAGTTTGTGAACATTCTTTGAGGACTTATGATATAGACTCTTTCTTCCCTCCTTCCCCTTCCCTCCTTTTGTCTTACGTACCCTTTCATGAGATGGAGTCTCACTCTACAGCTCAAGTTGGTCTCAAACTCACAGCAGTCCCCCTGCATCAGCTTCCCTGTGCTGCAACTATAGGCATGATGTCTTTCTAGTATATTATATATATATATACGTATATATATATATATATAATATTCTAGTATAGTATATATATCTCACATAAATTATACACACACACACACACACATATATATAATATCACATAAATCTATACTGTATATGTCAGTAAAAATCAAATACAATGTTCAGCGTGTAGAGACAGGGAAAGCCCAATCCACTGTGAACCCAGGGAATAAAGATCAATATCTTGGTCAGGAGGGTGCTTCCTGGCCACGTGTGATTTTGTGTTTCAGATTCTCTTCTCAGCCCTCCCTCCCTCCCCATATCCAGTCTTAGATTCAGGGTTCAGATTAAAGAACACCTCCTCCAGAAAGATCTGTAAGCTTCCATCTACTGTAGATCAGACCTCAGCTCCCTCTGCTCATTGCTGTCTGACCACCCAGGACTCCATTGAGTCTGTGACCACACTGTAATTATATGGTGACCTGGGTAATTTTCACACATCTTTCTGAGCAGATTATGTTCATCCCTGGTCCTCCTACATCACCTTTCACATTTCCTAATACCCCAAAAGTTTCTGGAAGTGTTGTTTACTGAATAGACAGGTAGTTAACACTTTCTCTCTTCAACCTTCTTTCTGGGAGACTCACTTTATGTAGGTTTCCATCTCATATAGACAGTTCTGACTGAAAAGTGGAAACAGCATCGATTCCGTTTTGGACTCTAGTCTTAACCCTTTAACTCTCCCCTCCCACCTTTTTTTTTGTACAAAGAGGGACCAAGAGATTGATAAAAATCTATCAGTACATTCTAAAATTCTCCCTTTGCTTCTGCAAGAACTAAGCTGGTCTCACATCTTCAGACTGACTCTCTGATGTGGGCAATGTCATGTGCTCTGTGGGTGCATATTTATTCTCCCTTTTGACAGACATGGTCAACAGCAAGAAAGTGACCATCTGTGCTGTTGCTACAAACTGACCTGCCTCATCTGACTTCATTCATACCTTAATATTTTAATTCAAGTATAGAAGTTAGTAAAAACACAAAGCAAAAATAAAGAAGTCAATGAAAACACTGAGCATTAAGAATAAGATGGCGTAAGCAAAATACCAGCATTATACATAGCCCATAAAATATCAGCAAGCAGAAGTAATTAATATGAAATTAATAACTGACTTAGACTATAAAATAATAAATTCAAAAAAACCAGCCATTTTTCCATAAGAGGAAAAACTTTCTGGAATTTTTGGGTACATACCCAACTAGTAAGTTATTGATTTTCAAATTTTTTGGAGCTCTCTTCAAGCATAGTTTTTCTTTTTTTTAAGATTTGTTTCTATTCGTGTGTGTGTGTGTGTGTGTGTATGTGTGTGTGTATGCATGTGTGTGTGTTTGTTAGCTAGTTTGGTCAGTTTGATACAGGCTAGAATATTTGGGAAGAGAGAACTTCAGCTGAGAGAATGCTACCAGATTGGCCTGTGGGCAAGCCTTGTTCATTTTCTTGATAGATGGTTGATGTGGGAAAGCCTAGTTCACTGTGGGTGGTGCCACTTCTGGGCTGGTGGTCTTTGATGCTCTAAGAAAGCAGACTCTGTAAGCCAGGAGGAAGAGGCCATTAAGCTCTGTTCTTCCCAAACCCCTGCATCATAAAGTACCTGCTCTGGGATCATGACTTCCTTTCATGATGGACCGTGATTGATACATACAAGCTGAAATAAACCATGTCCTCCCCAGTTACTTTTGGCATTTTATTTCATCGAGAGAAACCATAACTAAGGCCGTATACACATAAGTTCCAGAGTGTGTGGAGGCCAGAAAAGAGCATCAGATCCCCTGGAGCTGGAGGTACAGGCGTCAGAGAGCTACCTGATGTGTATGATGGGAGCTGAACTTGGGTCCTCTGCAAGAGCAGCAATCACACTTAACCACTGAGCCATCTTTCCAGCCCCAAGTACATCCTTGAGGAAAGAAAAGTCTAAGTCTCTGGTGGATGGATATAGAAGCTCAAATCTGTGACCTCAGTGCTCAGGAGGATCTCAAGGTTGAGCCTAGCCTGGGCTACACAGATCCTGTCTCCAAATCCATCCATCTATCTATCCATTTGTCCATCCATCCATCCATCCATCCATCCATCTATCCATCCATCCACCCATGCATTCATCAATCCAACAACCAAATTTTAAACAGTTTGGACCAGCAGATCTTCATGACAATGGGCACAGAAGAAAGTTCCAAACCTCTGTGTAATTTGGTCAGGTTGTCCAGTTACTTTAATCCTGATCTAACATGCCATTCAGTCAGGAACCTGGACCCCATCTGCCTGATGGGGCATGTAAGTCTATCCTTGGCCACCAGTGTAGTTTATGAAGCTGTAAACTAAACAGATAGACTGCTGGTGGCTCCTTCAGTTCAGGAGAAAAGCTTTGTCAGAAAACTTAAAGACTAAGAAACACACAATGACATCTCTGCTTTAGATAGGACCAGAAATAGGACTCAGATTCCCATCTCTTGGGAGAGAGCAAGGCGATTTCACAACCCCAATAAGACTGAGCATTTGATAGCACACCATGCTCCCAGATGACAAATTAGAATTCAAATGAACCGTTAGGAAGATCCCAAGTCTTTCAGATCATTGTCTGCTGAAAAAAAAATCTCCCAGTGTCGCCATGACACCCGCAAGAGACTGAACTGCCCATTACAGGGGCCTTTTTATGTCATCTACTCTCAGGGCAGCTTTTTAAAAATTCAGTCCCTTTTATAAAGTGCTACACAGCTCTTGTACCTTGGGAGCTACTTAAAGAACCACTTCATGAGCTCTGAAGCAGATTCCATCCCATATCGGCTATCTCTGCAACACAGTCGAGAAAAAAAAAATCCACGGTCATTTCTAGAGAAAAGATAAACACTTACCTGTTCCCACACCTTGTCCACAGGCACTTGACTGGATAAAGATGCTTAACACCAGGAAAATGGAGATTGGGAGGAGATTTCCCATGTCTCTTGTCTCACCTGGGGTCTGAGGTCTTCTTGCTAATGTCTAGAACTAAAGAGACCAGAATGCTTCTTGGTACTCAGTTGGGGAAGGCCCCTATTAATTATTAACCTTAAAACCCATTACCTAGTATTTGAACACTTTCTTTGCCTCCCCTAGTCCAAATCTAGCAATAACTAGATTGACCCACAGAAGCACTTTTTAATCTTGATAAATTTTGGAAGTAAAATACCTCACCAGGTCATCTTTCCTCTGAGTCAAGCTTAGAGTTCAGAATCAATCAATTGAAAGTTAGTATGTTGTGTTTGGACACTTGATCAAAGGTCAGCTAGGTGACCTCTGTATTATTGCCTGCATTGCCCTCTGAAGCACTTGAAGGAAGGTAGTGTCATGGTCCTAGTCTTTCTAGTGGCATGTCGGCCCCAAAGAGAGATAAAAGTTCCCCCCCCCAGGAACTCTGCTTCCTGTTGAGTTCAGCCATATTTCAGACACCTGTGGTGTAATTGTGGTGGGGTGTCATTTTTATAGCTGCAAGAGGAGCTGGAACCTGGTGAGCTCAGGTTAAGAAGGGACTAGGTGAGAAGCGAAGATCAGAGTCTTGCTGAGAGCCCTGTTGGGAGATACCCCAGGACAAACTCACTCACTGGGTTAATTAATGTCCAGTCGAGAGTAGAGGGCTATGAAGCAAGGTCACTCAGCAAAAGCATGCATGGAAGAGGCTGTGCTGTGCAGCTCTTGCAAGAGTCTTGGCTCTCTAGTGCGATTTAAATTTTATTTATTGATTTAATGTGGACACACTGAACAAATAAATGCTGTGTGTTGAATACCACTGTGTACCAGGCGCTGTTGTCAGCTTTAAAGATAGTTAAGTGAATAAAGTAGGTAAACATGCAGTCCTGTGGAGTTTATGTGCCTTGGGGGATGTGTGTGGGGGAAGAATTATAGAAAGCAGAGATACATGCATGAGAACTATTTGGCTGAGAATGTAGCTCAGTTGGTAGAGTGCTTGCCTAGCAGGCATGAAGCTCCAGGTTGGATCCCTAATACATGGGCTTTGGTGGCACACACCTATAGCTCCAGCACTCCGGAGGAGGCAGGAGTGACAGGAGTTCAAGGTCATTTCTGACTACACAGTGAGTTCAAAGTCAGCCTGTGCTAGATAACACGTGGTATCAAAAAATAAAGTAAAAATAAAGAAATAACAGAGATAAAGGAGAAGGCAGTAGTTTTAAATAGAGTGCTCAGAGCGAATCTTGCTCAGAAATTGAACTTGAACCCAAGGATTGAGGGAAGTGAAGGGGTCAGTCTGTGGGGAAAGAGAGTTTCAGACAGTTAGGGCAAAGGCCCTGAGGTTGGAACATGTTTGGTGTGTTCTAAGAATAGAAAGATGGGTAGAGATTTACATAAAAAACTCAGACATTCAGAACAAAGGAGCAAATAATTTTATGTGTTGGTTTGCATGTGAGCAAGGGTAAAGAGGAGAGCGGAGTGAAGAGTGACTAAGCCAGGGGGCTTTGATGGTGACTGGTGTCATGGAACCATGGGCCTGGATGGGGGCTGGGCTGATTTTTGGAATGGAACTACTAGACTCCTTGGGTTGCTGGGAGGGAGGAGGTAAGAAGAGTGAAGAATGGCTCCAAGGCTTTTGGTTTCAGCAAATAGTGGAATGGGGTTACCATCCACGGAGACAGGGAAGCCATGAGTGAAACGAGTTGTTGTTGGGGGGGGGGGAGGAGATGAGCAATTCAGATTTTGCTCTGTGGCATCTGAGTTGGCTCTTAGACATGCCAGTGGATGGTAGAAATGCTTAGCAGACAGTTAGCTAAAGTGCCATTTTTTGTGTGTTAATGACTGACTTAAAAGCTCTCTGAAAGAGCTGGGGAGACAGCTCAGGGAGGAAACTGCTTGCAATGCAAGCCCAAGGACCTAGATTTGATCCCCTAAATCCACATTTTAAAAGAGCCAGATGTGAGCATGTTCTTGTAATCCCATGCCTGGGAGGCAGAGCCAGGCTGATCACTGGGACTTGTTGGGAAACCAGCCTTGCATCATTAGAAAGCAGTGGGCCCCAGTGAGAGACTCAACCTAGAGGCTGATTGAGAAAGACAATGGATACCAGCGTTTGGCTCCCACAGGCATGTGTGCACATAGCTGGAAATAGTCTTGATCTTAACTCCAAACCTGTGTGCTCTGTGGCTGAACTTCCTTCCTGAAACATGGGGACTATCCTGATTCCTGAGGAAGGACTGGGTTTCTGGATTTTGGGGTATTTTCTTTCTGTTTTGCATGGTTAACAGGATCTGAAACTTCCACTTTTTCACACTAAGCATTCAAATCTTCAAACCCCTAAGACCATTTGGCCTCAGATCCATCTTTCACCACCCTGCTCCCCTCTCTTCTTTTCCGGATATTGCAGCAATCACTCCCAACCCCTATTTCACTCTGCAGGTAAATTGTACCAAGTACAATGAGCCAGCCTGCCTCCTGGCTATGCTATCTGTGCAGAATGTTACATACCACCATCAGCATTCAATATCTTATCTCTAGGGTGGGGATAGCATGACCTGAGATAATATTTTAAGATACTCACTTTCCCCTAACTTGTCTTTTCTCCCACAGAAGAGGGATAAAGTAAAATAAGTCTACATAGTGTTTCTCTTCCTAAACCATGAGATCCCAGGGCAGGGAACTGCTAACCAACCAAGACCATCAAAGAGCTAAATTTCTTTTTTAATCGTTTGAATTTCATACATAAAATGTTATACATATAATATGTGTATATGTTACACATAATGCATTTTTATCCAATATACCCCCTTTCCCTCTCCTCCAATGTCTCCCTATCCCCATAACCACCATTACTTCCTAACTGTATGTGCTGTTTCTTAAAATCTCACAAAGTCTATTTAGTGTTGTCTATATATGCACAAATGTTAGACGTTCTACTGGAGCAAGGGGATCCTTTGGGGGCTACATCCCCAAAGAAAACTGATTCTCTCTCCTTCAGCAACCATCAGCTGCCAATAGTTCCATAGACATTACTGGCTGCTCCTGTTGCTCTTGGTTATCCTCCAGATCTTGATGGTAAGATTCTGTTACTGACGGTACCACATACTTGAGTCCTAGGACATGGAGAAACCAAGCTGGGCTAAAATGTTTTAAAGGGACACAAAGGGATCTTCTATCATCCCATTACTGGAAAGACAGTGCCTAAAACTTAGAGGTATGGGGAAAGGAAGACTTGCCCCTGGAGCTGAGAGCTTAGGGGGTGGCCCCTTGCTTTGTAGAAACTCTGGGAGGGGGTAAGACCCTAGATAGAAAATGTTCTGTGTATGTCATAATGCAGAAGGGCATTCTTAGCCTTGTGTTGGAGCTATGCTGAGCCTTCCAAGTCAATAGGTCAAGATGACAACAGGACAGACAGACAGACACTCAGTGTCCATCTATGTGAATAAATTATAGAGGACTAAGTAACTTGCCTTTAGCTCATACCCAAGTGCTGTATCTGCTCCAGAACCGTGGTATACCTGGGGTAGGGTAGGAGGATAAAGAGAAAGAATCCAGGGATGCCTGAAAATAAGCATTTGGAGCCATGGATTCAGGTGACCTGTAGACAGCAAAGGTGCTTGTGTGTCAGCATTTGTGGACTAAGAGTCACACCTCTATAGACAAGTCCATGATGAGTGTTAGAGACTCATATGTGGAGTTTGAGTGCCCTGTTCATAAAAGAGGCACAGTAAATCACAGTGACTTATTTTGAAGGCAGCATGATCCATAGTCAAGAGTCAAGAATGAGAATCAGGTCTGGTTCAAATCCTTGGTCTTGTACTTACTAGCTGAATGCCCTTGGGTAGTGTTCTTTAGCTACACCACTAATGTCTCTCCAATCTGATTAAGTGATGAAGTGCATGTGAGGTACTCAGCATTCCTAGTAATAATAGCAATGACAGTATTATTATGTGTGTATGTGTTGGTGTGAATGTATGTGCTTGTGCATGCATGTGTGTGTGTGTGTGGTTGAGGGTAGAGGTTGCTATTGGATATTTTCCTACGTACTATCTACCTTATGTGTTTATTGGTTTTTTTAGACAGGGTCTCCCATTGAATCTGGAGCTCATAGACTCAGCAAGATTGAATGGCCACCAAGCTCCAGGAAATCACACTTCCACCTCCCTAGTGTTGAGATCACAGCCATATGCACTTTCTTTTCTAATATGGGTGCTGAAGGTCTGAACTCAGGCTCTCATGCTTGAACAGTTGCATCTTAATGACTTGGCCATCTCCCTAGCCCCTATTATTTCAATAATGCTTTTAAAATCACCCAGAGGATCAGGAGTAAAAAAAAACTATAGTGCTACAAAATGAACATAAAGGGGCAGCAAAGCAATGGCTCCACCCTCCAACTGCTCCCACGGCCACAGTCACCAGAGGGAACACAGAGAATGGACAAGCTATGGGCTCATCCCAAGAACAATGGGACAAACTTCTCCTGAGCTGGAGTAAGAGCTGTAGCCAAGAGAGAGCTGCCAAGAGAGAGCTGCATGGCTACACAATCAGCTGGATGAGACCAGCTGAGCCTCAGAGTTCTCATTGTGTAACATTAGGAGATGTGTGTGTGTGTGTGTGTGTGTGTGTGTGTGTGTGTGCGCGCGCGCGCGCGCACGTGTGCTTATACTACTCTATCACATGTAAGCAAATAAATGTCCCCATGCTGAGGGTGTCCAAAATCATCTATGAAGACAGTTGCAAGAGGGTGATGTGCCTGTGTTAGACAGAACCACTCCTGGACCTTCAGGGCCTGACTATAATGTCTTAGACACCTTCAATGTATACAGTCAATAGATTTATTCAGCTTTTACTATGCCTAGAAAATGACAGCCAGCCAACCAGCCTACCTGCCCACCCTCCTTCTTTCTTTCCTTCCTTCTTCCTTCCCTCCTTCCCTCCCTCCCTCCATTCTTCCTTCCTTCCCGCCCCCCTCCCTTCTACTTGACTCTGGATTTCCTATGTCCCAGGCTATAGCTTGAACAGATGACCCAACCTCTGACCTTCCTGCCTCAACCTTCCAAGTGCCAGGGTTACAAGTGAGTGGCATTATGCCAAGTTTATATCCCACTGGACCTAGAACTCAGAATGTCATGAATTCTCCACCTGGCCTCTATCAATTGAGCTCCCTTTCCTGATCTACCTAGGGGTTTCCTGGCAGCTTTCCCCATGAGCTGCAGTGGACAGCAGGCCCCTAAGAGGCTACCACCATCATCCACTTGTGCTAATACAGTTCCTCAAAGACCATTCTAATTTGGGCAACACTTCACTCTGGTTTGTAAAATAATGTTTTTATCATTAGGTTTTTTAAATGGTCCCAATTCTAGCTGCCTTTCAATTTGAAGAGCTTCTTAAAGAAATGCTAATTTCAAGAGTCTGGTGTTTGGTGACCTGAAATTAATCTTTTCCTTTAGAGTCACAGTGATAAGAAAACTAATCAGGAGGCAAGAAATAAATACTCTGTGGGGCTGAAGAAGAGCAAACCCCAGAGGAGGGAAGGCAAGGACCAGGGTGAAGTCCAGCTACAAGGGAAACCAAACCACATACCATGTTCCATGTGTACAGGTGAACACACGTGTGAGTTCAGCCTTAGATGTGGGTCCTCTGTACTGTACAGCTTGTGTTTTGAGAGAGTCACTCACCAAATCTGAAACTCTGCTTAGGCTAGGCTGGTTGGTCAGAGAGCCCCAGGAATTCTCCTGCCTCTATTTCTCTGGCACTGGGTTTACAAGCATAACCCCCCACCCCTGGCTTTTCTATATGAGTTGTAGGCCTTGAACCCACTCCTTGCATTGGTAAGTCAAGCACTTCACTGACCGAGCTGTCTTCCCAGCCTAACTGTACCCTCCGCATTCTTGCCTGGTTCCTGGTTGCCTGAATGATCTTGGGAGTAAACAACTAAGCTTTTACTGGGTCACCGATTGACCTGGGTGGATATTCTCATATTATGTGGGCAAAACCAAGCAGAGGGCAGTCAAGCACCCAGGAAAACCTCATCGGTGGCATTGGCAGGGAGCACAGCCTCACTTGGAAAAGAACTGAACTGGAATGTACCCCTTCCCTTATCAATGTTAGGAAATAAAGAAAAGGAGAGTAAATAAATGGGGGGGAGCAGGCATGCATAGCTTGTTATGGACACTTAAAAGAATGAGGTGGTGTGAGCATTCACACACACATACACACACACACATACACACATACATACATACACACACACACATACATACATACATACACACACATATAGCTAATTTGTAAATGTGTGGATACATATGGGTATCTGTGGCTCATGTGTAGAGGTCAGGGGTCAACTTGAGGGAGTCAGTTCTCTTCTTCTCCCCTTTGGGTTCTGTTGGTTGAACTCAGGTCACCAGGCTTGGCAGCCAGTATCTTTGCCTTGTGAGCCATCTCAGAGCTCTCTGAACTCACCATTTTGAGCATTTTAAGCAGCCATTTATTCACCCAAGGGGTTCATACTGGTGAGTAGGCATGCCTTCATATCAGCTGTCTTCTAACTGGCTGTGGGAGCTGAGGTGAATTAGGTAAACCAACCCCCTCACCTTAGCACTGAAGGAGGGGAGGGCTGAGACCCCTCCCTAAGCTAATTTGCAGACCTCCCAGTCTGGGTCAGGCTACTGACTCCTCCTATCAGGATTCTAGCTATGGAGGATGTGAAGCAAATAAGAAGAACAGAAGAATAGCGCCAACCCTCAAAATTCCAGCAGTTGGCACTGGGGTTTAGATGAGTGGTTCTGAACCTGCTGGTCATGACCCATTGAGGGGGTGCATACATCAGATATCATATGTACCAGATATTTACATTAGGATTCATAGCAGCAGCAAAATTACAGTTATGGAGTAGCAATGAAACTGGCCTTAAGGTTGGAGGGCGCCACACATGGGGGATTATATTAAAGGACAGCAGCCTTAGGAAGGTTGAGAACCACTGCCATAGATCCTTTGTACTAGTGGTGCATTTTATGATTTCCACAGCCCCAAGAGAATGTTGCTTTTTATGTTACACTTAAAGGCAAAGGGGAGTAGTGTCCCCACTGCTTTGAGCAGTGATGATTGCTGCTCCCTAGGGTTTTCTGAGTTCTTTGAAAGAGAGGGGGCACCGTGTAGAATTTGGGGCACACCTTCTCTACATTTTCTATCTGAGTGAGTGCTGCTTGAGCTTGGAGTACTGGGTCCTTCAGAGACCAACTAAGGCACAGGTTGCTGTATCTGATTGGGGCAAACCAAAAATATAGCTTGAGCAGGAAGCCAACATGAACCACTGGCTCTCTTCTTAGGTTCCAGTGCTCCTGACCATGAGGCATTCATTCCAGGGAGTCTGTCTTCACCCTGGATGTCAAACAGAAATGACCCATGCCTTTCTGTGATGGCTAGTCTTCATGCCATGTGACCTCGATCCTCACAAAGGCCTTTTAGGATTAGTACCTGCAATTCATGGCTGCGTGAAGCTGGGAATTGGCTCCCATTTGTTCCCTTTTATTCTCAGCAATCAATTTCAAGTTAGTAGTTGATCTCCAGGGATGCTTAATACCAGGGGCTAACAATTTAGGGGACAACTTCTGAATTGTCTGCACAATGCCCAACTCTATGTGAGTACATCTGAGCTTCAGGGAGAGTCCCTGGCTGCAGGCATTATTGCCCTTCTATAGATGGGCAAAGATGAAAGGCAAACAGATTACAGAATTACCCAAATCCTCACTGCAGTCAGAGGTGGAAAGAGATTTGAACTATGTAGGTTTGATTCTAAAGTTCATACAATGAAAACACTTTTGTTAAATAGAGTAGGAATTATTTGTGAGATTTCTGCACATCTAAGGTCTCAAAATGGAATTGTGTCTTTTGTAATACACACACACACACACACACACACACGTTCGAGCACATGCATATATCAGATCACTCTTATAAAAACAAGTTCTACAGTCTTTTCTCAACTATTTAAGAGAGATAAGTCCTGTAATTGTCCAGGAGATCAGCTGATGGTAGAAAAATATGCAGATATTATAGGTAGTGGGATGGAATTCTATAAGTTATTATATATATGCCCAGTCAAAAGGAGGGGTGGGATGCAGAGCAAAGGCCCATGCAGCTTTGTGTTTAACAGGAAGTAGACAGGATGAGGCTGTGCTGAGAACACCTGCTCCAGTGCCATCATTTGGCATTGGATTTTCTGTGAAACCATTGGGAGAAATCATACCTGGGGACCTTGGAAAAGCAAGGGTTGGCAAGGTGGCTCAATAGGAAAGGCAATTGCTGTCAAGCCTTCTGCCATGAGTTCAATTCCCAGGACCCATAGAAGGAGAGAACTAACTCTTACAAGTTGTTTTCTGACCTACATACACATGCTGTGGTTCATTCCCTGGCTGTGCTTAGTTAGCTTTCTTAAAGGAAGGGCTCATGGCTATTTGCCTATGGATGCTGCTGCCTATAGTCGACTGAGCCCTCCTGTATCAATTAAAAAATCAAGACAGTCTTCCATGGACCCCATAAGCCAATCTGTTGGCAGGCAGTTTCTTAGTAGAGGCTCTCCTCTCAGACAACTCTAGGCTGTGTTACATTGTCAACTGAAGCTAATTAGGACAATTCCAACCTCTAATATTTACTTTTTGATTTTTGAGTAAATCTCATTAACTATCATCAACCAGCTAACTCTAAATTTAAATGAGTCATCTGATCATGTTCTATAGTTTATGATCTGAGAAAAACAATTATTTTTTGGGAGTAGAAACCACCCTCAAGCCTGCTCCCAGTGTTGCTAGGATAGGGCACGAAGGCTTGTGGGTGACTCACCAGAGTGATGTAATATAGGATTTCCTTACCAGTCTATTCTTGGTCTTTCAGACACTGGGTACTGTGTCCCATGGAGAGCATGTAGCATGCTATCATGTTTCCAACACTAGAGAGAATTGTTTGCTGGATTCTACCCAGAGGTGTTGGACTTAGAGCCCCTTCCCAAGGGGAGTTGGCATGAAGCTACTTCACCTTGACTGTCAATTTGTAATTCACCTTGACTGTCAATTTGACTGGGTCGAGAAGCACCTAGGGCACCATTAAGACCCACTTTTGGGTGTCTGTGAGGACATTTTCTGAGGTCATTAACTAAGGGGGAAGACCCACCCTGATTGTGAGCTGGAGGCTGGAGGCACAGAAGGAGTGAATTAGAAGGAGGAGGGGTACTCACTAACACAGACTTTCCCCATTCTGCTTCCTGGATGTCGTTTGCTGAACAACTTTGCCCCTCCACATCCTTTCAGAATGATACTCTGCCCCAGTGCAGTGCCGGGAATGATAGAACAGGCTGAGCATGTGCCGTAACTCCTAACACCACAAGCCACATCAAACATTTCCTCATTTTAAATTGTTTCTCTAAGGTACCTGTCACAATATCAAAAATCTAACATATCTGCTTCTGGGAAGTTAGTGTTTTCTCTTTGGGTTAGGTAGAATGGGATTTCTTCAGTCTCAGAGGAGAATCCTTAGCAGGGTGCCTACGTGGATTGACCCATCAGATTCAGTTTTAGTGTGGATGTCCTGCGGAACTGGGAGATGGTGATTCCTGCAGAAGCTTGAAGGCTGTCGAGGAGGACAGGGCACTCAGCAAGGGTTTACTTTGCCTGACCATATCTTGCCTGACCCCATCTTTGAGGGGAAGTCAAGGCAGGAACTCAAGCGGCTACTCACAGCACATCTACAGTCAAGAGCAGAGAAGATAAGCACATCCCTGCTGTCTGCTTGCTAGCTTTATTCGTTCTCACACAATTCAAGGACCCCTGCCTAGGGAATGATGCTGCCCACCGTGGGATGAGTCTTCCCATATCAATCAACTCTTACAATACTCCCTAACTAAGACATGCTCACAGGCTTCTCTGATCCAGGCTATCCCTTAGTTGAGACCCTCTTCTCAGGTGGTTCTATTTGGTGGCGGTACACTGGCATTTAATACTAACCAGTGCACAAGACATGAAAGAGTGTGTGTGTGTGTGTGTGTGTGTGTGTGTGTGTGTAACATTCCTAGTGTCTGAAGTGATTAGTGTCTCCTGTCTGACCCTGTGGCAGTTCACTCAGACAACTGACACTCCCTTTTGTGGCTCCCCCTTTCCCTGCTTCCCCCTCTCCTGGATCTAATGTCCCCTCCAGATCCCATATTTTCCTCCCAGAGAAATCTGCTTTGTCCTGCTTTATCCCTGCAGACCCCTGAGGACAGAGGTCTGGGGTGTAGACGGGCTTACTCCAGAGGACATTTTAGCATTTAGAAATCAAGGAGATGCTGAGTAACCTTTTTGTTGAATTACCTCTTGAGGGTGAATTCTTGGCAGTGACATTTTTGGTAAATGGGTGAGAACAGTCAGGCTTACCAGTGACTATATGGGGCAACTTCTGGACAGCTTCTCTCTTGGGAGATGTTAGCATTCGGGTTTCCTGTTGTTCTTTTAGAATATGTAAATCACCCTCTTCAGATGTTCTCATTTACATGCCTGTGATTTTTATTGAGAATTCCTACTTCTCCACTATGATTATTACTATTGTATTTCCCTTATGGGGATGGTCCTGCCTTTTACCCATTTGTCTTTTGTGATCTTGACATTTATTCTACAAATTTGAATTAGCTATTCATGATCTGTATAATGTTTGATAGAAATATTTTCCCTCTTTTAAAAAAGTCCTTAGTAGTGCTAATTTTGACAGTACCACCATTTCGATTATTTTCCAGCTAAGAAAGTTAAGATCCCTTTAAGGGCTGATAAACAGGACTTTTCAATTTTGTGTAACTTCACTTATGATTAGTTTTTTAAAATATAAATCTTTTATCAATCAATGCTTATTTTGGTGAGTGTTCTGTTTTCCATAACATTTTCTATTATAAAATCAATAAGTGTTTATTATTGAAAAAACAGAGCATGTAAAGAACAGAAAGAAACATAAGCGGGCAGTAAAATCTAAGATGAGCGCTTTGGATATTTTGATGTAGATATATCAAAATGAATATATATTTGTAATATATATATATAATTTCTCCGAATGCAACTGCATTGATGGCTTCTGGGGGAGGGAGAGTTAATTCTCTCTAAGAGTGTGGTCCCTGGTGGGTCAGCTGTGCTCCAGTGGATGGCAGCACACATTACACTCAGTGAATTATTTTAAAAAAAAAAATAGGTTATTTGTTTAAGAGGACGTGAGGGTGAAAGGGATGCTGGGAGAATGGGGATTTATCTCAAAGAGTTCAGAGGAGGAGTGGGGGTGAATGTGATCAAAATACTGTATGCATATGTGGCATTCTCAAAGAATTAATACAAATATTATGTTGACCACTTCACACAGGTCTGTAAGTTGACTGCATTCTCCTTTGTGCCCACCCTCCTTTTCTCATCTGATCTCTTCTGGTATTAGACCCTTCCTTGTCCCAGACACTGCCATTCTATTTCCATGCAGCAGCCTCCATTTTCAATAAATGAATGAATACCACCCTTTAAACTTGTTTAAAGTATTAGAAATATTCAGAAGTACCAACACTCCATAACTGTAAAACAATGTATAAACTTGTCAGCATTGCACATACTGACAATTTATTAGCAAGTTTCATTGACATTGCATTTTAAAAAATCCTTTATTCTATGTGCATGCATTTTCTTATTTGTATGTTTGTGTACCATACACATGATGGGTACCTGTGGAGGCCAGAGATGTCAAATCATGTGGAACTGGAGTTACAGATGGTTGTGAGCCACCAGGTGGGTGCTGGAAACTGAACCCAGCTCCTATGGAGGAGCAGACAGTGTTCTTAACCACTGAGCCATCTGCCCACCTCTAGCATAAACACTTTCAAGAATAACAACTATAGACTATCGCATTCTATAGATGTACCACAATCCATTCAGTTACCTACTGTTTTCATTAGATTTCCTGCATCAAGATACCACTACTGTGAACAAAGATGCTATACACACAAATGATGACCTGTATTTGTAATTACTTCCTTCATGTAGATTTTTAAAGAATCTACTGTTGTGGCAGTTTTCACACCTGTGTATCTATACTATATTTTTCATGGTAAATTGATATCCACTATCCCTTGGGCCTTTTTTTTCTCCCTTCTTTTTCTGTAAAACCATTCTGCCATTTTTAAATATATATATATAAACAATCAGCTGGAAGTTGAAGAATCTGGATGTTGCTCAGGCCACAGCACCTGACAGATACGGACATGCTTCTTCTGAGATACTGTCTGTGAATCTCTAGCTAAGAGACTTCCAAGTGCCAGGATCCCTCACCTGGGAAAGTGAGTTTCCATTAAATGGGGTACTGCTGCAGCACATCCTGCTCCCAACCCCTTTCCCTGACTTCTGCATAGGAAATTAAGAGAGCCTAGTGCAAGCATTTCCAGAAGATATGAATTCCCATTTCTGCCACGTGGGCCCCATTTCCCACTCTCAAAAGCCCCTGCAACACTGTTGTCTGTCTGTCCATGATATTAATAACTTTTCCAATAGATTCTTTGCTCCCCAAAAATCAACAGTCCATCTCAGTGTCCCTCATGAATGAATTCACACCCTGAGATTTTTCACAAGTAAACTGTCAGATTAAACTAAATTTATTTAAAGTTCCCATCAACTGTGAGTGGCAGAATTTCCTTCCTCTGTTCCAAACCTTACTCTTGTTGGCACCAGCTAAATGAATAATCCAAAACAGTGTTACATGCTTTGTGTTTTCTTCCACATGTGGGTTAAAATTGAATTTACTACAGCCTTTACATTTTACATACTCACTTATGTTTTTAAATATACTTTTAAAATTTGGGGACAATTTTTTAAAGAATTTGATGACCAAACCCATCCCTAAGCATAGTGAATATTCATGAAAATGATCTGTTTCTCCGAGCATCAACCTAAGCATGCCCCATCTGCTCCCTAATTTTATGAGTAGAATAGCTCTATATCCTGTATTTCTTCCCAAACCTGTTTTCCTTCCTAGGAGACATCTCTAGCCTAAATTTGACGTCTACTGTGTTTGTCTGTACTCCAAATAGATAACATAGCTATAATAATATTTACCATTATTTTGTATGCCTTCAAACTTTCATACTCCACATGTGGCTTGAGCATGACAGGTCTCTCACAGGCTCATATGTTTAAATCTTTTGTCCCCAACTGCTGTTGCTGATTTAGGGGTTTGTGCACCTTAAAAGGTGAAGCAGCGCAGCAGGATGTGCGATGTTGTAGCCCTGCCTACTTCTTGTCCAAGTGCTCTGTTTCTGGTCAATACTTGATGTGAATCAATCCCCAGGTGTTACAGCTGCAAGTCAGCCTGGTTCAGCTACGTGCCATGCCATGTGCCATACTGCACCATGTGCTGGGCCACATGCTGGGCCATGTGCCGTGTGCCATGCTATGTGCCGTGCCACGTGCTGTGCAATCCCCTACACAAAACTTCCAGGGGACATAAAGGTGTCCTCCCCTCAGTTGCGTCTGTTCCATATTGTATTGCAGTAACTAGAGAAATAACTAATATGATATGTGTGCGTGTGTGCGTGCGTGCATGCGTATGGGTGCGTGCGTGTGTGTGTGTGTGTGTGTGTGTGTGTGTGTGTGCAGTCAGTCTGCTTTCTCCGTTTAGCACTTTATATTTTTGAGACTTCCCTCCGCTAGTAGCTGTCATAAATTGTTCTACCATGTGAGTGTATCACAGTTTGATCCTTGGATTGATGGATACTTATGTTGTTAATTCATCTTGTTATTGGGCTGATGTGAACAATGTTGCAGTGGGCATGCATTCATTAACTGAGAAGGGGGAGGGAGGGAGAGAGGGGAGACAGAGAGAGAGAGAAAGAGAGAGAAGAGGAGGAGGGGTAGGAGGAAAAGGAGGAGAAGGAGGAGGAGGAGGAGGAGGAGGAGGAGGAGGAGGAGGAGGAGGAGGAAGGGAGGAAAGGAGGGAGGGAGGGAGAGATGGATATTCTAGTATTCCCTCCCAGGAGTAAAATTCCCACACTATAAGATATGCATCCTTTAATGTTCGTAGATGTTGACAATTTATCCTCCATTGTGGTTATCACAATGAACACATCATTAATAAAATGGGAATGTTCTTTCAATTTTTCCACATTATCGCCCCACTTTCTTGTGTCAAATGATACCATTTCCATCAGTTTGATGGATGTAAATGGCAGCTTGTTTTCATTTTCAGCTTTCTGGTTAGCAGTGGGATTGGGTGTCTCTCTGTGTGGGTCACTGGCCATTCAAATTCCCTTGCTATAAACAGCTCATCTCTCTTCCTTCTCTTCTGCTGGCCGCTTGGTATTTTCTTTTTTCTATTTTTGGATATTTATTTTATTTACATTTCAAATGTTTTCCCTTTTGCAACCCCCCTAACACATCCCCCCTCCCCTGCCTCTATGAGGGTGCTCCCCCACCCACCCACCCACTCCCATCTTCCCTCCCTAGCATTCCCCTACACTGGGGTATCAAACACCCTCAGGTCCAAGAGCTTCTCCTCTCACTGATGTCCAACAAGGCCCTCCTCAGCCACATATGTGGCCAGCACCATGGTTCCCTCCATGTGTATTTTTTGGTTGGTGGTCCAGTCTCCAGGAGCTCTGGGATGTCTGGCCAGTTGACACTGTTGCTCCCTCCATGGGGCTGCAAACCTCCTCAGCTCCTTCAGTCCCTTCTCCTACTCATCCATCTGGGATCCCATGCTCACTCCAATGGTTGGCTGCAAGCATCCACCTCTGTATTTGTCAGGCTGTGGCCAAGCCTCTCAAGAGACAGCTTATCATGCTTCCATCAGCAAACACTTCCCAGCATTCACAAGAACGTCCAGTTTGGTGACTGTATATGAGAGGTATCCCCAGGTGGGGCAGTCTCTGGGTAGCCTTTCCTTCAGTCTCTGCTCTACACATTGTCTCCATATTTCCTCCTGTGAGTATTTTGTTCCCCCTTCTATGAAACACTGAAGCCTCCACATTTTGATCTTCCTTCTTCTTAGGCTTCATATGGTCTGTGAATTGAATCTTGGGTATTCTGAACTTTTGGGCTAATATCCACTTATCAGTGAGTACATATCGTGTTCATTCTTTTGAGACTGAGTTATCTCACTCAGGATGAAATTTTCAAGTTCCATCCATTTGTCTGTGAATTTCATGAGGTCATTGTTTTTAATAGCTGAGTAGTATTCCATTGTGTAAATGTACCACATTTTCTGTATCCATTCCTCTGTGGAGGGACATCTGGGTTGTTTCCAGCTTCTGGCTATTATAAATATGGCTGCTATGAACATAGTGGAGCACGTGTCCTTATTACCTGTTGGAGCGTCTTCTGGGTATAGTGTTTTCTTTACTGGTTTTCAGAGCAGGTTAGATATCTTCTCCCGCTTTACAGTTCATCTCACCCAGGTGCTTCCTGTACTTTCGATGGATAGAGCTTTGATTCCCCCTACCCTCACGCAGTCAGATTTTTAATCTTTTCCTTTGGTAAGATCTTTAGTGTCGCTATTTCTTCCATTTATTCTTTCAAGTTTCACAAAAGAAGCAAATTCTTGAATCAAAGCTATTCTTTGAGTGGTTGTGATACTGGCATTATTAGAATTTACCTTCTGTTGGTCATCACACACTGTCATTTAACAGTCTACACATGCAGGGAAAAGTGATTTTTCTGCCTATGTGTGTGACCAAGCTGCTTCTGCCCTCCAAGCCCTTAGTAGAGATCGGTAATTGCTCTGTTTTCTTTGTTTTTATATGCATATGTTAATGTAGTCACCTACTCAATAACTCCTTTGGGACACTCTCCCATGCCTGACCCTGGTTCTTTTCTTATTTTTAGAATTGTCATTGTGCCTATTTGTCATTGTCTGTCTGTGCACGTGCATGCATGTGCATTTGTGAGTGTGTCTGTGGGTATTTTCTCAGGTTTCTGGGCGAGGATGAGACTTTTTTCCCTGAACAGACCAGCAGGTCATAGCTTCTAATAATTTGGACCTGATTCTTTGGAAAGAATCTGTTCACAAATATGTAGAGATACTGTTGAGTACATTTTAAAAGATTCATTTTGAATTTGTGTGTGTGTGTGATGTGATATATGTGTAAAGTGTGTGTG
>JADRCH010000036.1:5831947-5873271 GCA_019843965.1 Rhynchomys soricoides | reverse complement strand
TGCACACACACAAATACACACAACACAGAGATACACACATATAGACACACAAAAACACACAGACTCATACACAGAAACAATACAGACACACACACACACCATACACACAAACACAGATACACACAGGCACACAGACACACACAGACAGACAAACACATAGATACACACAGACACATACACACAGACACACACACACAAACACACAGACAAAAATACACCACACACAGACACACACACACACACACATACACATACACACACACTTCCCAGAGACCTTGACTCTTCTATGGTAGTTTTGAGTTGAGGTAGCATTTTGGAATATGGTTGGAATTCATATCTCTTGTTACACAGGATAATTAATGCTTCTATTGCTTAAGTATATACTAGTTGGGCTCTCTGTCGTTTAAATCTGCTTATAAACTGGGCATAGTGGTTTGTGCCTATAATCCCAGTACTTGGAAAGCTGAGGCTGGAGGATCATGATGTGGAGGACAGCCTGGACTAGTCTATAGAGTGAAACTCTAGACAAGGCTAGACGTATCCTTGCAAATTTGACCTTCCTGACAAAAAGTATAAAAGGAGAAGTGTGGAGATGCCTGTGACAGTGAATGTAAAGACTGGAACCATATTTTTGTCACAGGGAAAAAGAAGTCATAGAAATTCCTGAATAAGAAAACAAATTGCCCTTGGGTGACACCTAGAACCATAAACACAAGTGAACCTGGGCCTTGAGAGTTTGATTTCAAGCTATCCTCTGTCTCTCTGTTTTCTATCACAGGAGATCCAGCCCATTGCAGAGGTCACGAGCCAGCGTTACACTAAGTTCTAGTCCAGTGACTCTGGGACTCCAAATGAGCCTTGGCTAGTGTCCATTTACTCATCTGCCCAGAGGGCTTAACAACACACCGTATGCCGCTTGGTTTTATGAGGATCTATTTTTGTGGAGCATTAGAGCCTAGCTTGGTACCTGGAGGTGTCCTAAAAAGACATTACTGGATGATGTGCTGTGCTTGTTGGCCAGTTTAGAGTGATTTGTATAATACCATGAGCCTGAGGGTTGAGTTTCTGTCTCTTGACTCCATAGAGCATAAGATGAGCAGAATTTACTCAGTGTTGTCTTCTTGGTGGTAATGTGTTAGGTCCTGAGATTTAGATGGAAAAATCAGCCTTTGTTTCCCACGTGTTTCCCACTGATCAGGCTGTGACAGGGTGTCTGTTTTGATCAGCAAGGCTACTGGTGAATTCTCTCTAATCTTGACTTTCTGTGATGTAGGCTGGGAAGACATCTGTTGGTGGTAACCTATCTCTGTTGTGTGAGGTGTGTTGGATCTGTTCATCACGTTTGTGCCCAAGGCAGGCTGGCCCCTGCGAACTCCCCAGCTGCCCAGTTAGTCATCTGCCAAGGGACAGGTGGTGCTTTGGAGACATGTAGAGTGAAATGTCTCACCTGGGCCTTTAAAAGCTCCCTGTGCTATGAGAACCAGAAAGTGATTTAGTGCTTGTAGCCTTGCCCCTGGGAGACCATCCACTTTCCCATTTTCTCTTGGATTAGTGACTTTTCCCCTTGCTGTGAGCAAATACCTGGCAATAGCAACTCAAGGAAGGGTTCATTCTGACTCACAGCTGATTCAGGCCTTTTGACAGGAGGGTCACAGAATGAGAAGTATGAAAAGCTTGTATTGTACCTGCTGTCAGGAAGCATAGAGGGATGGACAGACCTGCTCAGCACACTCTCTCCTTTATTCTGTCCAGGACCCCATGGACCACAAAATTGAGCTACTCACATCCAGGGTAGGCGTTTCTTATTTACTTAAGCTTGCCTGAAGCTGTCTTTATAGCCATACCCAGAGGAATGTTTCCATAGCGATTCTAAATCTAGTTAAGTTGATAACGATGCTTACCCATCACACTCATCCTTGCCTCTATTTCAAGGTATCCATTCAAGGCCATACAGATGTTTGGCCTTTCCTGATTGACATCCTGGTACCGATGCTTGCTGTTCATACTGGCCTGACCTAACATCTCCCTGGGCATGTGCGGAAGCCTTGCTTCAGGTTCCTCCATGAAGATAATTATTTTGCACTATGGTCCATCACCCAGGAGCTAGAAGTCATCAGACATCAGACCACAAGACCCAAGACCCTTTAGCCTCACTGAGTTCTGCACATGGCTTTCCAAGGACAGCTTCTTGTTTCACTGTCTGGGTGAGGCTGGAGCTGCTAGCCTTCAACCCAGCTCAGTCACAGTTCTGTTTGTTTGTTTGTTTGCTTGTTTTTTGCATCTGTATAAAATATTATTGCTTTTTAATATTATTTCAATCGCTTTTGTATTATGTATGATGTGATGTAATGTGTGTTCATCCCAAATGTCTTCCTCAAAAGCTCTCCACCTTATGTTCTGAGGCAGGCTCTCCCACTGAACCTGGACCTCACTGTTTTGGCTAGACTAGTGAGCCAGTATACCCTGGGGAATCTCCTGACTCTGCTTTCCACGCACTGGGGTGATAGGCGCGTGTGGAAGTACCCACACTTTATTATGTGGGTGCTTGGGATCTGGACTCAGGTCTTGATGTTTGTGTGGCAAGCACTGTACTGAGTGAGCCATCCCTAAGCCCCATTACTTGTTTTTGTTTTTTTTAACATAAAAAATGGAAAATATCAACAAATAAAAGGAGACTCTGAAAGTTAGGTAGGGTTTCAGAGGAGCTGGTAAGATTCCAGAGGTCAAACAACCTTCTAAAAGCTTGAATCAGTTCAATACTGAGGATAGCAACACACGAAAGTACACCCCATGCTTTCTGTCCCCTCCCCCCCCAACATGGCCCCTACAACATTCAGTTGGGCTGTTTCCATGGCTCCCATGTACAGTGCATCCCACATACATCCAGATGGTGGCCTTGAGGAGAGGCAATGCCTCATTGCCCGTGCCATGTGCTGTTCTTATTATCACATGTAAAGTCGGGTCTTCGGAGTCACGGTGATAGATTGGGCAGTTACTTTCTTTTTGAACAGTCACTCAGCCTTGCCATCTGGTGAATCTCATAGCCAGGTGGTGAACTTGAATAACCTCATTTCAGTGTAGGTAGAAGAGACCCCTGTTGGTTCTGACCTGCCATCTGTGGCCTTCTCCTCTCAGACAGGTATCCTGAAACTCAGAGTTGGGTTATGTCTTAACCAAGTCATTATTTGACATGAGAAACACCGTTGCCTTCTGTCTGGGGAGCTCTGACTGTGGTCTCCAATGTCGAATGCACTCAGGGTCCTGAGGGCAGATTAGAAAAGGACTTACATAGAGCTGTCATACATGTGTGGCTGTCCTGGAGTGGAAGCCCAGGTTCCATGTGCCTCTGTCCTAGGAGAGCTTCCTTCATCTTTGGTTTAGAAAACATGTGACAGAATCCCGTTGACTCCCAAGGGTTCAGTATGCTAGCAGCCACAGCTCAGAGAGAAGGAAGCAGAGTACAACCACAGAGGCTTTGACAAGTGAGACATGGCTAAAGACCGGAACACCATTCAAAGCAGATCAGCATCTGAGAAGGAAATGTTGGCAAACTGGGATCATTTGATAAGGAACAAAGAGTACTACAGTCTTTGCTCTTATTCAGCCATGCTTCTAGAATCATCTGTACCATCAGCAGTGCTCAGTAGGAGAGAGTGTCTGAGAAGCAGAGAACACCAGACATTGCATCTATGGCCCTCTCCAAATGCTTAAAGTCATAGGAGATGAACACTTGGTTCCTTGGGAGAAACCATGCATTCCCAAGTAGTAAAATAAAATAAAAAATATTACTTAGGATTTTCTTAAGGACAGCTGGGAAAATGGCTCAGTCTATAAAGTGCTTGTCTCCAAAGTCTGAGGACTGGAGTTCAAATCACTGGTATCTACATAAAAAGACAGACATGGTGGCAAACACCTGTAAAGCAAGCTCTGGAGAGGCACAGACAGGAGGACCTGGGGGCTCACTACACAGGTCAGTCTGACTGACTTAACAAGCTCCAGGTTTGGTGAGAGATCCTGTCTCAAAAAATGAGGAAGAGGGTGAGTGGAGAAGACACCTGATGTTGACCTTTGGCCACCACATGCGTGTGTACATGTTCGTGTGTGTGTGTGTGTGTGTGTGTGTGTGTATACCATTCATACCCCAATATGATTTTTAATGTGTGTATGCCTGTATGTATGTGCCTGTGTGTTGTGTCTGTGCATTTATGTGCCTCTGTGTGTGTGTGTGTGTGTGTGTGTGTGTGTGTGTGTGTGTAACATAAGTTCAAGGGCTCATGGAGGTCAGAAGAGGGCATAGGATCCCCTGGAGCTGGAGTTACAGGTGGTTGTGAACCGCTCAACATGAGTGCTGGGAACCAAGTCCTCTGGAAGAGCAGCAAATGTTCCTAACCACTGAACTATCTCTCCAGCCCCTACAAGATATTTACAGATATATCAATCATTGTCATGAAGTAAGGTAGACTCATTGAAAAACTGTTTTAGAAAAACATGTAAGCAAAAATAAGGAAGATATTTGATTGACTATTTTGCTGGCTTTTCATATACACATTTGTGTGTTTACAACCACTTACCTGTTGTCTGCTCTCTCACTTATCTACCCAGGTGGACCTGTGCTTAAGAAGGCAGATTCCCACCATTTCTAACTTGTATTTATTCTCACTAAACTTTACTATTCACCACAAAATGGTATCGTTTTAGTGGCTGCACTGTATCCCAAGATACAGACAGACATCCAAAGGCTTATGGTGGTGCAGTGTATTTTGAGTGTTTGAGTATATATCACATATTAATATCTGCAAACATTTTAAACGAAGATCATCATAAGCCAGTCTATCCCTGCTCTAACCACCGCCAGACCATTGCACTGCTGTCGCAACAGGACGGACAGTTCCTACACTGGCCCTTTATGAGACATGTGGTCACTTCCCATCTGATGAGGGCATTCAGAATATGCCACCCCCAAATAGTCCATGCTTGTTTATTTGCCCAAGGGTAGAGCACCCCCAACTCTCCCCACAGTCATGAACAATAGCATGAGAAGAGCAAGACTTACTATCACTAGAGGGTGGAGAGGGGCCAGAGAGATGGCTCAGTGGATAAAGGCACTTGCAACCAAGTCTGAAGATCTGAGTTTGATCCCTAGGACCTTCACCCCAGAAGGAGAGAATCAACCTCCCCTAGTTGTCCTCTGACCTCCACATGCACACAATGACGCATGCGTACACGCTAAATGATTTTTAATTATAAAAAAGACAGAAATGGCTTCAAATAGGAGTAAAGTTATCCTGTGTCAAAAGCCAAACATTGGCACTTTACAGTAAAGTATCGCTTCTTGAAACATGCGCCCACATGCCCTAGATGGAGACCCACACTGAGAAGTGAGGCTTCAGAGTATGATTTAGGGTCACCTGGAGGCCTCCTAAAGCTCAGCTCACTGAGTCCTTCACCAGAGTGGCTTAGTAAGTCTGGGTGGGTCCGAGGACTTCCACCTGCTATGCTTAGGCTACGGTCCTGAGGGACCTGAGAACTATTGCTTAGGGTAACAAGTCAAAGCTTTGTCCTCAGAGCCCTACCTTGCCTGTATAACCTCAGCACCTCTGTACAGCAGTTTGTTGAGCTATAAATTAAAGATAGTAGTATCACTTAAGAAGCTGGAGAGATGATTCAGCAGTTAAGAGTACACAACTGCTCATCCAGAAGACCTGAGTGTGTTTCCCAGCACTCAGTATTTGTCAGCTTACAACCTCCTGTAACTCCAGCTTTAGGGACTCTTACACCCTCTTCTGGTCTCCATGGCATAACATTCATGTGTGTGCACACTTGTGCACTTGCACGTACACACACACACACACACACACAAACTCATGTCACAATTAAAGCCCAAATACAGTCTTTATTAAAAAAAAAAAAATAGCACTACCACTTAAGTTAAATGGCTTTTGTGAGCTCTGTGTACTGCAAACCAGACGGTCAGAGCTGCTGTTCTTTTTGGCCAGGTAGAGAACTGAACCGCCCATCTGCTGCTCTTCAGAAAACCTTTGCTGTTCAGGGAGGGAGTTATTCCTCTTTCCAGGCATAGCAGAAAAGCTCTTTTCTTGTACACGCTGTCCCCTTTAAGGCAGAAAGTCCCCCACTATGTTTTTTCCCCAGTGCTGCTATTCCTCCTTAAGCAAGGGGATGCTGGGCACAGCCTGTCTTTAACCTGGATGCTCAGGAAATCCTTATAAATAACAAATGCAGACAGGCCTAATGAGAGCAGCATCCTCTCAGGCTGCAGCAGCAGGCTTGGCTCCTCCAGCTTCCCAGGAGGGTGGAAAGCTCAAAGCCAGTTCTGGCTAGTGTGGATTAGAGTTCCCAGCAGCCCAGGCGCTGTGTCTTGGAGTGCTTTAATCAAATGCAAGGCCACAGCTAAAGCTGGGTAGGGGTGTGAGGTGTTTGTGCAGAGCTGCCAGGGTGGGTGGCAGAACAAGCAGGCTTCTGCAGCCAAGATTTTCTTCTTTGCATGTGGAGACTGGGGAGGGAGCTGAGTGGGCAGGCTGGCATTTCAGGCAGAGTGAAGACAAAAAGCTCAGAGGCAAGGGTGCTGCCTAGTATGATAACATGAAACATGGGCTCGACCAGGTAGGGCTGGTGGGGCTGAAAAGCAGATGGGGAGGGAGGCAGGGTTCTGGGAGGGAAAGGTCACATAAGGGGTGCTGGGAAAACAGTCCTGTCAGTCCCGTGCTTGTAATGCAAGGACCTGAGTCTGGTCTTCACAGCTCACATTAAGAAAAGAGTTGGGTGTGATGGCGTGTGTGCCATCTCTGGGGGAGGGGTCGATACAGGTGGATATCTGGGGCTCACTGGCCATCCTGACCATCCTCATCAGCAAGTTCCAGACCAAGGGGAGACCCTGCCTCAATAAAACCAATGTGGGCAGCATCTGAGGAATGACAGTGGAGGTTGGCCTCTGACCTTCCCCCCCCCCCCACATGCATACACACACCCCTGTTCCGGCCTGGTGGAGGTGCAGCTGAGGGGAGAGCACTGTCAGTCAGGATTTTTTTTGATTGAACAAAGACGGTAATCAATATGTTTGAGTTGGAGTATTTAAGCTGTGTCACAGGACCCAAGGTCAGGAGCCAGCAGTCCCTGACTCAGGGAGCAAGATGACATCAGGGTTCCTTCCTTTCTTACTGACTCCCCATTTGAGCTTTCTTTGTTTTAATGGTCCACATGGATGAAGAAAATAAAATCTTTATTCTGTAGCACATGCCCAACATGATTGGGATTTTGCCACCTGGAGAAAAATTACCTTAGTCTTAAAGTTCCGGGGGGAAGAGACTCTGATCAGCCCCTGCAGGTCATGCTCCAATCAAAGCTTGCCATGGTAGGAAGCTATTCAACATGGCTCTGGAGAGCACCAGATGTAGATCAGAGAGGGCTGTGAAGGGGTTTCATTCTGAAACAGACACTTCAGATCTGTATGCAGGAAGGGATGGAGCAAACTCTCTCCTTAGGGGCTTTGGCCTTTTGTGTATAACTCCCGTGGTTTTTTGGTTTGTTTGGTTGGTTTGGTTTGGTTTGGTTTTTGAGATGTTTGAGATGTTTTGAGACCCCTACACAGAGGGGTTTCTCTGGAACTTGCTCTGTAGACCAGGCTAGCCTCGAACTCAGTGGTCTACCTGCTTCTGCCTCCCAAGTGCAGGATCAAAGGCATGCACCACCACAGCCAGCTACACCTATTTGTTCCCAGCCAACCACAGAACCAGACCAAACTTGAAGTCTGTAGTGGAGGTTGTAGGGGTTGACTCCCGGTACACAAGCTTGTGACAATTTTGGAAACAATACTGAGTTGTGAAGGATGACACCATCTATAAATAACACCAATATCAACCTGGCTAACAGCCATGGGGAGGCTGAGAAAATAGATGGCAGGTGAGCAAACAGTTCTCCCTTAGGCTATGAAGAAATGGTTCCTTAAATGTGTAGTTTAAAAACATCACACAGATAGCTAATTAGTGGAAATCAAAACACATGTCAGCTTGACCCGTCCATGATGTAACTGCTTTTTTTGTCTCTTTTCCATCTTTTCCCAGTGTTAAGGCTTACACAGTTTTTGAGAATAAACAACATTTTGTGTTCTATATTATATAATGAGTAACTTTTCTTCATCTTAAAGATCGTTCTCAGCACTCCGTGCTTTGGATTAAATCTGCTGTACTCTCTTTAGCACGTACAAGATCTGATTTTAAATTTGAGACTATGGTGTGAGTCATAGAAAATGGGTGAGACCAAGCAAAATTAACTTCGAGTTTTGTTTCTTTTTGCTTATGTGTGTAAATGCATGTGAGTGCAGCGTTGAGGCCAGGGTAAAAGAATTTGGGGGGCTTTTCTATTGCCTCTTCTACCTCTCAAATAAAGGACCCAGATACCTTGTTTTTATTAGCAAGCTTTAAGCACTATAGCTATACAGATATTCATCTATTCTAACCTGACATGACTGCCTATTTCCAAGTCACATGCCCCATTACTTGTCACCTTAGTCTTGCCCTGGCTGCTCCTGCTCCATCTGTGTCCTCATGGCGACTCTGCTGGTGACCTGCTCATAGCGAATGCACATGGTGAGTATCCTGCCCCCACTTACCCGCCCACCCCCACAAGTCCCACCTTATCCTCTCCTGTCCCACTATAGGCCGGTCATCTCTTTATTACCCAATCAGAGGTGATGGAGAACAGTTTTTACTCAACATTAAAACCAGAGATGCTTGACAATGCCAACATCCTGACTGCAACCAGATCTCCAGGAAGAGTAAGCAGTGTCTGAATACATGGTGCACAAAACCATCCCCCAACAGGCCAGAAGATGGTGTTGGACCCCTAAAGCTTGGTTATACTTGGTTGTGGTTTCAAGTCTTGCTCCATGTGGGTGGTGGAAAGTGAACTTGGGGTCCTCCGGAAGAGCAGGAAGGACTCTAAACCGCTGAGTCATCTCTCCATCCCCTCGTAGAAAATGTCGACTCCAGGTCACAAAGCTGGGCATCTAAGATGCAAGGCTAGCTGCCATTGGTTTCATTTGTTCAGACATGTTACTTTTCAGATAGTGGCTGAGTTTCATGGAACTACAGAACTCTCAGACACATCACAAGACTGGGTGAACGTTTGTCAAATAGGAGCCATCTCTTATTTCTTTGTTCACAGAGGGTTTTTTTTTTCCCTTTCAGCTTCACTGTCATGAAAATAAAGGTGGTGAAGCTGAAATGAATTATGGCAATTTTAAATCGACTGATTTCGTGATTGGTAGGTAAGCCAGCATGGAGGCATTTACATTTCCTGGGTTTGGCTGGCTCTCTTGGTGCCCTTTGTAAGCTGCACAGGGATCCGAGCTTTAAGTCTGGCTATAAGCTTATGCATGCCCGCAGTCACCCTCAGATGAAAAGCATCCCAGGCTCAAGCCTGCACATTCTGTGCTTCACTATGGATTTCTCTGGAGTAATTCAGCTAGACTATGATTTTATTTTGAGGGAGAAGTGATTGAGCAGATTTATTTCAAAGCACATTTACATTTGAAAACAGGGGTTTTATCAGCTAAAAAGAGCTATTCTTGAAAGGCACACATGCAGAGCAAATTTAGAACAAGCAGACCATTTAGGCATGATAGCCATGAATGACCCTGGACCTTACTGCACTAGGGGGGGTGCGGTAGGGGGTATATCACACAGGTACAGATTGACTCTTGACCACATGGCATTTTACCCTGGAACACAGGAAAGGAGTTCTGTCATTCCTGTGTCCCCACCAAACATTCTGGAACACTCTAGGCTAGCATCAGCATGATTATAAAAATACTTGACCAAAACCAAACCCGTGAAGAAGTCTGTGGTAGGAGGATTGGACCTGGGCTCAGGCTGTGGGTTGGTCTCCTGCTTCTACCAGTTGCTGATATTTGAACTTGATTGGATCTCATCTTCCTTGTTTGGAAAATGATAGAAAGTTATCATTATTATTCTTTAACTTATAGAATTGTCAGGTGCATGGATCACATTCAGTTATGTAATGTGATAACTCTCAGACTCCAGTCTGCTTGCAGGCCACCTGGGATTAAGTCCCCATACAGGCTCTAACATAATAGGTCTTAGGTGTTGTCTCATGTTGTGTGTGCACTTGTGTGTGTGTGCATGCACACACACCCTATGTCTACCAAGCTAGCTGTCCCTCAAGCTTCTGGAGCATCTTTTAGTTCTGCCTTCCATCTCACCACTGGGATTCTAGACATGGGCCATTGAACCCAGCTTTGTGTGGGTTGGGAATCTGAACTCTTCATGCTTTCTCAACCAACTCTTTATCCACTGGGCCATCCTCCTAACCCTTTGTTCTGTAGCCTTTTGGATATCTGATGAAAACTATGAGAACCCCTTTTTTCCTCTGGCTTCAATCTACTTAGTCCTTTTGAGTAAAAGCCCTTGCCCACTGATAAGACAAGGAGATAACTTTGGGGATACTCTAGCTTGGATAAGTGTTCCCCCCAAAGGGCCATATATGGAAGCTCATGGCAGTATTAGGAGGGAATATTTGTTCTGGTTCTTGGCTGCAGAAATTATGGTCCATGGTCAGCTGGATCAATAGATTCTGGTTCTGTGATGAAGCAGAACATCATTGTAGATGGTTGATGGGAGACAGAGCTGTCCAATTCATAGTAGTGATGGAGAGATAGATAGATAGATGATAGATTGATAGAGAAACAGAGAAAGAGAGAGACACAGAGAGATACAAAGAGGGACAGTGACAGACAGAGATACAGGAAGAGAGACAGACAGAGAGAAAGAGAGAGTGAGGGAAGGAGGGAAAGAGAGAGAGACAGAGACATACACAGAGAGATAGACACACATGCACACACATACACACACACACACACACACACAGACAGAGAGAGAGAGAGAGAGAGAAAGAGAATATTCAGGATATTCCAGTGATCCATTTCCTCCAAGCAGACCCTCCCTGTGAAGTTTCCATCGATTCTCAATAATGTCACAAATTTACAATCCTGTTATTGGACTAACCCATTGATCAGAACAGAGCCATCACCGTCCAGTTGTGTCTCAATGATTCACTCCACCAGCTTAGAACCAAGCCTTCCATTCACTATCCTTTTGGGGGTACCTTTCACATCCAATCTGCAACCATCGTTCTACATAGTGGGGATATTCTGTGAGTTGTGGATATTGATCAGCATCCCGGCTTCTATCCACTTTATGCCACCAGTACCTACCACAGGGCAGTTGTGACAATCTGATTATTCCAGGTGCTGTTAATGTCCTCTGGGGGCCAAAGTTGCCCTGGTGGAGAAACACCATTCTAGGTATGTGGAAGGTTCCGGTTTCTGGGGCATGGTTGCTCCCAGGGATCACTGTCTACTTGGGAGTCATGACCCAGTTGTAAACAATTTGATTCTAAACTGGGAAGCATACATGTTTAACAGTCTAATTTTTCTGTTTTATTTTGCAGTTTGTCTAGCTGGAGATTGAGCCATAGAGAAATTGAAGCCAACTTTATTAGAAAAAGAGGTAGATCTCCCATTGGAGGAGGTGTATGATAGGGAAGAGAAAGTACAGCCTCTCTGTCCTTGTTCCAGATAAGTGCAATTCATGAGAAATTATTCCTTTTCAAGTATGAAAAGGTTCACTAAGGGAGGAAAATCAGCCATGTGTCTCGGCTCTCTCTGTAGACTCACTCTGGCTAGCAACAAATCTTCTGTCCAATTCCACTTCCAAATCCCACTTGAGTCCTCAAGAGGGTTGGCGAATTAAATGGTTCTCCAAACAAATGCATAATCTGTTGTTGCCCTGGACGTACTTAATAGCAGATCCTAGGAATGTGAGAACCAGAAACACAGTTGTTCTGTCTTCTTCCAGTTTTATTACTGAGATGATTCACACATCAGGAGTCACAGGCAACTGATCACAGGTGATTGATCACAGGTGGCAGATGCCCCTGGAGGCAGGTGCTTCTGAAGATCTTCCTCTTAGTTCTTCAACATCTGTGTCCAATGAAAGTTGGCAGTTCTTCATTGAAGGATTTGTTCGATTCTTTAAGAAGTTCACATTCCTGAAAACATTCTAAAGTCTGCAGGGAGTTGAGGGGCTACTTTGTATGCTGGCTTCAGCAAGCTGTTCATGGATGGGTGGATAATGCAATAAAAACTAGTCCTGGACACAGGTAACAGTCAATAGTAGTTCAGTGTGTACCAAATCTGAGAGTCAATATTAGCTTAGTGGTAACAAGAGGCAAGACAAAGTCAATTTGGCGGGTGAGTGGGGGGAAGAACTGGGTTCGAGGTGTACCATTGTCACCACCGAGAACTAGCTGTAGCTGGCCTGTGATCTCAAAGTCAAATTCAAATCAGCCCCAGCCTTTCAGTTCCTAGTGTCCATTGCTGTTTGTGTAGTAAAGCTGACAGAAATTGAAAGAATGTACTTCAGTTCTAATGAATTAAAGAAATGTTGGATCAGAAGTGAGCAGAGGGTGTTGGAATCCAAATCTTTATTTTATAGGTGAAGAATTGAAGATCAAGTAGAGATATAAGGATGATGATGATGATGAGGAGGAGGAGGAGGAGGAGGAGGAGGAGGAAGAGGAGGAGGAGGAGAACAACAACGTTAATAATCCCATGTAAAATGTTTATTTTCTGCCGAATGCTTGGCTAATGCTTTCAGACATTGTCTGCTTTTCCTCCTGTGAGGTCTTATTATCCCATCACCAGAAATAAAGAAAGGATGGGCTTCTGGTTTCCATCTGTGGCTGGGGACCTCAGCCTGGGCCACAGGGCTCCATAGCAAAATAGTGCCAGGAGAAAACTAGCCTCCCAGGAGTGTGGACAAGACTGTGAGCAGGGGTAAGACCAGCACCGCTGCTCAGAGGGACCCACTTGGAACCCTCAGGACACAGGGACTGTTTCCTTCTGCAGCCAGGGAGCTGATCCTATGACACAGGGCTCCATATTCAAATAGTGCCAGGAGAGAGCTGGTTTCCCAAGAGTACTGACAAACCTTTGAGCACAGGAGGACAACCACTTCGGTTCAAATTCACTTGATCAAGAGGGACCCTTGCAGAGCCATCAGGACACAGGAACAAAGGAACAGCAGGAGACAGAATCTTTCTGGTTTCTGTCTGCACCCCAGAGCTGACCCTGTACCACAGCGCTCCAACCCCAAATTCCTCTGAGAGCGAGCTGGTCTCCAAGGAGTACTGACACAGAGGCTTGTAGGAGGAACAAGCCACAGTCAGAGAGAGCAAGACCAGCTAACACCAGAGATAACCAGATGGCGAAAGGCAAGGGCAAGAACATAAGGAACAGAAACCAAGGCAACTTGGCATCATCAGAACCCAGTTCACCCACCACAGTGAGCCCTGGATTGCCCAACACACCAGAAAAGCAAGATTCAGATTTAAAATCACATCTCATGATGATGATGGATGATTTTAAGAAGGAAATAACTCTCTTAAAGAAATGCAAGAGAACACAGGTAAACAGCTAGAAGCCCTTAAAGAGGAAACACAAAAATCCCTTAAAGAATTACAGGAAAACATAATCAAACAGGCAAAGGATATGAACATTTTTAGATCCAGGATCTAAACATGGAAATAGAAACAATAAAGAAATCATAAAGGGAGACAACCCTGGAGTTAGAAAACCTAGGAAAGAGATCAGAAGTCATAGATCAAGCATCACCAACAGAATACAAGAGATAGAAGAGAGAGTCTCAGGTGTGGAAGATACCATAGAAAACATTGACACAACAGTCAAAGAAAATGCAAAATACAAAAAGCTCCTAACCCAAAATATCCAGGAAATCCAGGACACAATCAGAAGACCAAACCTAAGGATAATAGGTATAGAAGAGAGTGAAGATTCCCAACTTAAAGGTCCAGTAAATATCTTCAACAAAATTATAGAAGAAAATTTCTCTAACCTAAAGAAAGAGATGAGCATAAACATTCAAGAAGCCTCCAGATAGATTGGACCAGAAAAGAAATTCCTCCCATCACATTAGAGTCAAAACACCAAATGCACAACACAGGGAAAGAATATTAAAAGCAGTAATGGAAAAAGGTCAAGTAACATATAAAGGCAGACCTATCAGAATTACACCAGACTTCTCACCAGAAACTATGAAAGCTAGAAGATCCTGGGCAGATCTCATACAGACCCTAAGAGAACACAACTGCCAGCCTAGGCTGCTATACCCAGCAAAACTCTCAGTTCCCATAGATGGTGAAACCAAGATATTTTATGACAAAACCAAATTTACACAATATGTTTCCACAAACCCAGCCCTACAAAGGATAATAGATGGAAAACACCAACAAAAGGAGGGAAACTACACCCTAGAAAAAGCAAGAAAGTAATCTTTCAAAAAACTCAAAAGAAGATAGCCACAAAAACATAAAAATAACATTAAAAATAACAGGAAGCAACAATCACTTTTCCTTAATATCTCTTAACATCAATGAACTCAATTCCCCAATAAAAAGACATAGACTAACAGACTGGATATGTAAATAGGACCCAGCATTTTGCTGCATGCAGGAAACACACCTCAGAGTTAAAGACAAACACTACCTCAGAGTAAAGGGTTGGAAAACAATTTTTCAGGCAAATGGTCCCAAGAAACAGGCTGGAGTAGCTGTTCTAATATCGGATAAAATTGACTTTCAACCAAGAGTCATCAAAAAAGATAAGGAAAGACATTTCAAACTCATCAAAGGAAAAATCTACCAAGAACTCTCAATTCTGAATATCTACGCTCCAAATGTAAGGGCACCCACATTCATAAAAGAAACTTTACTAAAGCTCAAAGCACACATTGTACCTCACACAATAATAGTGGGAGATTTCAACACCCAACTCTCATCAATGGACAGATCTTGGAAACACAAACTAAACAGAGACACAGTGAAACTAACAGATGTTATGGACCAAATGGATTTAACAGATATCTATAGAACTTTTCATCCTAAATTAAAAGAATATACCTTCTTCTCAGCACCTCATGGTACCTTCTCCAAAATTGACCATATAATCAGTCTCAAAACAAACCTCAACAGATATAAGAAGATTGAAATAATCTCATGCTTCTTATCAGATCACTATGGATTAAGGGTGGTCTTCAATGGCAACAACAACAACAGAAAGCCCACATACACATGGAAGCTGAACAATGCTCTACTCAATGATAACTTGGTCAAGGAAGAAATAGAAAAGAAATTAAAGACTTCCTAGAATTTAATGAAAATGAAAGTATAACATACCCAAACCTATGGGACACAATGAAAGCAGTGTTAAGAGGAAAACTCATAGCTCTGAGTGCCTCAAAAAAAGAAACTGGAGAGAGCATACACTAGCAGCTTAACAGCACACCTGAAAGCTCTAGAACAAAAAGAAGCTAATAAACCCTAGAGGAGTAGAAGGCAGGAAATAATCAAACTCAGGGTTGAAATAAACCAAGTAGAAAAAAAAGAACTATACAAAGAATCAACAAAACCAGGAGCTGGTTCTTTGAGAAAATCAACAAGGTAGACAAACCCTTAGCCAGACTAAGCAGAGGGCACAGAGACAGTATCCAAATTAACAAAATCAGAAATGAAAAGGGAGATATAACAACAGATTCTCAGGAAATTAAAAAAATCATCACATCCTACTACAAAAGCCTATACTCCACAAAATCGGAAAATCTGGATGAAATGAACAATTTTCTAGACAGATACCAAATACTAAAGTTAAGTCAGAATCAGATAAACCATCTAAACAGTCCCATAACCCCTAAAGAAATAGAAGCAGTCTTTAAAAGTCTCCCAAACAAAAAAAACTAAGGACCAGACGGGTTTAGTGCAGAATTCTATCAGACCTTCAAAGAAGACCTAATACCAATATTCTTCAATATATTCCACAAAATAGAAACAGAAGGAACACTACCCAATTCATTCTATGAGGCCACACTTACACCGGTACCAAAACCTCACAAAAACCGAACAAAGAAAGAACACTTCAGACCAATTTCCCTTATGAATATCGATGCAGAAATACTCAATAAAGTTTTCACAAACTGAATCCAAGAACACATCAAAACGATCATTCACCACGATCAAGTAGGCGTCATCCCAGGGATTTAGGTTTGGTTCAATACCCAGAAATCCATGAATGGAACCCACTACATAAACAAACTCATAGAACAAAACCACATGGTCACTTCATTAGATGCTGAAAAAACATATGACAAAATTCAGCATCTCTTCATGATAAAATTCTTGGAAAGATCAGGAATTCAAGGTCCATACCTAAACATAGTAAAAGCAATATACAGCAAACCAGTAGTCAACATCAAATTAAATGGAGAGAAACTCGAAGCAATCCCACTAAATATCAGGGGCTAGGCAAGGCTGCACTCTCTCTCCCTATCTATTCAATATAGTACTTGAAGTTCTAGCTAGAGCAATTAGACAACAAAAGGAGGCCAAAGGGATACAAATTGGAAAGGAAGAAATCAACATATCACTATTTGCAGATATGATCGTATACTTAAGTGACCTGAAAAATTCCACCAGAGATCTGCTACAGCTGATAAACACCTTCAGCAAAGTGACTGGATACAAAATTAACTCAAGCAAATCAGTAGCCTTCCTATACTGGAAGGATAAACAGGCCGAGAAAGAAATCAGGGAAATGACACCCTTCACAATTGTCACAAACAATATAAAGTATCTTGGTGTGACTCTAACCAAGCAAGTGAAAGATCTGTATGACAAGAACTTCAAGTCTCTGAAGAAAGAAATTGAATCCATTCCTATCTTCCTGTACAAAGTTCAAGTCCAAGTGGATCAAGGACCTCCACATTAAACCAGATACACTGAATCTAACAGAAGACAAAGTGGAGAAAAATCTCGAACACATGGGAACAGGGGAAAAGTTCCTGACCAGAACACCAATGGCTCATGCTCTAAGATCAAGAATCGACAAATGGGACCTCATGAAATTGCAAAGCTTCTGTAAGGCAAAGGACACTGTAAATAGGACAAAATGGCAACCAACACATTGGGAAAAGATCTTTACCAATCCTACATCCGATAGAGGGCTAATACCCAATATATACAAAGAACTCAAGAAGTTAGACTCCAGAGAACCAAATATCCCTATCAAAAAATGGGGAACAGAGCTAAACAGAATTCTCATCTGAGGAAATTCGAAGGGCTGAGAAGCACCT
Organism: Rhynchomys soricoides; assembly: GCA_019843965.1. Taxonomy (NCBI): domain Eukaryota; kingdom Metazoa; phylum Chordata; class Mammalia; order Rodentia; family Muridae; genus Rhynchomys; species Rhynchomys soricoides. The sequence goes on along the minus strand of JADRCH010000036.1, from coordinate 5,856,034 downwards.
AAAGAAATGTTCAACATCCTTAATCATCAGAGAAATGAAAATCAAAACAACCCTGAGATTCTACCTCATACCAGTCAGAATGGCTAAGATCAAAAACTCAGGTGACAGCAGATGCTGTCGAGGATATGGAGAAAGAGGAACACTCCTCCATTGCTGGTGGGACTGCAAGCTGGTACAACCACTCTGGAAATCAGTTTGGCAGACCCTCAGAAAAATGGACACAATACTATCTGAGGACCCAGCTATTCCACTCCTGGATGTATACCCAAAAGATGCTCCAACATGTAATAAGGACATATGCTCCACCATGTTCATAGCAGCCATATTTATAATAGCCAGAAGCTGGAAACAACCCAGATGTCCCTCCACAGAGGAAAGGATACAGAAAATGTGGTACATTTACACAATGGAATACTACTCAGCTATTAAAAACAATGACTTCATGAAATTCACAGACAAATGGATGGAACTTGAAAATATCATCCTGAGTGAGGTAATTCATTCACAAAAGAACAAACACGGTATATACTCACTGATAAGTGGATATTAGCCCAAAAGTTTGGAATACCCAAGATTCAATTCACAGCAACCATTGGACTGAGCGTGGGGTCTCAGATGGAGGAGTTGGAGAAGGGACTGAAGGAGTTGAGGGAGTTTGCAGCCCCATGGAGGGAGCAACAGTGTCAACCGGCCTGACCTCCCAGTGCTTCCGGAGACTGGATCACCAACCAGAGAATACACGTGGAGGAACCCATGGTGCAGGCCACTTATGTGGCAGAGGAGGGCCTTGTTGGCCATCAGTGGGAGGAGAGGCCCTTGGGCCTGAGGGTGTTCCATGCCCCAGTGTAGGGAAATGCTAGGGAGGGAAGACAGGGGTGGGTGGGTGGGTGGGGGAATACCTTCATAGAGGCAGGGGAGTAGTATATCCCCAAAGCAATGTATGAAGGAGGGAGGCGCGGGACAGCCATGGAGTCCTGTATGAGGAGGGTAAAGAAAAGGCCAGCCAGGCTGGCTATCAGTCGCACATCTATGCGATTAACTCTTTTTAAAGATTTGTTTTATTTTTAGTTATGTGTGTGTATATAGACACATATTTATATATACCCAGATAAACACACATATATTCTAATTTATATATTTTTTACTTGTGGATATTAACTGAATATTATATATGTATATATATACACATATAAACATACTAATCTATATATACAAATATATTTTTTATACATTTTTGTCATGTATATTAGTTATATGTTATAGTATCATTGTGATATTGTCATATATGCTTATAAAATGCGGTCATCATATTCATTCTCTATTGCTCCCTCGTATCTCCCCTTCCTCCCTTGACTCTAGTCTTTTTCCTTTTGGTCCCTCTTCTTTGATATCTCCCTTTCCTCAGGATTCTACAAATGAGAGAAAACACTTGATACTTTGTTTCTCAAGTCTAGCTTATTTCTCTTAACCTAATGACACCTATTTATCTTCAAACAATATGATTTTGTTCTTCTTTCAGGTTGAATAATATTCATACCAATTTTATTATTCATTTGTCCATCAATGGGCACCTAGGCTTCAAGTGTCTTTATAATCACAGGTGTGCAGATATCTCTATTATGTGCCTTGATTGGTTTTTAAATAATTCCTTGTAAGCCCTTTAAGATGGTTTGTATATGCTTGGCCCAGAGAGAGACACTATTAGAAGGTGTGGCCTTGTTGGAGTAGGTGTGGCTTTGTTGGAGTAGGTGTGTCACTATGGCCGTGGGCTTTAAGACCCTCATCCTAGCTGCCTGGAAATGAGTATTCTGCTAGCAGCCTCCAGATGAAGATGTAGAACTCTCAGCTCCTCCTACACCATGCCTGCCTAGACTCTGATATGCTCCAGCCTTGATGACAATGGACTGAACCTGTAAGCCAGCCCCAATTAAATGTTCTTTTTAAGAGTTGCTTTAGTCATGGTGTCTATTCATAGCAGTAAAACTCTAAGACACCATTCTAGAATCTGGCCTGAGTGTAAATCTGAGAAAGAGTAGCTGCTGAGATTAACGTTGTAAACTGCTGGAGCATTCACTTCCCTGGGTACCACAGACCTGTCTCTGCTGGGTGATAGAAGTGGGCTGTGGCAGAAAGGGTGCCTCTTCAACAGCATCTTTAACCTTCCCAGTGCTCAGGTGGCTGTCATCTCTGCAGAAAACGTATTTCATTTATTTAGGCAAGACTCAGGATTCAGCATTAAGCATCACACACACACACAAATCTAAAAAGAAGGCCTTATTTGAATTCCGAAGGATAGTTGTACACTGAGGAACAATGTTCAGATATTTGAAGATTTGTGTATGTGGCATATACAAATGCTGGAGCCCATGGCAATAACAGAGAAATGTAGGTCTAAATGTGTAATGTTCAATATTTTGTGTTCTGTTGTCTTAGGTTTATAAGCAAAACAATCCCCCTAAAATTTAACAAGGCTATCATTCATGATGGGTACAGGAAATGAATTTGTTGGAAACAGAATAATTCGTTTGGAGTTTTAGAGGGATGGATGGGAGCAAGCTGGAGCTGGGATGTCTAGATTTATGATATATTAGGATTTCTCTTTCTTTACAGTGTCTTCCTGGGCCAGACGCTGAGTTCAATTATCCATGACAAATATTTACCAGACTTGGGTAAGCAGAGTCCTGGCACCCAGGGGTGTGGTCTTTGCTCTTGCCAGATATAATTTTCTTCCCCCCAAGTTACTTTTTCTTTTATTCTAGGAGTCAATTGAAGAACCATCAGCTCAGAAAGCTCTTTATGGAGTATCCTCTTGTGGGCCTTCATGCTGGGAGCTTTCCTCAGGGATCTCTGGCCTGGCCAAATGGGAGCGTTCAGGCAAAGCAGAGAGCAGGCGAGCAGGTACAGAGTCTCCTCCACCTCGTCTCTGTGATTGCCGCCTCAGTTGCTCCAAGACCTGCACCCTCCACCCTGTGCTAAGTCGAGCCAGGCTGAGCCCACGAGAGACTACTCGCAGGCGAGGAGTGCGGGAAGCTTGGGAGAGCAGACCTCTTCCCAAGCAGCAGTGTTACAGCTCTTATGATAGAAGCTCTCAAAGGAGTAGTTTTCACCTTTATTCCTTCTGGATGGGGATCTCTCCTATACAGGTTGGGATGGTCTAATAAACTGTTTGGGATGGGTCAGGGGCCTGACACCAGGTACTTCCCATTGGTCTGAGAGTTCAAGGGCACCTTATCTGCATGTGGGAGGGCTTGGTGTTGCACCTATGTGACAAATCTCACATGACAGACCTCTCTACAGGGGGCTGTGGGGGTTGTAGCTGCTTGACAAGAGCCTTCCAGGAGCTTTGGCCCCTTCAAATTACTCCGAATTACTCCACTGGGTCTCCCAGAGTTTTCACCTGTGCTCAACCGGGCTCCAGACTGCCTGCCACAGATACTCTTACATCCTTACCAACTGCAGGGAAGTGCCTGGTGAGATTGTGGCCAGCCTTGAGAAAGGAACCTGGGAGATCCTGGTGACAAATATTGCCATGTTGTCACCATCTCTTAGCTCATCAACTCTGTGAAGCTATTGCTTCCTTTCTTTCCCCGTGTGTCATCCAAGCCACCATGATCATTATGGTGCCATGAACTCATCTCCCTGCCTTTAGAGTTAGACCCAATCCATTGGATAATGGCTACCCAAGATTCTACCAAAGCCCTGCTCTGCCGCCAGAGTCTTCCTACCAAAAATTTTCACTGGTTTCCATCAGCCTAGAGACACTGTTAATGTAAAAACAAAATACTCACTTCAAAGGAGATAAAAGATAATTTCTGCTGAAGTGGATATGAGTGATCATGGGCCAGAAACACAGATCTCAACTCAACTCTTACTTATTTTATAATTCTCTGTGCTTGATAATTTTGTCTTAACCATAAGTTACTCTGAGGCCAGAAGCCTTCAATCTTTGGTGAATTAATACCCAGTTGTTAAACAGCAGGGGATTCAGTGGAGGATTCATTGCTAAGACTTCTTCCTCTATTTCCCAGAAGCCTTACTTGCTGTTCAGATGGGAGGGAGGCTTAGGGCAATTAACTTTTATTAAACCAGAAGAAGAGAGTCATGATCAATCGCAAAAAGAAAAACTTTTATACAAGCAAATATGCATAAGCACGTATACATTCATTTACTCATTAATACACACATATTCATACATACTGTCATACATTCTTGTTGGGCCTGGCTACTTGTCTCATACTTTACACACACACACACACACACACACACACTTACATATGCATATATTTACGATGGATCAAACAAATATCCTCACAAGTAAGTTCCATAGAGCAAGCATCAGCACAAAAAGAACTCACTCATTCTGGATGAAAAATAAGCTTCAACTTTTATTGTTAGAGAAAGAAAAAGCTTCTACCCTTTTATTACTAAATGAATTCTAAAAAATCCTCTTATTGTAAGAGAAGCCTGCCTGCTGCTTGTGCAGCTCCTTCTCAGTTTCACCTTTTTTCTCCTCAGCCCCAGTTATATTCTGTGTTTCCTGCTGCTTCTGTATTCCTTCCACTCTGCTTCTCTTCTATGTTGCTCCTGCATCTGCTTTATTCTGTTCTCTTTGTTTCTTCTTACCTGCTCAGCTCATCTCTGTAATGCTTCTAACGTATTCTCCTTCTGCCTGCCTAACATCATCATTTCTAGTTGTTTTTTTTTTAACTGAAAAGGAAAATAAATCACATGGTATTCCAAAAGTTCACAACAAGTTCAAACATACATTTGAATCATAAATAGAACAAGAAGTTACAGCAAAATTGTTTACATGTGTTTTCATTAAGAGTAGTTATCTAACTAGACATTCGTTATCTGTCCCTTGCTCTACAGGTTCTTTGAGAGTCTAAAACTATAATTCTTATGTCTGAGTTAACATAATACATCAAGAGGCAAATTAATATTGAAGTTTTGTATGGATAAACCCAGTCAATATTTTATCTTCTGTCCTTGTACCTATAATAAATAGTTCCTTTTATGACCTTAAGTTAATGGTTTAATGGCCTAAAGGAAAGTATTCCTAAGTTGTAAATTTGTATCAATGGCTGCTTCAGTGCAATTAACTTGTGACACATGGCGACTGACAGAGGTCTAATTGCAGTTTTCATATTTTAGAGGACCTTAATTGCAGCCCTTATTATAAAGGGCTTAATAATTAGTTTAAATTTAGTAATTCTTATAGAATCTTTGTTAGGAATTAAGAAATCATGTATTTGTCTATATAGCATCATTACAAGACAGTACATCTTCGTTGATTTGCAGAAAATCTGCCCAATAGGATGGGCTAATGCCTAGGGGTTGCTATATTAATTTAATAATGACAGGAAAGGCATATCAATAAATAGCAAGAGTCAATCCTGGGATATAGGGGTGGTTCTGGTACTCTGATGGGGAATGAAAGGAATGAATGCTGATTGGTTCCCCAATTGGTTCTTAATCAATCAATAAAGATGCTAATGGCCAATGGATGAGCAGTAGAGGCAGGACTTTCAGTTTCCTGCAGTCAGGCTAACAGATGAAGGAGGAGAAAAACATTTTCTCCATGCTTCAGAGAGAGAGGGAGCTACCAGCCATGTGATGTCTCAGGTGGAGTGGCCATTGGCTACTTCCCAGACTGGGCTGGGGGTAGCAGGCTGGGGATTAGAAAGGTAACTAACTTGAGGGCAGATTTAGAGTACTGAGTTAGGACTAAAGGTAACTGAGCAACTAAGTTGAGGGCAGATTTAAAGGTGTTGAGCTGGGAGTGAAGATAGCATGTTAGCTGAGGGAAGCTTAAAAATGTCTGGCCATTGAGCTAAAAAGCATATTAAAAAATAAGCTATACTGTGTGTGTGTGTGTGTGTGTGTGTGTGTGTGTGTGTGTGTGTGTGTGTCTTTCATCCATGGATCCGAGGAACCCAGGGAGGGGACTAGTAGAGTGGTCCACTGGTAGCTTAAAGCAGGGTAGTAAAACCTACAAGCTACACTGAGATACTGCCCCTGGGGTCTTGCCTCCAAGGGCTCATTTATCACAGTTCCACGGTGAAACTATGTTAAGAAAATCACCTGCTAGGCTTAGCCTTTCCTAGATGTCTCCTGATACAAACATTCACTCATGCCCCAGAATACGCATTAAATAAAACAATTTTTAAAAGGGTTTTATCTGTTAGTCATAAGGTAGTTAGCTCAGATATGTAGGTGGGCAAGAATTAGCTACTAAGGGATCTAAAGATAGCTCAAGATAAATTGTAATTAGGCTCTGAACCTGCAACATTCCAACCTCTCCATGATCATTGACATCCTAATTAGTTAGTTGGCCTTGAGTAAGGTTGCGTGGGAAGATTGGGCTTCTCTCTGGGAGCTTTCATTCATAATACTTCAGCTACGCACTTCCTCACCCAGGAGTTCCCACCCCCAGTTTTAATATTGGGAAAGGACTTGTCTCGTATCATCTCCACAAAAGCCTCCTCACCCTTGCTGGTGTGGAGTTAGACCTTGGGGATTCTACTGTATGGTGACTGAGGGCGCCCCAACACTTTGGGGGTTCTCTCTGTGCTGAGTTGTCAAAACACCTTCCAGACTCTGTCTCATTCCATCCTTCTAAAAGCCATACAAACCCCACAGTTTCTTGGTCTCCATGGTAGCCGAGGAAACACTGAGACACGTGGGAGGCTGTGAGGCTCAACAATGATGGAGGCAGGGCCGGAATTTGTGTGGTCCAGGCTCTGGGGCCCCATCCTTAAGCACCATGCGGTTCTCAGCCTTCTTTCCATCAAAGTACTTAGCACATCTCACTGTTGGTTATTTATGTCTCTCCTTTTCAGTAGACAGAAGGGGTTTGAGGGCAGAAATACAGATTATACTTGAGGAAGGAAGAAAAGCAAATGGGTTTTCATGATAGTATTCATAAAGACATGAAAACATTCAGTAAAATGCTCATATTCTCTGTATTAGTCAGGGTTATCTAGAGGAACAGAACTTATAGAATATATAATATTAATAATATAAATATATAATACATCCTATATATGAGGTTGTTCAGTTCACGAAGTTGGATATTTCAACCGGTCTTCAGTATACAACAGAATCCCAAAGAGTAGACTCTAATGCCAGTGAAGAAATAGACTTAATAATGAAAGCAAACAAGCAAAAAGCAAAAACTTCACCCATTTTCACCCATTTTCGTTTTATAGGTTGCCAGCAGAAGATGTGATGGATCTTCTCACCTTAAAAGATCTGGATTAAAGGTTCATCTTCTCACATAAAAGGATTTAATTAAGGAAAAAGATCCCCTACAGATACCCCCAGCCACTTGGGGTTTTGTTAATTCCAGATGCAGTCAAGTTGATAACCACAAATAGCATCATATTCTCTAATAGGGAGAACAGGCTGAAGTTACTAGAGTTTTAAGGGAAGATGTTATTTCATGAATATTGGGATGTTTTTGCCAATGGGGTAACCCCCTGATGTTCCAAGAAAGTTTAGGCCAGGGTTGCATCAATTAAAAATTATTTAAAAACTGAAGAACTGATCACATTCATCAGTAAAAAACTGTAGTCTTGAGTCAGGTGTAGTGGCACAAGTCTTTAATCTCAACAATCAGATGGCAGAGGCAGAGTCAAAGTAAGAGGTAGAGGCAGAGGCAGGGGCAGAGGCAGAGGCAGAAGCAGAGATCTCTGTGATCTCAAGGCCAGCCTGGTCTATGCAGAGATTTTCAGGTCACCCAAGGCTATCTAATGATTTCAACAGCAGCAGCAGCAGCAGCAGCAACAGCAGCAGCAGCAACAACAACAACAACAGCAACAAAACAAAGAAGAGAATTGTCATTATAATTAATTTATTAAATTCACATAAACTTGCTCTGTGGAGGAATAGTCAAGAAGATATGTGTAGAGTATTGTAATGGAGCATTATAGACAAAAGTCTGATCCTAGCACATTGGACAACGAACCTTAAGTGTTCACTGAGTCCTTTTACAGGCTGGTAAAACTGGTGGATTCTTTCCCTATAAAAATAGACAAATATGTCCTAGGAAATGACTAATGGTTCTGGGTATTTCCTATTCTCCAAGTTCAGGAAGCAGCTGCAGCAGAGCTGAGGTTCAGGCTTCTGCGGAGTCAGATAACCTTGAGGCCTCTTTCCCCAGCACTGTTCATGCAGAGTTGGCTGTTGTGACAGGAAATGTCGATTAAAACTGCATTGAAGTTCCATCTCACCCCAGTCAGAATGGCTACCATGTAGAAAACAAATGACAACAAATATTGGCAAGAAATAAGGGAAAAGGACACTTATTCACTGCCGATGGCACTGTCAACTGGTGCAGCCACCTTGGCAGTCAGTGTGAAAGATCCTAAAATACCAAAGAACCTCCATATGATCCAGTTGTCCACCTGAGGGTACATGACTGAAGGAGACAGTGCACCACAGAGACACATTTACACATGCATTTATAGCTGCAGTCTTCACAAAAGCAAAGGGACGGAACAGGTCTAAATACCCATCAACTCATGAATGGGTAAAGAAATTTGGTATGTATACAAAATGGATTTTCACTCAGCAGAAGGAAAACTGAACTCATGGCATCTGCTGAAGTCATTATGTTAAGTGAAATAAGCCAGACTCAGGAAGCAGATCAGAAGAGTTGAGGAAGAGATCAAGTAGAGATGGTGATGGAATATGTGTAACAGGAAGAGAGCAGAGACTAGAAGAAATGGAACCAACTTGGGGGGGGGGCATGGTGGAGGCAGGAGGGAAAAAGAATAATTGAGAACAAATTATATGGGAGAGAGAGAGAGAGAGAGAGAGAGAGAGAGAGAGAGAGAGAGAGAGAATTCCTTTTGTCCACATAAAGTCACATTTAGGATTTTGGATATAGGAGAAGAGGACTCAAAAATCTTTGTTTAGGGGAGGGTACACCTCAGATCACAACCCTGCCTCAGTTCCATTTGCTGACTTAATTCTCCCCTGCGCTAGCACTGACATAGTCACAGGTTTTGGAAATTAGGATGTAGACATCTTTAAGGGAGTGGAGGTGTTATTCAGCTACCCCACAGGAAGCCATGCTGACCCAGAGAAGTCTTCAGGGTTGCTGTGCAGTGAGAGATTGCTGAACGTCCATGTGATAAATGGCCAGAAGGAAGGTGACTCTGAGGCTGGGGTAGTGAGAGGTGCACAGGCTCAGGCCAGCGGGCTCAGGCCAGCAGGCTCTCTTGGAGCTCCCAGATTCTTCTTAGAGTATTTCCAGTGCAGATGCCCTGGATCTCCCTAGATGGTGAGCTACTAGCTGAGTTGGGCTGAGGTAGGAGGGGACCAATTAGGTGATAACCCAAGAGAAAGGATGCAGGCTTAGTCAAGGTGGCAACAGGAGACGCTGTGACAACAGGGCTGGAACCTCCCTTGGGTTGACCTGAGTGAATGACAGGAGTCAAGAATGACTTTGAGATTTTTGTGGCTGTTGTTCTGTATAATGTAAAAGGAGGTTAATGTTTACTGACATGAGAAGACAGTGTTGATAAACAGCTCTGTGTCTCTGCCTCTCTCATCTGTCTTGGATGCCTCTCACGGGACACTGAGCACAAGTGTGCGAGGCCAGCTTGCTTTATTCATTTAAACTCAACACTCAAGTCTTCTATCTACGTACCTTATTTTTTTTGTTAGAAAAGTAACACTTTTACGTGTTCACTGATCTTCAGTTAACTCACAGGCATGGGTTAAAATTAGTCCCATTTGCAAAGTTGGTCATTGCCCACCCCAATGATCTCCAACTACAGTTATAAGTTAATGTATTTACCTTTTTAATACTTCACATGCCTGACAGCGCAAAGTTACAGTATTATGAAGTATTTAAATTCTCTAAATTTGTACCAAACAGATGAATAATTGTAGTAAATTAATTTCCTTTCATCATATTACAACTATTTGTAAATTTGAAATAATCAAATTAGAATATTCAAAATAGGAAATGCCAATTTCTTCATCTTGGTGTACCATTTTTCTTCCTCACCTTGAATTTTGGAATGGGGAACTGATTCTGTCCCCTGCTTAACTTACAAGAATGTGAAGACAACCTCAGAATAGTGCGTTGGCTATCAAAACAGGCTATGCAAGTTGAAGGTGCTGTTTTCGTTCCAGAAGAAAGCTAAACTTTGGTAAGGCCCCACTTGGGCCACTTGAAAGCCTAGGCTTTTCTTCTCCTCCCACAAATGAAAGCTTACTCAGAAAAAGAGCAGATAATTGAAGTGGGGTTCAAATGACTCACACAAATCTGTGTCTTCTCCTTTGAAGATAGACCATTGACTAGGCAATGTCAAGCTCAGGGATCTGCTGGATGGGTTAGGGGTCTGAGGGCTTCTTAGGTATGAAAGCAGACACAGCCTGAGACTTTGGTGTTTCCTGGACAGCTGAATAAGGAAATAGTCCCTACCCTTCTGCCATCACCCATTCCAGTGCTTCCCCCGTGGTCTGTATGAAGATAACGTTAGGAAGAAAAACAATGACAGCTGTTGGAACTGTGTCCTCATCTAGAAAGAGATGGAGATGACATATTAATTGTTATTTTTCTTGTTTCTATGACAAAATACCTGGACAATAAGCAACTTAAGGGAGGAAGGATTTATTTTTGGCTCACAGTTTCAGGGAACAGAGTCCACCACGGTGGGGAAGGCATGGCAATGGGAGCAGGAAGCTGCTTGCTGGTCCTATTCTATCCAGAGACAGTAAGCAGAGCTTGAACAGGAAGTGGTGTTGGTTGTAAAACCTTAGAGCCTCCTTCTCCCAGTGTTGCCCTTCTTCTAGTGAGGTTCCACCTCCTAAACATTTAACAAACTTCCTAAACAGCACCATCATCTGGGAACTAAGGGTTCAAATCCATGAGTCCATAGGTGACAATTCACACTCAAACTGCAAGAAAGATGAACATTCTGCAAAGCTCTTGGAACATTTGGGCATTCTCCAAATGCCCTCACTTGTGTGATTATGGAAGAATAGAGTTGTCCTCCTAGGATCTTGAGTAGAGAGATTTCCTCAAGCAGCCCGGCCTCTGATAAAGGACTATCCCTTTCTACCCTCATCCCTCTACTACAGCAATATAGGCAGGGTTGGCTAATCTCCAAAGTTCCAGGTATTGATTTCCATGAGACCAGCACAACCTCCATTCCACTCGCCTGGAAGATTACCACTCCCCCCTAGCATTTATGATGTGGGTACACGTTCATAAAGGACCCCAGGCTTATGAAGGATGGCAGTCGGCCTATATCAAAGTTCAGGCCTGCATTCCTTCATTTCTTACAGTTTGTTGACTCAAGTAGAGGTGCCGAGGACTCAGCTCTGGTTAATGGCGGTTAGGGGTCTCACTCAGTGGTAGAGCATTTACTTAGCATGTGTAAAGTTCCTCTGTTCCAGCACTGTAAGAAACACATCTGGAGTTTGTCTTGGATGTAGAGCCAACATTCTGCTGAATAGAAAGGCGGTATAAGGAAGCTCTAGTGACAGTGCACACCGGGGCTAAGAGTTCAGGGTGAAGGGTAGGGGTTAGAGCGACCTTACCTATTGAGTGATCTCAGAAGGCAGGTGACAGGGACATGGACCAGTATCTGGGCTGGTGCAGGAGAAAAGGCTAGTTTCTGTCAATCTTCATGGTCATGGTGAAGATAGACAAGGGACATGGTGACAATGATCAGTGAAGCACAATGTATGTGGGGTCTCTGAGAGGTGTCTCACCTCATTAGAGGATGACAGAGAATGGCGAGGGGGAAAGGCAGTGAGTGGCAGGGTCAGGACAGACAGACCTGTAGGAATGGTGCTGTGAGTGTCCCAGTGAGGTCAAAAAGGCCTGGAACAAGTAGCTCTGGGACCTGGGTGGTCTTACTCTTGAGAGCTGGGTAAGCTCTCAAGTGCTGGGTAGCACGTGAGGGTGTTTATCTTAGGATTTGCTAAATTCCATATACAGCTATCCTCTTTCGTTTATTCACCTTACATCCCAATCACTGCCCTTCAGCAGTCCCTCTCAGACACCCTCCTCCCCCTCCCCTTCTCCTCTGAGAGTGTAAACCCTCCCCCCCAAGTATTCCTCCACCCTGGCACTTCAAGTCTCTGCAGGGCTAGGTACATCTTCTCTCACTGGGGCCAGACAAGACAGCCTAGATAGAAGAACTTATTCCACAAACAGGCAACAGCTTTAGGGATAGCCCCTGCTCCAGTTGCTTGAGACTCTCATGAAGACTGAGCTGCACATCTGCTACATATGTGCAAGGGGCCCTAGGTCCAGCTGTGTTTGCTTTTTGGTTGGTGGTTCAGTCTCTGAGAGCCCCAAGGGTCCAGGTTAGTTGACTCTGTGGGTCTTCCTATGGAGTTCCTATCTCCTTTGGGACCCTAATCCTTCTCCCATCTCTTCCATAAAAGTCCACAAGCTCCATCCAGTGTTTGGCTGTGGGTCTCTGCATCTGTCTTAGTCAGCTGGTAGATGGAGCTTCTCAGAAGACAGCCATGAATTTTGCAGGCAAATGGATGGGACTTGAGAGTATCATCCTGAGTGAGGTAATGCAGTCACAAAAGAACATGCATGGTAAGTATTCACTTATGAATGGATATTAGCCATAATATACAGGATACCCACACTACAATCCACAGACCCAAAGAAGCTAAACAAGAAGGAAGGCCCAAGAAAGGATGCTTGAATCTCACTTAAAAGGGAGGAGTAAAATAGTTTCAGGAGGCAGATGAAGGGAGGGAACTAGGTAGGAGAGGGGATGGAGAGTGGGTTCAGGGTCAGGTGTGGGGAGAGACAGGGAAGATAGCCAGATAGCTATGAGAATGAATGGAATCTGCAGCTGATCATGGTTAGGGGGTGGGGGGAAGCTGTCCTATTTACCAGTCTTGAAAGACAATGTCCAGGCTGGGGAGGTGGCTCAGTCAGTCACACTTCCAGTGACTCAAGTTTGATGTCTAGCACCCATGTGAAACATCCTTGCAGCACTGGGAAGGCAGAGAGGCTCTGATCTTGGAAGTTCACTGGCCAGCCAGTCTAGATTACTTGATGAGTTTCAGGCTAGGGAAAAGTTCAGTCTCAAAAAAAGCCCAAGATGGATGGTACCCAAGATTGTTCCTCCAATCTCCACATACATATGCATACACATACACCCCTTTGAGCACCCCCATGAATACACACACACACACACACACACACACACCACTGAGATGATGATTCAGTTTTCCCATCCACCACCCCCCCAACCCCAACACAGCCTTTTTCTCCTTCAAAATTCACACAAAGGTTACATTTGTTAGAACTGACAAATTAGTGTGGACACACCCTTATCACTCAAGGTCCAGAGAACACACCAGGGCTCACTCTCAGTGTTGCATACTGTATGGGTTTTAATGATAACCTATGGTCTCCATTATAGGACCACAGAGTCATTCATTGTCCCAACACTCTTCTGTGCTCTGTCTATCCCTCTCTCCCTCCCCAACACCCCCACTTGGCAAACAAGGATCCTTTTCAGTAATTGACTTTCCTCCATTTGGGAATTTATGAATGTTTTTCAATAAAACTTGTTCCTGGTGGCTGCTCTCGGCTCTTCTTTCCCCCATAAAGAGATGTTGTGCATTTGAAGGGGACCAACCAGGACCAATGGTACCACTCCTCTGAGGCCCGAGACAAGGAAATCTGAGCTCATTGGTTTGTTAACCATTGGAGGTGAGTCTTGGTGGAAGCTTTTGTAATTTCTGATACTAAAAATGAATGGTGGTGTGTAGTACTACTGAACACATGCTGCAAGATGTTTACGATTCCCTGGGGCCAGATAAGTAAATGTTCTTCCAACTTAAGCTGCGGGAGATAGTCAATTTCACAAAGAGATGCTTTCTCCATTTATATGAGCTGACTGTTTAAAAGAGGAAACTAGGGACTTGGAGTGAAACCATTTGTCCATGCCCAAGGTCAGGCCACAGGTACCAATCAGATGCCACCATATATATTGATGCTAGCACCTAGTCAAGTTGGAGACCATAGAGAGGAGCTAGAGCTGTGGTGTCACACCTGTGGGAGCATCGTGCCCTCTTTGTTTCAGAGGGAGAAAGGCCCCCGTTGAAGTCTTTACTTTCTAGAGTGTAGAAAGGGAAATGGAAAAGGGTATTGAAGAACAACTGCTTTTTCAAAAACATTATTTACCTTTTTATTCATTCTTTGTGAATTTCACATCATGCACCTCATTCTCACTCATCTCCCTGTCCCTTTGTACCTGTCTTCTGGCCTTGCAAACCCCACCCCCCCAAAGGAAAAATTCTTGTTGTGGAAGCTATGGTGTGTCACATTGTGTTCTTCAGTACACCCTTCTGTCCACCCTTCTTTATTGCAAGTGTTCCTTGCAGTGAGTCATTGGTCTGGTTTGAGGACTCTGACTTCTGCTACACTATCAGTACTGGATCCTCACTGGAATTTCTCATGGATATCCTGTTGTTGCCTGATATCATGGAGATCCTGCAGCTTTGGATCTGTAAAACAGGCCCCTTCATTCACTCAAGCAGTTCATAGTTAGGGTAGATGTTAGAGAGAGGACCAACTCAAAGCCTTGGATCTAGGCCTGGGTGATGGCTGAGCTGCTCAGCCTGCCAGCTTCCCCCGCCCCCCGCCCACATACACCACCAGAATGAGCCCTTTAGCACTGCTGGGGCTATCTCACCCAATGCTACATCCAGTTATTCCTCTCTCCTGCCTTTGGGGTGAGAGTACCCACACTAACAAGGTCAGCCCTATTGTGGTGCCCAGGTGAGATTCAGAGCCCAGTCTTCCAAGTACTGCAGCTGGTGAAGTGCAGTGCCAGCTCTGCACTCCCATGACCTCTGGGCCAGCTGTCCTGCCTGCCATAGGTGGCAAGGGGCAAGGGGGGAGCATCTCTCCCTTGCCTATACCACCACATGGCAGACAAGTGACAGGGAAGAGGCAGCTTATTTAAAAAAACATTATTTTGCTTTTATTTTTTAAATTTTGTGTATATGTGGGTCGAGGGGAGTAGGTACGCATCTGTGTGAGGTATGCACATATGTGTGTGTATGTGCATGCACATGTGTGCATGTGAGTGAGGGCATGCACATGTGTGTGTGTGTGAGTGCACACTAAAGTCAGATAAGAGCATCAGATGCCTGGAGATGGAGTTATAGGCAAGTACGATCTGTCCAATGTAGATGATAGAAACTGAACTTGAATCCTCTGCTCTTACAGAGGACCATTGCACTGAATGGCTCACTTTCTTTCTCAAGTGGGCCTTCCACAACTGTCCATCCTACAGTCTGGGAACCAATGAGCCTATGGGGGACATTTCACATCAAACCACAGCATGCAGAATGTGAGTTTATTAGGAAGAAGTATTTTCATAAAGGTAAGCAAATTAAATTGAGGTTCTTAGGGTAAGCCCTAATGCTGGGCAGCCACTGTCCTTATAAAAGGTGGTGAGGGTGTGGGGGCATTTAGACAGCAATAGACCTAACACAAGGGCTACACTGTGTGAAGCTAAAGGCAGAGTTAGAGGTGATACAGCCATGAGGCAAACCATGCCAAACATTGCATTTAGCAAAGAGGCCCTAGAGCAGACTCTCCCCTATGCCCTCACTGTGACTACCCTTGCTGGCTCTTGATCTTAACTTGCAGATTCCAGAGAAGCAAGACCAGCCTGTTATTTAAGCTGCTCAGTATACGATATGTTGTCATAACAACTCTAGTAAACTGTTATAATTGAAAAAAAATTGCGCGCGCGCACACACACACACACACACACACACACACACACACACGAGCGTGCACGAGCGCGTGCGTTCATGGAGGAGGACAGAAGATGGTGTCAGGTCTCCTAGAGATAGAGTTGCAGGTGATCATGAGCCACTCAGTGTGTTTTGGGGAACCAAATTTTATTCCTTTGCAAGAACAGCAAATGCTCTTACCTGCTGAGTCCCCTCCAGCCCCGACTATTATAGTTTTATTAGAGGGTCTGTTTCAAGAGGGCAAAGATTTTGTTTCCTTTCTGTGTGCTTCCAGTACTTATAATAATTCCTGGTACAGAATAGTTTCTGTAAATTTCGTCCAGTTTCTGAATGAAGGTTCCTTGTCATTTGACCAAGGGAACATAGAGGGACAGCAAAGCCACCATTTACTAAGCACTCCTATGTAAATGTGATGGTGTTTGCATCTCTGCCCACAATGCAACCTAAGAGATAGATCTCATTTTTCTTTTATTATTGTGGAAACCAAAGCTTACAGAGATCAAAGGATTATTCAAGCTATCCATAGTCTGAGGACTGCAGCTGAGGCTAGTTTGCCTCCAGAATCCCCAAGTTCATTAATATCTAGGGCAGCAATGGGAATCAGACAGGTGGCTAGTAACAGACCACCAAAGGAGAGGCTCCTGCCAGCAGTGTAGAGCTTGGGCTTTGAACCCAGGAGGGGCTACTGCTGGGATCCATTCATCAGGCTATGGTATAGATATTTCCTCTGAATGGGAACAGCAATGTTTAACAAAGTTCATGGGTGAGGGTTACTTTCAGGAGCAAGGACAGCTCAAAGCAGCTGCATCATGAGAAAGCCCACCTCAACACTGTGACAACTCACAAAAGCCATGCTGCTGTAAGTTTCTGCACAACTTGCAGGCAGAGCAACCATCTGGGAATCTCCTCTCTGCAGCTTGGCTGTCAGAATCTTCCTCTGTAGTTGTTTTGCTGCTTCTTTTACCTTGGGGTGTGTGGTGGTTTGAATTTGCTTGGCCCATGGGAAGTGGCATGATTAGGATGCAGGGCCTTATTGTAGGGGTGGAATTTAGGTCCTATACTTAGGTTTTGCCCAGGACAGAACAAATCCTCTTCATGGCTACCTGAGGAAGATATTCTTTCCTTCTGGCTGCCTTTGGATCAAGATGTAGAACTCTTAGCTCTTCCAGCACCAGCCTGTGTGATGCCATGCTTCCCACCATGATGATAATGGACTGAACCTCTGAAACTGTAAGTCAGCCCCAATTAAATGTTTGTCTTTGTAAGAGTTGCCTTGATCACAGTGTCTCTTTACAGCAACAGAAACCCTAAGATAGGGAGGAGCTCTTGAGAATTTTGTAACTTTTCAGCTTTCCCAGACATGTAAAGTTTTAGCTACAGAATCTCATGAGCTTCCCACTCTTTCACATAGAAGAGCCCTGCCTACTGTGGGTGGTGCTGTCCCTGGGCAGGTGGTCCTGGGATGTATTAGAAAGCAAACTGAGAAACTCAGGAGGAGCAAGTCAATAAGCAGCATTCCTCCATGGCCTCTGCTTTAGTTCCTGACTCCAGGTTCCTACCTTGACTTCCCTACATAGACTGTATGACTCGGGATATGTCAGCCAAATAAATCTTTTTTTTTCAACATGTTCTTGTCTGTGGCCTTTTCCCCTACAATAATAGAAAGCAAACAAATCCAATATTAATCAAGAAAGTTGCCATAGGCTTGTCTATTGCCCTATTTGTTGGAACCATTTTGTTAATGAGGATCCTCCTTCCTAGAAGACCCTAGCTAGTGTCAAGTTGACCAGAATTTGGTCAGCACAGGAGACTTCTGGGTCAGTGTAGAGTGATCTTCCTAGGTTAGCTGGGAACTATTAAACCAGCGGGTGAACAGGAGAGGGAACTCTTGGGACAGCCCAGATTCTGTTCTGTCTAACACTGCAGTGATTACACTACCAGAACTTTTAGGGTGGGAGCCTGATCCCTGGCAGCCCTAACAACTAGGCATACCTTCCCTCTGCTGCAGTTACTGCAGGATGACTTAATGGATATAATAGTGAACCACAGAAAAGGGGGATTTATGCATTGGAAAGAGAAACAAAGAGGTCCAGGGACTCCCCCCCCCCCCAATTCCATCCTCAGATCATAAAAGGAAATTGGGGTTAAAATAGAAGGCAAGATGTTTGTACAACTAAGCAGTCATGGTCAAGGTGAGGTCCTGCCCCTCATCATGGTCTCAGCTGGAAGCTGTCTGACAAGCTGTCAATCTCTTGGAGACAAGACCCCAATTGGCTCCTCCGGCTGGTTCCACTCTTCCAGGCTTTTCATTGTCCTAGAATGGAAATCCTCAGGAAATTCCAATTTCTTGGAGTTCATTGCCTCAGTAGTTTGATAGCCAAAAGTCAAGGCACAAGTGTCTCTGTGGAACATTTCTGCTGGATGCTTACAGCTGTGGTTGTTTTGACGGCCTCAGGACCACACTCCAGCTGTACGGTAGACGCCAGCCTTTTCTGCTCCAGGTTCTGAGGGTGGTAGGACAAGAAGAGGAGGTTCTGATGCAGCCAGTCGGGAAAAAAAATCACACGACAAGAAACAGACAGCCCTCTGGAAAATGCAGCCACACGAGCCTCTTGAACATCACTGGGTTGAAAATTCTAGAATGATTTCTAGTGAATAGAAGCACCAAGAATCAAACTACTGATGCAGTGAACTCCAAGAAATTGGAGTCTCCCCAGGACTTCCATTCTAGGACAACAAAAAGGCTGGAAGCTTGGTACCATCTGGAGGAGCCAATTCAGATCTTCTGTTTGTGATGTCAAAGGTTTGACGTTGGGCTTGTCAGACAATGTGCTTCAGGATGTTGTCTGTTTCATCTGTGGCCCAGATGTTTATCCACTGTCCACTATTTGTGGGGATCTATGCTCCCAAGCAGAAAGGGGCAGTGAACCAGAGAAGAGCAGAAGCTGCCACCTCAGTCTATATCCATATCTCCCACTGTGGTCCATGCACATCAAAGGCATGCTAATGCAGGGAAATGCACAGTTTTCAAAGTCTACCTCCCTGAGTGGGTGCTTTCTTTTATGTCATGAAATAACAGGGCAAAGGGAAACTTGTGGCTTTGTATTGTCCTCCTGTGGTGCAAAGTCCCAGAGATGTGAAGTGTCACACAGAGTCCTCTCACAGAGGATATGAGATGAAAGAAAGACTGGACAGTAGGTGCAGGCCCCTTGTAGAAGGACAGTGGGCGCTGAGGGCCACTAAGGATCTCTTCCTCTTCAGGGCTGACCACAAGTTAAATGGTTCTATTAAGAGCAGCACCACAGTGCCTCTGGAAGCCTGGAGGCTTCAGTTTCTTGTGAGGAGGAAATGCTAAAGCTGCCTAGAATCTCCATGGCAAAACTCTTATCAGCCACCCAGGGGGCTGACATTTGTGGGCACAACGCCCAAGCTCTCTGTAGTTAACAAGCTTGACTCTGCTATGCTCTCTGAACTTCCCAAAGAAACCGGGCCAGTTTGGGGTATGAGACTTTGTGCAGTGTGAGTATGCCAGCTTTGGGTTTGTTACGCTGTGCTGTGCTGTGCTGTGTGTGTGTGTGTGTGTGTGTAGGGTTTCAGTGGTATGTTGGGACTAAACATAACTGGTAAGCCATTGTATAGGGAAAACTCCTTTTCATTTATCCCATAGCTTCATTCAGAGTTTTGGATTAGTCATACTGTCAACATCATCTCCCACTTTTTTTCCTGTAGCCCCACCTCACTTGCAAACATAGGGGGTCTTTGTTCCAGATCTGACTTATATCACTGTCCTTTCTCAGGGCCCAGAGGGACATCTCAAGTCAGCTATGCCTGTTTTGGATAGAATTGACCTCACACACCTTTACACTTGTAATCATTGCCTGTGTTTATTTGTCACTTTTGTGACTTCCGTGCCCCTGTGACACCATTCCAGGTGTGAACTATGAGAGGAAGAGCTCATTTGGCTCACAGTTTCAGTGGGTTTGGTCCACTGTGGCAGTGAGGGGGAGAGAAGAGGAATCTCACATCATAGGGACCAGGAGATAGAGAAAGATTGCTCATGCTAGCTTTCTTCCCGAGTTATCTCACCAGGCCCCAGCCTATGGTGATGGTACTCCACATATCCAGGTAGGTCTTATCCTTTTAATCTTCAGTGGAAATGCCTACACACACACACACACACACACACACACACACACTCTACACACATGTGCACCATTAATCTCCTATATACCTGTCAGCCTGATTAAATTGATAACCTAGATTAACCATCTCAGTACCTACAGTTCACATTATACTGGTGAGTTGTTATGTGTTGTCTTAGCTTACTGAGAGGTTGGCTCTGGAATTGCTCCCACACCCCATTTAGACCCAAGCATGCTTGTCTCAAGGCTTCTTGTCTGGGATGGACAGACCACCTAATTGTGACAGGGAGGAAAGAGAATATCAAAACAGCTCAAGAGTAAAACCACTGTAACCCTGAGAACAGCAGAAGGCAAACCATTTCCAGTGAAAGTTATCATTGTTAATTCCCAAATACAATGGAAAAGAGAAACTCAAAAACTCAGCTTTAGGGAACTCATTTACAGAGAAAAAGCTTAATGAGACATAGCTGGCTGCTCTCATCTCCCCAATGGGTCTCTGCTGGATCTGTGGGATCCATCAAGTCGATGCCATCTCTACCTGATGCTGTGTTCTTTCACTTGAGAGCATCACCCTGCTCTCCCCAATATCCTCCATATTGGGAACTCCAGATGACTGCATCAACAGGGTTTCCCTAGGTGGTTTTTGAGGGATGTTTTGGGCACCTGATTTGACAATATTTATTTTCCTCTGTCTCTCCTCTGCATCTGTCTTTTTCTTGTATGTGAATGCACCATTTTTTTTTTTACCAAAAATAAATGCTTTATTGCTCATTTTGGTAAATGACAGACTGATATAAGCTCAATTAATTGTTTCACACACTCAAGACCCTTGGGAAGACAGAAAAAGCTAAGCCATTGGAAATGGGCAGTAGGAGGGAGTGGGAAGGACCTGAAGGTTTCTAAAGGTTAACAAAGCTACTGAGACCAAAACTAATGTCCTAGAAGCGAATTCAGGATGGAAAAGTGACCGTTCAGAGTTGGAGATCTTGTAGAGTGTAGATCACTTCTGGATCTATCATGTGTTTCTTGATGGGTCACTGTGGTTTCTCTCTGACTGTCACTGTCCACCACAGGGAAGCATTCCTCCATTGTCCCATCTGACTTAGTGATCTTGGTCACAGAGATGCTCTTGAAATAGGATTTGGGTTGAAGAAGTGGACCAAGACCTTTCTGGGAAACCTGGGTGTCAAGATCATTCTCCTCTCAGGCTCTAGAGTAGGGAGTTATAGGCCATGTATCATCCAACCTATAAAAAGACCGCTGGGACCCCCAATCTGAATCTGGTTTGGGGGATTCAGGCCTTGCATGACTCTCCAAGACACCCTCAAAGATCCTGGTTGGTGACTATCTGAGTACTTGAGCACTGAGTCCCCCAGTGTCTGCCCCTCCCATAGTCTCTCACCAAGTGTTACTGACTCAGAACCTGGAAGTTCAGGAGAGTGGAAAGGCAAGGTCCAGGTCCCCATCTTACTGAATATTGAAATCTTGTACTAGATCATCACAGCCAAAGTTGTTGTGGAATTGCGTTCCTCCTTCTGGGCTGAAGCTGAAAGAGAATTACTCTGGAGTAGCAAAACAGTTCGAGAGTAAAGACACTATAATTCTTCAAACCTATAGTTCCCTTGATGCCATGTGCCTCTGTATTCCTACTCTTTGTTTTCTTCCTCCTCCTCCTCTTCATCATCTTCATCACCATCATCACCATCATCATCATCATCATCATCATCATCATCATCATCATCATCATCATCTTGTATCATCCTTCCAAAACAGGGATCTCTGTGGCTCCAAGGTCCAGGAGAGCTGAAAAAGCCTCCAGAAAAAGTCAAAGAAGGTCATTCCCACAGGGACACCAGAAACTTTGAATTTCTTCAATGTTGAATTTGCCCAATCCCCTTGGGCACCACAGGCCTGTCAGTTTGCACTATCTCGTCAGATATCACCAGAGCTTATGTGCATGCACCAATTTTATTTAACTTTCCTTGCTATATGTTTCATAAATTCACTCATTCCAAACAGAAAGCATCGTTGGCATAGATCATTCTTTTGGACCATATAGAACAATGCCAACTGTGATCTTTGGTCATTATTGAGGACAGAGACCAAGACAACATTGACTTCCTAGCCATTTATGTGTCCACCAAAAGTCACCTGTAAAGCACTAATACAGATGTCATTACCAATAAACAACAATATGGATGCCAATGTAAATGCCTGCTACACCTGGCTTCATGCTACAGGTCACAGTCTAAATGTAGGTGGTAAAAATACCACATTAAGCTACGTTCTACCCACGTGCACAGGTATATCAAAACATAAATGAATGCATGTTCAGCCTTGGGTCCTGGGTCACCCCCAAGATAACAAATTGGATATAAACAATGTGATTTTTTATTGAAAACTCTGTTGCTACGTATTTTGGGTAGAAATGCTGATATTAACAAGAGTCCTAACTTTTCTACATACTCCTCAGGGTGACCTCAGATCAGATAAGTCAGTGTTTGCAGGCAGTTTTAATTGTGGGGTGTCTAAAATCTCCAGGGTGCCCTCCTTTGATGAGCTCTATATAAACCATAGTTGAGGTTGTGGGGGAGTTCTTCAGAACACAAGCACATTCTGGCACCTATGGGATTCAAGGGGTCCCCTTTGCACCTATGGAATTCAGGGGGTTCCCTCTTATGCCTACAGTATGTGGGTAACCTTAGGAGTCTGATCTGCGGCTTCAATCTGCCTGGTGTGGTGGACAACCCTGTTCTTGTTTCTTAGGCAGTAGGCAGCTCTGGTGTTGAGACATAGCTGAGCAGGCCTCTCAGCCCCATGCCTATGTCCATGACCTGACACTAGCAGGAACAGCTTCCCAATCTGGCCTCTTTCCACTTGTTAGAAAAAAAGAAGAGCATATGATACACTGTAAAATATACCTCTGTGGCTGCTGGGAGAAGTGTGGAGAAATGTACAAAGAAAAATCCTGTATCCCTGGCTGCATTCGTTTGGTCATGGAGTGATGCTGGCGATGATGATCCAGTCAGGAGGCTCTGGCGAGTCGTTCTCCTAATCTCAAGGGGATGGAGTTTCATAGCTCTTGCAACAGCTACACAGCCTGCTGCCCATAGCTGAGCCTTGAGACTGATCAGTGTGCTGTCTCTTCTCTGGTGACATTGTGCTGAGGTCTGAAGACTGTGTGTCTATTCAATAGGGGCATGCCTGTCTGTGTTGCTGGACAAAGGGTATGGATGAAAAGCCACAAGGCAGAGTCTCTGTTCCTCCTGATTCTCACCCCCTAACTGGAAGCTGAAGAGGACTCTAATACCCATAGTTCCTAAGTTTTACTCCTGATGCAGCTACTTTGCTTGATGTTCCTTATCTATAAAGTAGAGCTACTGATGCCATGGTCTTTCTCACTAACTGATATCGAAGGGTAAAATGGACGCCTCAGAAATCAACAGCTCTTATTCTTATTCCACTCCCTGTTTTTAATCTAAGCAAGGTTTCTAGTCAAAAGACCTGCCATTTCCATCACACTGACCCTTCCTGAGATATATATATATATATGTATATATGTATATACATATATATATATAATATAAGTAATATATAAATATATTATATAACACTATGTGAATATATAAACACAATAAGATATAAACATATAGTATGTAAATATATAATTAAAGCTATATCATGTATTAATATATAATAATTAACATTGTATTTATTTAATTATTTGTGTCTATGAGTATTTGGCTGCATGCATATATATCAGCATCCACATAGGCCAAAAGAGAATGTTAGATTCCCCTGGAACTGAAGCTCAAAATGTTTGTGAGCTGCCATGTGGGTTCAGGAACCTGAAGCCAGCAGGCCCTCTGGAAGAGCAGTCAGTACTCTTAACTGCTAAGCCATCTCTCCAGCCCCTCCCTTCCTGTTTTCTTCAGTGGAAGCTTGCAGATGATTTCCTTCTCTTAAATTGTTTCTCTGAGACTTCTGCTGCAGCAATGGAAAATTAAGAACACAGAGGGAGGCTACAGTCTTATTCTCCACGGCCATGGGAAGAGACGTGGCACTGCTGGTGAGAAATGATAGGGAGACTTTTCTTTCTTTTTATTTATTTTTATTTTCACTTTATTTACATTTCAAATGTTTCCCCCTTTCCAGATCTCCCCTTTGGAAC
>JADRCH010000036.1:5819001-5831450 GCA_019843965.1 Rhynchomys soricoides | reverse complement strand
ACAGGGAGAGACAGAGAGGCAGATATAGAGAGAGACAGAGAGACAGAGAGACAGACAGAGAGACAGAGAGCGACAGAGAGATTTAGAGATACCTAGAGATGTACACAGAGAGAGACAGAGAGACAGAGAGATGTCTTTGGACCATTAGATGAAATCACAGCCGAGTTCGACTCATTTGGGGAGGAGCAATGAGCAGGGTGATGGATGTTCTTTTAATAAGCTGACATTAAGGTTCCAGAAAAATGTCCGTAGCCTTATTTCTCATATTTCTAAGTTTATATTTTTGGCTCACTCTGCATGCTAATCTCCTGACTTTATATGAACACAAAGCTTCACTTGGCTTCTGCTCACGCTGGCAGCTTTGCTGGCTGTAAGTTCGGAATATCTTCAATTATGAAAAACATTGATTGAGGTTACACTCAAATGATTCTTGGAAAGCTCTGAGGTTAAGAGCCAGGGGGAGGGACCAAAGCTGAGCCTCACAGAGGGACCAGGGATTCCATCGCTCTGGAAGACTCTGGAGTGCAGGAATTCTGGGCTTCTGTGGGCATTGCAGCACCCTATTCAGATTCATTCTCTGTTTATTCGTGCATGGGTTCATCCACTGATCTGTTTTGAAGCAGAAAAGCTCTACGTATCCAGATATAGGGAATTAAGGAAAATGGTGTGGGCAGCTACACTCTTTTTACTGAAAGTCAGGGGAAACACACATAAGCTGACTAAATGGTGTGTGTGTGTGTGTGTTCGCACACACGTGCAATACATGTACACACATGTGCTCAAGTCCAAGCACATACCTGGTCTAGAAGATTCATAGAGAATGTCACTGTGATGGATAACCTTTAGGCTCATCTGACTGAATTTGGAACCACTTAGGAGACACATCTCAGTGTGTCATGAGTGTGACATGAGTGTTCTTGAATGTGGGAGGCACCACCCAATGGGATGGGGGTCTAGGCTGACTAAAAGTGGGAAAAGGTCACATCCAGCCAAGCACCAACCTTTATCTCCCTGCTTCCTGACTGGAGATGGAGCGTGACAGGCCACCTCATACTCCTGCCTCCATAGCCAGAGTCACGCCAGCTTCCATGCCTTCTCCTGATGTCAAATGAGGCCTTCCAACAGAATGACCCCCTCATTCTTTGAGTGTTTTTTTTTTATCAGTTATTTTGCCACCACAACAAAGAGAGAAAACATAACAGGAGTTCTGGAGGGTGAAAACCATGTAGCCCAGCGTTTCTTCAATTCCAGTTTGTACATGAACAACCCGGTCTGAGACGTTGGCTTTGTTGTTTTTTATTATTTATTTGTGTAGGTAGGTGCATGCATAGAAGTCAACTTTTGGGAGTTAGTTCCCTCCTGCCATGTTCAGGAACTGAACTCAGGTAGTCAGGCTTGGCAGCAAGTGCCTTTGCTTACTGAGCCATCTTGGCAGCTCAGGCAGCAGTTCTAACCAGTTCATGGCAACCAGTGGATGACAACTTAATGATGTTCTAGAACTGCAAGAAGCAAGGAAACAGAGACTCAGTGGTTTCAAACTCTTAGAAAACAGACCTTAGACACGTATGACCAAGTATGAGTATAAACATTTGAAAATGAAAGCTACACGTGGACAACCTTGATTGAAGGGAGGGACGGGGGTTTGCTCAGGAGGCTTTTTCTCCCTTCAGACTCACACAGCCTCAAGGAAACACCAGACCTCCTCCACCTTCTACCGAGAGCTGTACGGTCTAACACTGAGCAGAGTTCATTGCTTGGAATGTGGCCAGGATGACTGAGGAGTGGGATACTTTACTTGATTTAAGTGAAAAGGTGAAGCAATATCAGACGTGTTTTTTGTTTTTTTCTGATAAGTGCAACTTTAGGGTATGGGCTGGAGAGATGGCCCGATGTGTAAAGAGAGTTGGGTTCAAGACCTCTGTAGAAAAACAGAAATCATCTCTTTCCATATATATTTTTCCTTTCACTGCTTGAACCCTTGGTGTAAGAATCATGTTTAGTACAGAGAATGCACTCAATAAACATTTGTTCTGTGAATGAAGATTTTGAGGTGTTTAATTTCATGGATGCTTCTCTATCATGAGCATGCTTCTCACAAGCCCCTCTGTGCAGATATGTTATCTATTCTCTTAGAATAAATTTTAACATCCTTGTTTAAAAGGGCATGGGCCATTTTATTGCTGTTAAACACCGCCAAGTTAGTTTCAGAAAAGATTGAACTAATTTGCAGTGTTCTCAGCATTGCCATTCGGCGCAGAACGTGGATCTCCTGGTGCCAGCTTTGAAAGGCACGCAGAGAGAACACTATGGTTTGGATGAGTTATTTAGCCTGCAGAGACTCAGACTATTTGAACTGTAAAACAGAGATAACTGTGTGAGGCTGGAAGTGAACTGAGTAAATGCCAAAATATTTGCATGATAAATGAGATTTATATACATGATTTTAGTTAGGGACTGAAATGGAAGAGGTAGAGATAGCTCAGTAGTAAAGTGTTTGCAAGCAAGTGTAAAGACTTGAGTTTGAACCCCAGAACTCACAGGAAAAGCCAGGCACACTGATGTGCACTTATAATCCTAGAACAGTGGAGGAGGAGACAGCTGGGCTCCTTGGCCAAGCAATCTAGATGAATTGGCAAGTACTCCATTTAGTGAGAGACAGCATCTCAAAAATAAGGTGGAGAGCAACTGAGGAAGACATCAGCTGTTACTCTCAGTACTCCACTCAGATGCATGTGCATATGCACACACAAACATGTGCATACACTAAATAAAAATAGAAAGAATATAAATCATGGTTCTTCCTTACAGCAGTTGGGATATAAATGGTGGTCTCTGCAGATGCACTATTTGTGCAAGATGGTGACTTTGGAGGGGTGGGCACAGAAGAAGCCTGAGTCATATAATGGGCTCCTGCCAGTGATGCTTAGACTTCTAAAATATGATTTGGTTGGGAGAGGGACCTAGCCTCTTATTTTTCTGCACTTGATTCTCGTGCTATGAAGATTTACTTTTAAATAGTTATGGGCTAATATCTCATGTGTGTCTAAGAACTTAATCCCAGGAATATTTTATTACAAAATGAGTTATGTTTCCTAGCAAACAAAAAAGAGTTCTGAATAAAAATTCTCTTGGGTGATGATTTGACAGCTTCAGAAGTGGGTGGGGCAGGGCAACTCTAACTTGCCTGAGATAGCAGGAGGGAATATTATTTTGGGGGCTCACCCGAGTGTGCCATGTTCCACAGACCCCGTGTGACCATAAATTGAAGCCTCCTAAACGGTGAGCCCAAACAGGCATTCTGCTTTAAAAGAAGAGGAAAAAAGAGGCTGGACATTGTGGTTGGATTCACATCTGCCTCGCTCAGACCTTTGGGAGAATTATTATCAAGAAGTGGATGGACAGGTTTGAGATGTACACTTTTCCTTATTTAATATTTTTACAGAAGGTAAAGTGAGCTTCTGCCTGTCTGTCTATCATCTATTGATTTATTATCTACTATTTTATTTATCTGTTATTTATCTATCTAACTGATACATCTACGTATCTAATAGGTAAATATTTACCACTTATCTATTGATCTATCATATATTTACTATCTTACTTATCAATCATCTATCTATCTATTTCTATCATCTATCTGGATAGCTAGCTACTGTCTACTAATGTATGTATGTATGTATGCATGTATGTATTATGTATTTATGTATGTATTGATCAATCTATTATCTTATCTATTATCTATTGATCGATCAATCTATCTAGCCATCTATCTATCTGATATCAACCATCTTCATTCTCAGCAATTTGATGGGAAAAGAAATTGAGAGGAGCCTGGTCTTATCCTTATTCTGAAGATTCATCTTTGGGAGAAGGTCAAGAATGGTTATGTCTGCTTTAGGCTATCTGTATGTCATGAGTAAATACAAAGCTGTGATCTTGAAAAAACAAAACACTTACCTAGCCTGCAGCTGAAGGGTGAGCCTGACAGGTTTTAGTTTGCTGGATTTGTGCAGCTACACAGGGTAGAAAGGCTGCTTGCTTTCCCCAGTATCCCAGCTCAGGACAGCAACACTTTGGAAAGCTACAGAATGGATTTCTAGGCTGGTGAGAGAGTCCAATCTAGATAATGGTGTTTTCCCCCTTCATTACTGATCCCATGACTTTAAATCTGTTCTGAGGTAACTTACCTCTTACTGGGAAGAGAGAGAGAAGGGGGCACTATTTAATAGCCATATGGAATTCAGGATGCCTTACAAGGATGACTTGCTCTTGTCTAAACCAAGACACAGCAGATAAACAGATCATCTTCAGCTTGTGCACAGAGCCAGACACCAGGTTCTTCACCTAATTCCATGTATCTCCATGTTCCACCAGCACACTGGAAGAGACTGCCTGCCAAACGCACAGGCCATCTGCAGCAGGGCTGGGGGAGCTGGGACGGTTAATCTTGCTTGTCAGTTATAAACAAACCTCTGGGCATGTCTGTAAGAGATTATCTAGACAGATTTAATTGCTCTAGGAAGATGACCCCTTCCTCCAACCGTGGGCAGCACCATCCCATGGCCTGGGGTCTTGGACTGAATAAAAAGGAGAAAGTGAGCTGAGCACCAACAGTCATCTGCTTCCCTACTGCAGATGCAAAGTGATCAGCCACTCATGCTCCTGTTGCCTGGCTGTCTCCACCATGATGGGACTGTATCCTCAAACTGTGAGCCACAATAAACTCATGTCCCTGATTTTGCTGTTGTCATAGCAACAGGGAATGTAACTAGTACAAAGTAGAAAGCTGAAATCTCACCTGAGCCATCCCTACTGGAAGGTTATTATCCCTTCTTGCTTCTGTTACAAAGGAGAGAGGTGGCCCCTTTAGCCTAATTCTCATGATACTATGGTGAGTAGACAGAACACAGGACTGGGAGATGGAGTCTGGGATCTAGCCCTAGCTTCTGCAGCCCACTGTGTGACTTTAGTCACTTGGCCTTGCTGAGCCTCAAATTCTTTTCTATAAAATAAGAAGATTGGGATCAATTATCTCTAAGTGTCTTTGCTCTCAGTACCAAGGCTTTTCAGGATCAGGGAGAATCGAAGAGGGCTGTACTCTCTCCTTTCCAGACAGCTTTGTAATGGTACTTAGCATTTGGCCTTGAGTTTAAGAAACAAATCTAGAATCGGCTTGATTTGTGACAGACCCGTGGGCTTCCTGTTTTGTCTGTCACAGGTTCCAGATGGTCACTCTCATCTCCAGGAATGTAGCTGCCTGGTGGATGAAGGACAAAGTCCTGGTGACAGAAGGAACAGTGACTGTTGTCACTGGATTCTCAGCATCCAGTTCCCCTGTACTTCTGGATGGTGAGTCATGCTTGGTGGCCCCGATGCCTGGCAGTGGGCCCCGCCCAACTTCTTGAGTGTGTCAGCGCCAGGATGGGGTAAATCATGAGAGAACCATTTTTAGCTAAGAGTGAAAAATGAAGTCACTGGTATAGCAACAGAAGATGCCAGCTGGGGACACAGATGGGAGGCGACGATGTGTGGAAGGGTGGGGCAGTCATCCTGGTGAGCCAATCCCCAGGAGGCTTGGGGCTGCTGGAGTTGAAGTAATTCTGGCAGCCTGTTGGGAGTGGGACCCCGAAAGAGGTCTTATGGGAGGAATCACCACAGGCCTGTCCTTTTCCAAATTACAGACCCCAGCAGAGGCTCTAAGCATCTGCATGCTGTAGGGAAATGGGAAGGGCATGCTGGGTTCTCAAATGCATGGACTTTGCCATCTTCTGCTCTATTTTATTTTAGGAGCAGAGCAAATAGGGAGGGGAGGATTTACCGCCTGTCTGCTCAGCCTCCTCTCTCCTCTTCTCCCACTCTGGGCTGGACCAACATGTCTCTGAGGCCTTTACATTTCCACCATCCTGAAGCTCCTTGCTAGTTTCAAAAATAACACATTCTGGGGTAACAGAGCATGTGAGAAAATCGCTGATATTTTAAAGATGAAGTAGCACCATTTCAGTAAAAAAGGGGAAGATCGCACCTCCGTTCCATGGCTTTTATCTGAATGTTGATCCTGGCACCATCTTTAACCTCACACCTGTTTCCCCATTTGTGAAGTGAGTGAGGTAATGTTGCCTAACTCTGGGGTTCTGGGAGGATTAGCTGGATTGTGAGGGTCAGAGTTTGCTCAGCACTGTTGGCCAATAAACCCAGTGCAGCTAGGAAGCGACAGAAGCTGATGGGACTCAGCTCTCTTATGGAGACAGTGGGAGCAGTGGCTACCCATTCATTCTACCTTCCTCCACTTCCTGGCAGTACTGGGAGAGTTCCCCTAGATACCTCAGGATGAGCTCTGGGGTAGATCTCAAAGGAAGGAATTCCCACTGGGGTTTGGCTGGCTTTAGCTACTTCCTTCTCTGACTTTGAGTGGCCATGTGTGTGCAGGTGCACATGTATGTGCATACATGGCCGTGGAGGCAGGCAAACAGCTTTAGGTGGTGTTCCTCAAGACATTGTCCGCTGTTTTTCTTTTTCTTTTTCTTTTTTTTTGAGACAGGGTCTCTTACTAGCCTGAAGCTCACCAAGTAGGACAGGGTGGGTGGCTGGCCAGTATGTTCCCATGGATCTGCCTGCCTCTACCTCTTGAGCACTGGAATTACAAATGTCCTCCACCATGCTCAGCTTTGTAAAAATGTCAGTTCTGAGGGTGGACCAGGTCCTTGTACTTGATGGGCATGCACTTCACCAACTGAGCCATCTCTCCAACTCGAAGCTGTCCTTTTCTTCTTCTGACCTTGCATGTGTGCTACACCAGGAGGAAGGACAACTTTAGAAATCACACCAGGACTCAGAGAGGGAAGCACAGCTTGCTCATTCATTCATTCATTCATTCATTCATCCAGCAGAGACCTTGTGCCTGTCTGTGCTTTTCGGAGCACTCAGGGCTCCATTGAACCTGGGTGTTGCCCTCTGTTATATAGAGTAGGGTGGGGACAGCCTTCAGTCAGCTCCCCACTTCTTTCTCTCTTACTCTTCCTGCTCCACGGTTCACCACACAGTTGATTCTTACTTGAAGATGAACTGTATACCTACAGACCTTCCTCCCATTGGTTGAAACTTCAAGAATAGATAAGATTGTTAAAGCTCAGACTATACACAGGAGAGAGTCTCTGTCTCTGCAGTGAGTGAGAGATGTCGAGGAACACATGTTTGAGGATTCAAGGTCCAGGAAACATGGCAAGGGATGGGGTGCTCCTTGGTAGGTGGGGATGATAGGTGGATGGTAGGGAGGTCCAGTTTAGGCTACTGGTAGATTGTGCTTTAAGCACATGAAGAGATACTCCAAGCACAGTCGTTGTCAGGCTGCAAGCAGGGTAGTGAGCAGGGAATCATGGCTGTTGTCAGGGCCAGGGAATTCTCAGAAATTAGCATCTGAGTCCTAGCAACAGAGCTGGTATCTGCTCAAACTGAGGCAGCTTATGGTCCTAAAGGCTGGAACAAGGAAGGACTCCATTCCCAATCAAGAGGGGGCCCAGCTGTAGGTATGGCTCTGGCAGGTCCAGCAGAAGGGGAATGCCTGGCAGAGGCTGGGAACTAGGTTGGTTCTGATGTTCTCAGAAAAAGCTAAACACAAGAGTGTTTGGGAAGCCATCTATTGACTGAGTTGTCCTTCTCACTTGACAGTAACACAGTGATCATCTCTAGGATTGCTATAGGCCAACTATGG
Source organism: Rhynchomys soricoides (assembly GCA_019843965.1). Lineage (NCBI taxonomy): Eukaryota > Metazoa > Chordata > Mammalia > Rodentia > Muridae > Rhynchomys > Rhynchomys soricoides. Next base: position 5,823,742 of record JADRCH010000036.1, on the reverse strand, counting down.
AGAGGATGACCCATTTGGAGACACACAGACTTGAGTCCCTTCAAGAATGTTTCATGGCTGATATATAAATATATATATAAAAATATATATTATATATTATATAAATATTTATATTTAAATATCTAAATATATATTATATAAAAATATATAATATATTTATATATATTAGTATATAAATATTTGAGTTACCTGGTCCCGACCAGAACGCTGTGCATGAGGAATACAGCATCACATTCTCTCTCCATACTATAGATGAGGCAGCTGTTGGCCAAGATCCAGGAAAATTATCTATAGCCTGGTTGTTGCTATGGTTCCCTAGGGCCCTTTTCTTTCTTGTTTGAGGATGAGTACTCTCAAAGAAAAATTGTTTGGATTTTTAAAAACTGATTTATTATTTTTTATGTGCGTGTGTGTATGCATGTGTGTATATGTATGCACTTAAATACAGGTACCCGCAGAAGCCAGAGAGAGTGTTATGTTGTCTAAAGCTGGAGTTATGGGTGGTTGTGTGCTTTTCCACATCGGTGCTGGGAATCAAACTCCAGTCCTCTAGGAGAGCAGCGAGCACTCCTAACTGCTGAGCCACTTCTCCAGTTCCTAGTTTGTATCTAGAACATCTTCCAAAGGGCTCACCTGTTAAAGGCTTTGTCATCTGTGGGGGTATTGGGAGGTAATGGAGGCTGCATTAGTCAGGGTTCTCTACAGTCACAGAACTTATAGGTAGTCTCTATATAGTAAGGGAATTTATTGATGACTTACAGTCTGTAGTTCAACTCCCCACCAATGGTCAGCAGCAGCTGTGAATGAAAGTTCGAGGATCTAGCAGTTGCTTAGTCCCACAAGACATGCAGACAAAGAAGAGTGAATCTTCCTGCTTCCAATGTCCTTATGTAGGCCTCCAGCAGCACCTGTGGCCCAGATTAAAGGTGTGCGTACCACCACACCTGAAACTTGTATCTTCCAGACGCAAGATCTGGATCACAGGTGAGCCTTCTAATTCTGGATTGTAGTTCACTCCAGATATAGTTAAGTTGACAATCAGAAATAGCCACTACAAAACACCCCTTGTCAACTTGACACAAACAATACCTCATGTCCACATGAGACAATAACAAGGTCATGAATACGCTTAACATGATATAACTATTCCTCGTACAATCGCAAACACATTTATAAACTTACAGTGGGGCAATGTCCCTTGGGAACATTCCTTTAGTATCCCAACTTAAATGCTAACTGATGTTAAAGAAATTGGAAGACAAATATGTTCTTAACAAAACACAACAGGAGCGTTCATATTACTTCATAATCCTCGTTTCTGCAGCTGGTTATGTGGTCTTAGCTGGTATTTATAACCACCTTCCTCTACCACCCATTCTGTATTTCCTCCACCTCTGCAAGCACCTCAGCAGGTCTTGGCTCTTTTCCTGGAGGAGTGACCCATACCTTCATTCCCGATGGGTCTGCATCCTTTGTCATCCTGCTTGGATTAGGCTGTTGTAGTTTCCCATTGACTTTAATCACAGGACATGGTGGTACTAAGAGACGCCCTAAGGGATCTCCTGCACTCCAGACATGATCCTTCTTACCTCCACTGTGGAGAGGCAATCCAATTTCCCCATGGGAATCTGGACCTATCACCCCTCCTAACACTGTTATTCCTTTCTTAGCCTGTTGATTTAAGGGCATTAGAAGCCCAAAATGACCAGGGGGAAGTCTGACCTTCCAGTTCAATGAAATGTTTGTTGTGGCTCCTGGTAGGAGCACTACCTCCCTCTGGAACCAAAACTTCTAGGCCAGCAGAACCTAGAGTTGTGGGGACAGGAAGCAGAAATTTTCCTAGAGGGTCACTAGGAGTGATAGTGAGTAGAACTATTCCCTTTTCCACTCCTTGATTCCTGGACCCATGGATCCTGGCTATGGGAGAAACTGTACCATATATAAGACACTTATTCAAAGCTTACACTGCCTCCTGAAGAACTCCGCCCCAGCTCTCCATGCTGCTGTCACCTAATTGGTGCTGTAACTGTGTCTTCAAAAGGCCATCCCATCTTTCTAACAGACCAGCTGCTTCAGGATGATGGGGAACATGGTAAGACCAGTGAATCTCATGATCGTGGGCCCACTGTCGCACTTCTCTGGCTGTGAGTTCCTTGGTCAGAAGCAATACTGTGTGGAATACCATGACGATGAATAAGGCATTCTGTCAGTCCATGGATGGTAGTTTTGGCAGAAGCATTACGTGCAGGAAAGGCAAATCCATAACCAGAATAAGTATCTACCCCAGTAAGAACAAAACGTTGTCCTTTCCACGGAGGAAGTGGTCCAGTGTAGTCAACCAGCCACCAGGTTGCTGGCTGGTCACCTTGAGGAATGGTGCCATATCTGGGGCTCAGTGTTGGTCTCTGCTGTTGGCATATCTGGCATTCAGCAGCTGCAGTAGCCAGGTCAGCCTTGGTGAGTGAAAGTCCATGTTGTTGAGCTCAAGTATAACCTCCATCTTGACAACCATGGCCACTTTGTTCGTGTGCCCACTGAGCAATGACAGGGATGGCTGAGGAAAGAAGCTGGCTGTCCACAGAATGGGTCATCTTACCCACTTGATTATTGAACTCCTCCTCGGCTGAAGTCACCTTTTGGTGAGCATTTACATGGGACACAAATATCTTCACATCCTTTGCCCATTTGGAGAGATCTATCCATGTACTTCTTCCCCAGATGTCTTTCTCACCAATTCTCCAATCGTGATCTTTCCAAGTCCCTGACTATCCAGCCAATCCATTGGCTACAGCCCATGAGTCAGTGAACAATCGTACATCTGGCCATTTCTTCTTCCAAACAAACTGTAATACCATGTGTACTGCCCGAAGTTCTGCCCACTGTGAGGATTTTTCTTCACCTGTATCTTTCAGGATTGTCCCAGAAAGGAGTTGTAATGCTGCAGCTGTCCACTTCTGGGTGGTGCCTGCATAACGTGCAGAACCATCAGTAAACAAGGTCCTAGTCTTCTCTTCTTCAGTCAGCTGATCGTAGGGAACATCCCATGAGGCTATAGGCACATACTTGGCAGCAGATGGCATTGTTACAGGAGGAGAAGCCATAGGCATTTGAGCAACTTATTCATGTAACTTGCTTGTGCCTTCAGGACCTGCTCAGGCTCAATCATGGATCTACCACTTCCATTTGATAATAGACTGCTGCTGTGCACATCCTACTTTATGACTTGGTGGGTCTGATAACACCCAGCTCATGATGGGCAGTTCAGGTGGCCTATTGTCAAACATTCAGTTTCCACTAAAGCCCAATAGCAGGCCAAAAGCTGTTTTTCAAAGGGAGAATAGTTGTCTTCAGATGATGGTAGAGTTTTGCTCCAAAATCCCAAAGGTCTCTTCTGTGATTCATCTACAGGAGCCTGCCAGAGGCTACAAACAGCATCTCTATCTGCCACTGACACATCAAGTACCATCGGGTCTGCTGGATCATATGGTAGAGCAGCCTGCACAGTGGCCTGGACCTGTTCAAGAACCTTCTCCTGTTCCAGGCCCCACACAAAGCTAGTAGCTTTCCGAGTCACTTGGTAAATGGGCCTGAGTAACACACCCAAGTAAGGAATGTGCTGTCTCCAGAATCCAAATAGACCCACTAAATATTGTGCTTCTTTCTTGGTGGTGGGAGGGACCAGGTGCAATAATTTGTCTTTCACCTTAAAAGGAATATCTCTGCATGCCCCACACCACTGGACTCCTAAGAATTTCACTGAGGTAGATGGTCCTTGAATTTTGGTTGGATTTATTTCCCATCCTCTGATACACATATGCATTACCAATAAGTCCAAAGTGGTTACTACTTCCTGCTCACTTGGTCCAATCAGCATAATGTCATCAGTATAGTGCACCAATGTGATATTTTGTGGAAGAGACAAATGATCAAGATCCCTTCTAACTAAGTTATGACACAGGGCAAGAGAGTCAATATATCCTTGAGGCAAAACTGTAAAGGTATACTGCAAGCAGGTAAGGAACATCCCTCCATGGCCTCTAATCGGCTCCTGCTTCCTGACCTGCTTGAGTTCCAGTCCTGACTTTCTCTGGTGATGAATGGCAATGAGGAAGTGTAAGCTGAATAAACCCTTTCCTCCCCAACTTGATTCTTGGTCATGATGTTTGTGCAGGAATAGGAACCCTGACTAAGACAGAGGCTTTAGGAGGTGGGGCCTAGTGGAAGGATAGATCACGACCTCAGCTCCCATCCCTTTCCTGGCTACCACAATGTGAACAGTATCCTTCAAAACATGTTCCTGCCATGATTTTCTTTCTGCCTCTTCCACAGGCTCAAAGGACCGTAGTAAGGCAGCCAGCACTGAGACATCTGGAGACATGATCTGACATAACTTTCCTTCCTTGCGAACTGATTTTCCTGGGTGTTGTATTACAGTGATGGGAACTGACTAATGATGGATTTGGAGCCAAAATCCTGTCTGTGTCCCTGGCAATTTGTACAATCTTGGGAAAGTTGTTTAATCTCTTCAATTTTCATTCTCTCTCTAGTTACTTGGCATATTCTTTTGATTATTATTGTGTATGGTATATGCATGTGTGTACACTTGGTATATACATGATTGTGGGTACACTTGTGTGTGTATGTGTGTACATGTGTGCACATTTTTGTGTCTGTGTGTTTACATGTGTTTGCATGTATGTGCGTATGTGTGTATATATGTGTATGTGTGTGCATATGTGTG
>JADRCH010000036.1:5790811-5818991 GCA_019843965.1 Rhynchomys soricoides | reverse complement strand
ATATGTGTTTATATATGTGTGTATATATATGTATGTGTGGGTATGTGTGTATGTGTGTATATGTGTGTGTATGTGTGTATATATGTGTGTATGTATATGTATAGGTCAGACACCAGTGCTGAGTGTCTTGTTCTGTCACGTTCACCTTATTTTTTGAGACAGTGTATCTCACTGAACCTGAACATCACTTTTCTGCCTAGACAGGCTTGATCAGACAACTTTCAGGTCCTGCCTGTCTCTGCCTCCCTCACTGGGGTCACAGGCGCACAGGTCTGGCTTTTACATGTGTGCTGGAGCTGCTCCCTTGGGTATCTGTGCTTGTATAACAAGCGTTATGTTCACCAAGCCATATCACCAACTCCCCTTCAATTACTCAGTACTGGAAAAACATTTTATTCCTTCTTTTTGCTTCCCTTCTTGTTAAAGATACTTGGAAATAAATTGTGATTAGTGTGGATGTGTTCAAAGCCACCTCCTCTACTAGACTGCAGACTCCATGAGGGCAGGCATTACACTGGCAACCAACCTCTGCAGTGGCGCTACCGAGCCACAGTACACTGGCAACCAACCTCTGCAGTGGCGCTACCGAGCCACAGTACTTTCAAGGGTTCGCAAAAACCTCTTAACTTCAATTTCCCTTTAAATCAGTAGACGATGAATAAGTAATACTGGATTTTATATTAAGTCCAACCTGGACTAAATTTGTCACTATACCAATATAAATATACACATCCTGAGTGTGGGAAGGGAACCAGATGAGAGTGTGTAGCGCCCACAGAAGTTTAGTGTAGCCTTGAGTCTGTGTCTTATACACACCATGTCTGTCCCCATTCGGTCATGTATAACTTCTCATACAAGTTAGGCATTCAACCAGTGATTGTCCAATGAGAGGAAGGATGGAGGTGGGAAGAGGCATTCCCAACAAGTCTGAGAATCTCCTTGGGGCTGGAGAGTAAATTTATCTTTGGGAAGATTTTAAAAAGAGGTCCACAGAGCCAGGAGCTGGCCTTTCCCCATGACTTCAGCCTGGGTCGTTCACTACCCACCCTTGCTCTAAGACTGTGCAACCCAGTCACTGATGCTCTGAAAGCTCTGCCCAGCCCTGCTCATGCTAGAAATGTTGGCACCCTCCCAGGCTGTCTCCACTCCAGAACACTTCAATACATTCAACAATGGATACTCCTCCCTAGCTTAAACAACGCTGAGGACACCCTCACTTACCCACCATCCTGCCACCAACTGTTAATGCCAGGAGGAAGTTGAGAACTTTATTCAGCTTTTGCAAGAGATGGCTGAAGGTTTTGAGGTCAAAATGTGCCATGCCCCAAGTTCATAGTCTGGTGGGCCTCGTGAGCTGTCTACTGAGCAAGTGGCGTTTGGAAAAAAAACAGAAAAAGAAAAAAAACAACTCAGGAAATTATTGACTGTTCTCAATCAACTCCAGTTTCTTGGGGGAAGAGGAGAAAATGAGCATCAGGCCCAACCAGCCTGAAGTTTCAGCAAAACTTTCTGTGTTTTGGTACAGAGAGCAAGGCAGGAGACTGATTTTTCATCATTACTTAGAATAAACCAGGATGACCATAGAACATGCAAGGACAGCTAGAAACCTTTGGCCTCTGTATATCTTATGTGTGTGAGAGAGTTAGCCCAGTGTGGATATCCCTTCTCTGAGATACTTGGGATTAGAAGTATTTTGAATTTGGGAATATTTTTACTTGCACAATGAGACATCTTGTGGATGAGATCCCAAGCTAAGTATGAAATTCATTTATGTTTGATAGATATCTTACAAACTCAGCCTGAGGATGGTTCTCCACTGTATTTGTAGTGAGCCTATGTTTTCACTGAAATATGTTTTGGAGATCAGAGGTCAGAGGCTAAATTTTTCTCCTTGTACAACGTAACAGCATCCACAAAGCTTCAGCTTTCAGAGCATTTCAGATTTCCGATTTTTGGACTGGGAATGTTCAACCTGTATAGAAAATGAAAGCAATATGCTTCATGTTTTATTCAGTCTCTTGTATTTTCCTATAGTCAATCCTAAGAGTAGCTGCACAGATGTTATCTGACTCAAGGCACCTTACCTGTGCTCTGTTTCCCCAGCTTCTTCTGCAGAAGAAGATCAATCGTGCAGCTTTGCAGGAACTCTGTTAGGAGGCGGGGCAGCTTACGAGCTTGAGTTAGACATGATGCCAGCATTTAGGAGCCCACAAAGGAGATGTTATGCAAACAAAAAAATTGCAATGTGTTCTAGAAGAAGCTATAACAGACTCCATGCAGGTGCATGAGAGTTCAGAGGAAAGAGTAGTTTGTGTGGCTGCCAGGTCAGGGAAAGCCTCCTAGGGAACTGGCACATGAGATAACATTAGGTACAGATCTGTGGGTCCAGATGATTCCCATAGATTCATGAAAGAAAGAGGGGGGGGAGAAAGAAGAAGGAGGAAGAGGAAGAAGAAAAGGAAGAGGAGGAGGAGAGGAGGAGGAAGAGGAGGAGGAGGGGAGGAGGAGGAGAGGAGGGTGGGGAGGAGGTTCATTGTGAGAAGGCCTGGATAGAACATGTGTATTTCTGAACAACCTAGACCAAGGGTTTGGAGCATCTTCCTAAACCTAAATCCCCTGGACCTCATTGAGTCTGGCCTGTTAACACTTATTGGGGCTAGAAAAGTATCAGATTAAGGTGTGACTCAGAGTTTTTGTTGTGGTATCTATCTTGAGGAAAAACAAATCCCTTCCAAGGAAGATTTGGTTCACACATTCACATCCTGACGGCTCAGCAAGTAAGAGCATACACTGTGGTTTCAGGAACCTGAGTTCTGTTTCCAGCACCCATGATGGGTGGCTCGCTCTGTCTATAACTCAGCTCAAGGGGCCAGTGCCCTCTTCTGGCCTTCATGAGCACCTGTGTGTGTGTGTGCGCACGCACGCACACACACACACACACACACACTTGCATAAACAAATTGAAAATAAATTTTAAACAGAAGTGTCTGACATTCCTAAATGTAAGCCCTCTAGAAGTTCTTTGCAATCTTCCCTAGAGACAATCCACCTTCCAGGGCCGCAGGTCAACAGAGGGTGTAGGGGGGAGGGAAGGGAGTGTGTCAAAAGCAAGCCTGGAAATAGCCTCCAGCAGAACAGAAGGAAAGAATCCACCAGAGCTGCCTCCTCTTCTTGTCCAGCCACATTCTCCCTGCTGCAGCTCAGCTGGTGACATTTCCTACATTTCCTTTGTATTGAACATCTATATGACTCAAGAATGAAAAGGGAGGAACCAGAGTGTGAGGGTGCAGAACACACATATACAAGATATATGTGTGCATGTGTGTATGTGCATATAAATCTGGCTACCGTGACGTGAGGAGTCCCCTAAACAGCTTCTATCATGGTGCCTTGCTTCACACAGGCCTAGAAACAACAAAGACAGCTGACCATGGGCTGAAACCTTCAGGTAGAATAAAATTTTACTCCAAGATTGCCATGAACTTGGGACAAAGCTTTCATACCTGGACATTTAGGGGACAGTTATCCAAACCACAGCAGCCATCAAAGTTACATCCCTGGCTTTTAATAACTTATGAAGAGGAAAGAGATCCCGAGGCAAGTAGCCAAGCTAGTTAGTCGGGTGGAGGCCGTTCACTGAAAAGGACATGGAGGAGGAAAGCTAATGGAATAGGCAAATGATGTCTGCCATCAAGTATCAGAAGGTCTACAAATTAGAAAGACAAAGAAATGACCCGGCTCGAAAAGAGCTTGCTCAGAGAACATGAGGGCATGAGTTCAAATTCTCAGAGACCACACAGAGCTGGGTGCTATAAGAACATGCATGTAATCCCAGTGATGGGATGGGAGACAGAGACAACAGATTCCCTTTAGGAGCTTGGGGACCAGCAAGCCTAGTACATGCAGCAGCAAACAGCAATGATCGAGGCTCTTCTCAGACTTCTGCTATCATGCTGTGGTAGGCACATGGTTGGTTGTACTTCCACAGATAAGCAGATACACACATGTACACCTGCATGGACATACATGTATGCACATACACACACACGCATATTAAAAGGAAAATCTCTCCCTAGAGGAGCAGCTCTCAAGGAGCAGGTTTTAGTATAGCATGACTGCCCTCCCATGACTTAAAACAATCTACAAATGCAATTCACTTCAAGGGACTGTGAGCTCCTCATTCCTAGGAATGAGCAAACCATGTCCCAGTGACCATTGTGTGGGGATATAGTGATGATTTACAACTTCAAAGTGATTTCCTATTCCGTAGTGGTCAGATCTGAGGCATAGATTCTTGCCTATTTGGACATGAAGCACAGATCCTATTCCTTTCCATTGTCTTTGGCCTTGACTCGTCTCTAAAGTCAGCTCTTATTGATTGTTACTGGCTGAATGGAACACTGTGTGAAGAAGGTTTTCAAAGCTGTGTAATGTGATAGATTGGCAATGTCTGCCAAGGACCAAGGAACAGAAGTAGCGGGACCCACTTTGCCTCCTTTGTAAGTGCAGCAAGTAAATAATAAGAGCATTGTTTGCTTGCTTTAAGTCTAGTTTTTCTTTGCAGTAAGCAAAACTGTTTCCCTTTCCATCATGATGAGGTTTGTTGCTCTGAGAGGGGTGGGTGAATGTCTCTAAGGATGCAGGGATCTGAGGACATGGGGTGAGGAAGAAGAGAACTAAGGAGCAAAACTGTCCAGCGGGCAATGGAAAGCAGAACTTTCCTAGGAGTGGGGGAGTCAGAGTCCAGGGAATAAGTGGCTTTAGGGGCTCTACCATGCTTCTGAGCCTCACCTCTGAAAGAGAGTGGGGCAGGTGGACACTACCCTTCCTGCTTAGGCTGCTATGCTAGACAAGGTGGGCATGGTAGTGGGGTGTATTCAGGAAGAGAGGAGACAGAATCAGGTACCCTAAATGTCTCAGTTTCTGTATAGTACTGAAGTGTTTGAAAGTTCTCAGGTGTCCCTTCAGAAGAAAAAGGCTTCTCCCTTTGGTGGCCACTATGGGATGTCAGGTGACCAGATGAGGGACATAGCTGGCTGTCAGAGTTTCTGTAAGGCCACGGAGATGGAAGATGGCATCAAGTCAGGCAGGGATGGCTGCCAAGGCCCTTATTTTAGGTCTGAGTGTGTGTCCATAGAAGATGGATAAAGGCATAGGTGGGAGCTAACAGGAGCCTGCTGGGGTTCAGCAGAAGGTGGCAGAGATACTGAGCACTGGCAGAAACCTCTTCATGGAACCGTGAGAATGTGTAAGATCCTCTTGCCTGAAGACAATGGGGGAGGGAGGGAGAGCCTCTGGGGTGACCCACAGGGAACCTGAACTTTAAATTGTCCAATGGTTGCAACTGTGGTCAGAATTGGGTTGCTCTTTCAAAATCTGAATGCAGCCATGTTAACTTCTCTGTTGTCTCCCTAGCAACACAATTGTGAGTCAATCACAGGAACGTGTAGCCAAAACCAGAAGCGTCTGGACAACCTCCCAGGTTCAGAAGGCTACAAAGTATATGTTTGTGAAGGCAGAAGCAACAGCAATAGTAACTAGCACTATCAATAAGGTGCATACCCACTGCTGCCAGTGCTACAGCCAGGACCCCAGAACATATGAGCCAGACCTTGTTAGAAATCTAGTCTGTAGGGCAGGAGACACAGCTCAGAAGGCTTATGCAGTGCTTGCTGTATAACAGGAGAGCTTGACTTACCTGATGATCATTCTTCACATTTAAAAGATTTATTTTACTATTCGTGTGTGTGTGTGTGTGTGTGTGTGTGTGTGTACCTACAGCAGCCAGAATAGGATATAGGATCCCCTGGAATTACAATAGGTTACCCGATTTGCATGTTGGAACCATATTCCTGTCCTCTTGGAGAGCAGCACATGGTCTTAACTGCTGTACCATCTCTCTAGCCCCAACCTTGGTTCGTTTTTTGAGGATAGGATTTCTCAGTCATCTGAAACTTGCCTTTTAGGCTAAGAATTGGTCCTCAGGACCACATCTACCTTTTAAAAAATTTTTTTTTAAAAAAATTGACACATGGTCTTTGACTAGACTGGAACTTGCTGATTCCATTAGGCTGACTGGTCAGAGAGTCCTAAGGATCCACCCTTCTGCATCTGTCCAGTGTTGGAATCTCAAGTTCTTGCTACCATGCTCTATCCCCTTTAAATGTGGGTCCTGAGGCTTGAACTCAGGTTCTTGTGCTTGTAAGGCTAACATTTTACCACCTGAGATGTCTCTGCAGCCATGGTCTTAACTTTTTAAATTGTGAATAAATCATAGAGGTAGTGCTGAGTATGGGTCAGAATGGGTATGTGTGGGTCATGGCATGTCCTGTGCCTGAACATAATCAGTGTTCAGGAATTTTCCTAGATTTTGAGAAAGGGACTCCCTCAAAGAACAAGGAATTAGAACATCTCTCTGACTGGTTCTGTGATACTGTTGGCTTTCGAGGCTAGAGAAGCAGTGTCCCATGTGACAGGGCATGAAGGAATCTGTTGTGCTTTATAGGCTGTTGGCTGGAAAACATCAATGACTAAAAGCCCTTACTCATTAAGATGTCAATAGAACCTGGGTTCTTGTTCCACCTTTGTGTTCCAGAGCTGATACTCTGTCAGTCTGATAAGAATAGACTCTCCTATAACATCAGAGAAAAGAGCTTATCATTTATATCAATTCTGGTTTTTCTTCAGGCCTCTGTGGGACCCGGATGAATGGCTCCTGGAGGGGCCTCTTATGGTCATCTCCTGAGATTCTCACAGGAATTTGTGATGACTGAGATTTTTAAGGTACCCAGTCCCAGAGAAAGTAGCCTATACCATGGCCTGGAGAGCCTTCCTATTCCTGAACGATCCTGTTATGAATGAGCAACTTGGCTGTCTATCTTCATCCTTCTAAGCCCTGATTGGTAGGAATGTCTGCCAAGGCTAAGGCACCATCTCTAGATTAGTGCCACCCTGGTCCTCCCCCAGACAGTTCTGATAGTTCCCTCTTTTCTCTTTCTTTTCTTCCACACACTAGTTAGGTCTTACTGAGGCCTTCCTTACCCTGCATCTTACAGTCTAGTTGAGAACATAGACACCTTTATTGCATTCAATTGTGTCCCACCCAAATTGAAGTTGAAGTCTAACCATAGTTCCTCAGAGTGAGACCTTGTGTGGAGATAGGGTTGTTACAGCCATAACTAGTTAGTATGAGGTCATGAAGATGGGTCCTGATCCAACTTAACTGAGGATCTCATCAAATGTGTACCTCAATGGCAGATACTACAAGGGAAGGCCATGAAATAGAAATGAGAAGATAACCATACCCAAGCCAAGTGGAACCAGATTCTTCCTCATAGTCCTCATGAGGAAAGAATTCTCCTGACACCTGTCCTCGGACTTCCAACCTCTACAACAATACATCACTGTTGTTTAAGCCACTGGATTTAGTGCTTGTCTTAGTCAGGGTTTCTATCCCTGCACAAACATCATGACCAAGAAGCAAGTTGGGGAGGAAAGGGTTTATTCAGCTTACATTTCCACATTGCTGTTCATCACCAAAAGAAGTCAGGACTGGAACTCACACAGGGCAGGAAGCAGGAGCTGATGCAGAGGCCATGGAGAGGTGTTACTTACTGGCTTGCTTCCCCTGGCTTGCTCAGCTGACTTTCTTATAGAACCCAGGATTACCAGCCCAGGGATGGCACCACCCACTATGGGTCCCTACCCTTGATCACTAATTGAAAAAATGCCTTACCGATGGATCTCATGGAGGCATTTCCTCAACTGAAGCTCCTTTCTCTGTGATAACTCCAGTTTGTGTCAGGTTGACACACAAAGCCAGCCTACTAGTACAGTGCTCTGTCCCAGAATCCCCTGATAAGTAATGGGGATGTGTAGATGAAGCAGGAGGAGCAAAGGCAAGGCCAGGGCCACTGGGAATTCCGTTGGCAAAGAAACACCTGATCTTTCAAATCCACAAACACAGTTAGAGATGGATAACCCACCAACCCCCCCCCCATGGCTCCTGCACAGGAACACCCTACAATAAAAGTGGGAGAAACTCCCATAACAGGACACGTGAGGCCTGATATGGGGTGTGCAGCTTAGGTTTTCAACTTGACACATTCTGGGGTCGTCTGGGAAGAAGGCGCCTCAAATGAGGGATCACCTCCATCAGATTGGCCTATAAGTAAGTCTGTGGACATTTTCTTGATGATGATTGATGTGGGAGGGCTCAAACCACTGAGAGTGGTGCCATCTCCTAGGCAGGTGGTCCTAGGGGATATAAAACCCAAGCTGAGCAAGCCCTGGGAAGCAAGCCAGTAAGCAGCATTCCTCCATGGCTCTCTGGTATAGTCCCTACCTTGAGTTCCTGCCCTGACTTCTCTCAGGATGGACTACAATTGAAGTCCAATTGTACTCAAAGTACAATTGAGTACTTTGTACTTGAAGTACAAAGCTGAAGTAAACTCTTGCCTCCTCAAGTTGCTTTTTGTCAGCATTTTATCACAGCAACAGATGCAAACAAAGACAGAGAACAAATGAGGAGATCTGCCAGCATCACAGCCTTCTGCAGCATCACAGCCCTTAGTAGCATCACAGCCCACTGCAGCATCACAGCCTGCAGTAACATCACAGCCCGCTGCAGCATCGGAAGACGGAAAGCCCCAACCCTCACCAGAGCCTGGGAAGTGAAGCAATGGTCTCCTGACGCCCTTGGTATGTAGGTGGGTGAGTGGCTGAGCAATGTGTTAGCTGCTGTTTCTTACAAGCATCCTAGGCTCCCATGTCTGGAAGGATACATGTGTTCTGCTGTAGATCAAGCTTTGCCTTCAGAGTGTGGCTGTGTGCAAGGTCTCTGGGTAGAGCCACTCTCCAAAGCAGTAGTTACTAGAAGATAGTGCTGAGTCATAGTGAAAGGCTCAGCCTCCAGTTGGACAACTCAGCCAAAGGAATACCATAGTTTGAACGTGACTCACCCCCACACCCCTGCCCCGGTAAAGTTCACATGATGGTTAGGATTAGATACGGGACTTTAAGATGACTCAGCTGGTACAAGCCTGAAAACCTGAGTTTGATCCCTAGGACCCATGTAGTAGATGGAGAGATTCGATTCTTGCAAGTTGTCCTCTGACCTCCACATGTATGCCATGACATGAGCACACACAAATGACTAAATAAATAAATAGATAAATAAATAAATAAACATAATCTGAAGTCTTCAAATAATTATTAGATGAGGTCCAGAAGGTAGAGCCCTTAGGATGGTATCAGTGAGGTCTTAAGAGAGACCTACATCAGCAAGTTTGTTCATTTGTACCATGAGCTGCCTCTTCACTATGTTCTGATACCACAGAAAGAGTCTCACTAAAGGCTGACATATTGGACTTCCCAGGCGTCGGCAACATGAGTTAAATAAACCTCTATTCTTTATGGTACCCTGTCTTAGGTTCTTTTCTAGGGAAGTTGGTGGGTGAGCTCCACAAAGGACTTAACTCCTTCAAGTGCACATACATAGACCAACCATGGCCCACCAAAGAACAAGGTTTCTGCTTTCAGAAGATCATTTTCTCCTCTAATCTGTAGAATCCATCAAGTACAAAATGCAGAACTTAGATAATAAAAATAAACATAAAGATCACAGCAGTGAAGACAGATGTGGGCTTCTCTAGGGAAACAGTGACTAGGAAGTGCCTTGGGACAAGTTCCTGGGGAGATGATGTTCTGTTCTGGGAGAGTGATATGGCTTATGGGAATATTCATATGTCAGAACTGGACAGTGAAAGTTTGTAACCCCGGTATGTGAACCTTACCCTAAAAGCATGCAAAGAACACTGTAACCCCAGTCTCAAATACCACCACTAGAAAATAGCAGGAATTTTTCATTTTCATGTTATCTTATTTGTTCTGGGCATTTTGCTGCAAACACACACACACATACACACACACACACATACTTTTTTCTTTCCACATTGATATGACCAAAATATTCCTTTTTACTATTAATGTTTTTGTCACTGTCATTTTTATGATACTTTTTAAAAGTGTGTGTGAGTGTGTGTGTGTGCACGTGTATGCACACACACATTTGTGCGCATGTGCATGGGGACGCTGGAGGACAAGCTCAGGCAGGTGTCATCCCCAGGAACACCACCTCCTTTGATACCAAGTCTCTAATTGCCCTGGTGATCAGCAATTAGGCTAGACTGTCTGGCCAATGAGCCCCAGAGATCTCCCTACCTCCATTTCTCCAATCTTGACTCTGCAAGTGTGTGCTTCCATGCATGTCCAGCATTTTAAATGGGTTCTGGAAACTGAGCTCAGGTCTGCATACTTGCAAGGCAAACTCGTTACAGACAGAGACACTCCCCTGCCTGATCACCTCTCATTTTAAAGAAGCTTCCTTGCCTATGCTGTAATCTACACACAGCTCACAGGATTGGGCATTCATGTTCCCTTGGCAAAAATAAATGACTCTGATTAGCATCTGTGCCCATACATCTATGTTTGCATTTCTGATTATTTCTCCATAAGATTTCGGAAGAGGGTTTGCTGTATAGTCTGAATACTGTAAGGTTTTGTGGTGCCAATTGCTGGCCGCCTTGTCTCCTGAAGCACAGCTGCTATGCCTTGCTCCCACATCCTCAGGAGTTTTAGGAGAGCGGCATTTTGTCCTTGTGATTTGTAGTTCTGGGGTGACTGGTTGAGCTGAACACCTCCCTATACATTTTAAAGCCATTTCCTTATCTGTGACTTGTCCACCCACGTCCCTTGCTCACTTTCCAACAGTACTGAGTTCTTGATGTTTTTCTTACTGAGACAAAAATGCTCCAAAGCCTGAGGTTATTAATTCCTTGAGTGTACTGGTGATAAATACTTACTCCTAGTGGGCTTTAGACTGAGTTGGTTTTAACTTGCATCAACCAAGCATCGATCTACCTGAGCCATTTACTTTTATGGTTTGTTTCTCACCCATGTCCCTGGTGTACAATGAGGAAGAGTCACTACAGGTAGAGCCAGTCTTGTGAACTCTATCTTGGGATCCAGACAGAGAGAAATATAGAGAGACCCACACACAGAAAAAGAGAGAGAGAGAGAGAGAGAGAGAGAGAGAGAGAGAGAGAGAGAGAAGAAAGATGAATTTGCTCTGGGAAAGGGTCTGAAGGAACAGAGCTGTTTCTACAGGAAGAGCATGGTACAGACTTGTCAAGCTGAGCTAGTGTCCCAGGGCCACGGACACACGGAAAAGTTCAGCATCTGAACTGCAGCTATTCTCAGCTGGAATGTGCTGTGAATGGAAGCCACACACATCCAGAGAAAAGCACAGCAATTAGTGTGCACACTGAAAGCATATTGAAATGACCTAGTTTGGCTATAGTGACTTAAATAAATTGCCAAAATGTTTTATTTTAGTATTTTATTCATCTTTTGAAAATTTTGATTATGTCCACCCCTCAGACCCACCCACCAACCTCCTTCCTTGTTTTTCCTTTTAGAGTTATTATTAATAACCTCCCGAGTCAAGCTAGTGCTAACCCTATGCACATAGGTTTTGGGTCAACCAACTGGACACCAGCAACCTACCAGCAACTATATCCCCTGAGAAAAGTACTTCTCTCTCTCAGCATCAGCTGTCAATAGCCCTGGATCTGCTAAGGATGGGACTTCAGGAGCTCTGACTCCCTCCACCCCATTAAAATCTTTAAGGTGGTTACTTAAAATCATGAACTTCCATGGTGGTTTACATTCAGATTTTGTTGGGAAGCTCAGACACTAGCCAACAGTGGGTTGTCTACACTGTGGTAAATGCTTGCATAGCTATTTTGATCTCTGTTAGCTTTTGTCTGCATGAAAACTCCAGTGAGTCAGAATATATAATCCCCACTGTGGAACTAAGGCAGAGACCTTCATGTGAGCAATACCATGTCACTAATAGTGCAGAAAGACTGTGGTCTTACTCTACTGTTGTTTCTAGCCCAAAACAGGGGAGTTATTTAATATCCCTGAGCCTCAGCTTCCATGTGGGTTCTTTAGGAATCTTACTCTGAGATGGAGGTTAAGGTACAATAGTCCTTTTACGGTACTGAACTCACTCCTTGGGTCAACACTGGTAAGGGAAAAGAGAGAGCAAGGCTAAGTGGAGGAAGACGCTGGGCTTCACTAAGAGCTCTGGAGCTAAGATGGCCCCGCACAGTAGCCCAAGTCAGACTGAGAAAGCCACAGATTTGGCATCCATGCCCATCTGTGTCACTGGGAGCATCTTCCTGAAGAAGGGTCTAAGGGACACAACATCCATGACAATGATGGAAAATGACAACAGTGATTAGCCACTGAAGGATCAAATGAGCATAGATAATAGAGAATATAGAATATATAAGCCCCATTATAGATGTGAACACATGTGCATTCTTATCATGAGGATAAAATGAAGACATGCAGTGAGGAAACGACTTATCAAAGCGATGTGCTGTGGATGGTGCTCAACAGGTAGAATGCCTGGGATGCACTGATTGATTGATTGATTGATTGGTCAGTCCCCAACATTATATAGACCAGTTGAGGAAGTATAATCTCAGCACCTAAGAGGTTAAAGCAAGAGGATCAGAAGTTTAAGTTCATCCTTGGCTACACAGTGAGTTCAAGAAACACTGTTTCAAAAATAAAGTTATTGTGTTATGTGAACTGTTATAGCCACCATGCTGGAGTGTGAGGTGTCATTGTTCTAAATCAATATAATTTTGTGGAAAGAGTAAAAATGAAAGTAAAAAAAGCTGACATTAGGTCATGTCCTAGTTTTATTTCTGTGTCTGTGAAAAAAGATACCCTGGCAAAAAAACAACTTAGGGAAGGAAGGGTTTATTTTAGCTTGCCTTCCAGTCACAGTCCATGGCAGCAGAGGAATCAAGGCAGGAAGTTCAAAGTTAGTCCCATCACACCCACAGTCAAGAGCAGACAGGAATGAATGCACTGCCTGCTCACTAGGCTGCTCATCAATGTTTGATCTCCCCACTCTTAACAGTGTTTAGGACTCTTGCATAGGGAATGGTGTCACCCACACTGGACTGGCTCTTCCCACATCAATTAATGAAGACAACTCCCCCAGCCAATCCAATGTAGACATTAGTACTGTCCTCCCAGATGATTCTGATTTGCATTTTGACCTTTTCCCTCATTACAGCTCCTATTAGTCCTTTTCTTTAAAAATGTTCATCTATTAATTGTTTTAAGAAGCAAATACAATGAGAACTTGGTAAGTTCTTTAGATGTAGAATAAGATAGCAGAAAGAGTCCAGGTTTGAGGAAGGGCTTGTTTGTACTTGAGTGCAGTTTCTGTTCTCTGGTTGTGTGCTGTTGAGGGGTTACCTCATTTCTCCAAGTGTCTGTGACTCTATCTATGGAAATGTAATGGTCCTATGGGGACTGTAGGGAAGTGGTACAGAGAGCATATGTAAAATTAAACACATGGCATTCAGAAGAGCTGTCCCTGCCAGGTACTCTATCGGTGGTGAGCTCTTGCCAGATGCAGGTAACTGTAAGCATTTTAGCTTGTTTGACATGGAGTCAGGCCCTCTCCACTCTCCCACCTCCTCTCCCACGGTTCCCAGGGGCCTTTCTCAAGCACATCTTGGAATCTCTCTGCTTAAAAGCCACAGTTGTGAGGAAAACAATATAAAAACCCTCATTTCTCATTAGGAATCTATAATGCTTCCTGATAGCTGTGCAAGCGCAGAGATGTGGGAGCTGGAGCTGGGCTGGAACCTTGGTGTGTGTCTGGGAAAAGTTGCCTCTCAGGGGTTTCCAGCAGGGATGAGTCTGATCTGTGAATCATGGCTTGTGGTTGGTCAAAAGTCCTTAGGAAACAGTATATTCTTCTGGCATCTTTCAAATGGCATATGGACTCACTTCTGCCCCTGACTACCCTCTACCAGGGGCTGGTAGATACTATGAATAGATAGACTCATGGAGCCCTACAAAGCTTGTGGACGTGTTGGCTGGGACCTGTGTGAGGAATTTGCTTTTTACTTCTCAGAAGGGATCCAGTGGGGTACAGGATTCAGAGCAGAGACACTAAATGGAAGGGCTGAGCTGATGGTGCTCGCTTGGGGCTAGGACCAGCCAGTGAGGGAGAGTAGAGGTCCAGACTAGTTAGATGCTCTGCTGCCCAGGACATTTCTGATGGAAATCTTCAGTCAGACCCAACAAAGCCAGATTCCTAAAAAGCAAGCTTGTTCAATCCAGATGGCTTCCTTAGCTTTGACAGAAGGGCTTGGGAGTGTGTGTGTGTGTGTGTGTGTGTGTGTGTGTGTGTGTGTGAAGGTGGTGTTCTCAATCTAGGCCTCTTTTTGTTTGTTTGTTTGTTTACTTTTAGGCTTTTATAGTCCCTTTGTGACCCTTTCTCAGTTCAAATATACTGTTTACCTTTCTTTGAGCGTTTAATCTAGGAAGGAGAGAGCATCAAGGGTCTCCTGTGTTGGAGAGAGCATTTGGAATTTCTTTTTTTTTTTCACAGTCCATGAAGGCTTTTTATTTATGCTTTGCATTTAAAAAAAGAATCTCAGGATTTTCCCTCTTGTACGTTTTTGTCTTGCCTCTTCATGATCCATGATGCCAACTGAGGTTGTCAGCACAATGAAACCAAACTGCTGTGATGGGAACAGATTGTTCTGCTATTTCTTTAGGTCTTTAAGTTGAACATCAAATCTAGGGCTTATAACTCCACATTTGTTCAACTTTCCTGTGAGGTTCACAATGATCTTCCCAGCTCTGTGATCATCAATGATCTCAAATTCACCAATATAGCTGTGCTTCATCATCACAGTTAAGAACAGAACAATGACTTTAGAACATGGCCTGATTAGGACCTAGTGTTTGCCTCTCTTCTCAGCGTTGCTGATGCTCTTCAGAGCATCTGCCAGAACATTCATTCACACCATGGTGATGGCAAGGGAAGATGACAGCAGGAGTTTCTTTGGTGACAAGATCTTGTGGTGGCACTTGCTTCCAAACCTCCATGACTACAGATAGATATGTCTGTAAGCCAGGGAGAACCCTATGACAGGCAGGGGAAATGGTTCAGGGGTAAAAATGCCTTTGGGACAAACATTGGGACTTGAGTTCAGGCACAGAATCAGGCACAGAATGCATGGCCCCATAGTCCCTGTGGTGGGCAGTCAGACATAGGGAGATCCCTGAGGGTCACTGGCCAGCCAATCTAGCCAATCAGTGAGCTGATTTCAAACATACAACATACAGGTACATGCATACAGGTTTCTATATACACACATGCAAACATACAAACACACACACACACACACAGAGACAGACAGACAGACACACACACACACACAAAGAGACAGACAGACAGACAGAGACAGACAGACACACACACACATACACACACACACACAGAGAGAGAGAGAGAGAGAGAGAGAGAGAGAGAGAGAGAGAGAGAAGATTCCTCTTGTCCACTTTAAGGCAGCTCCATGCTCTGCCAATACAGCTTACACAAAATAAGCTGGGTTTGTTCAACAATCTCCTGGAAATATAATCGTCTTAAATGCACACTGACACAGATGGCCATTTTGCATAGGAAGGACCAAGGCTTAGTTTCAGAAGCTCTCCTGGGGACATTCAGATGTGACTATTGATGTGGCAACTCTCTTTTTGCCTAGTGTATATTTTTCTGAGAAGCTGAAACCCAATCAAGTGTTCTAACATGAATAAAAGGGAGAAAGCAAGTGCCCTGGAGAGCTGTCCTGGTTCACTCAGGAGGCTGGTGCATTAGAATGTCTACCCAGCTCTGTCCAAGTAAGGATGTGGGGACCCTACTCCAGATCAAACAGTTTAGATTCTCCACATATGAAAGGTGTCAGGTGGCGTGTGTGCATGTGTGCATGCATGAGGGCATGTGTGCATGTGTGCTTTGTATATACCTGTAGGTCAGAAGACAGTGCATGGGAATCTGCTTTCACCCTCAGAGCCAACCTCACCAACCCTTCTGGAACATCTTGAATAGACTCCCTGGGTGCTTCTAATGGGCTTGCTCAGGTTCAGAACCACAAAGATAGAGAGATAGGTTGCTTCTGGACATGCCACAAGAACTAACTTCTTCAGGCAGCCAGATTATCACTGGCTGCTTTTCTTCCAACAATAACTGCATAATAACAGGGCTTTGAATGTGGGCTTGGGGCCCAAAGGCCTCATACTTCTACCTCTTTCATTGGGCAAGCCTCTTGCCATTTTTCTCCTTAGTTTTCTCTTCTGTAAAATGAAAGCTAGTAACACCTCCCTAAGGGAGTAGTTGTGAAAATTGAGGAGACATATCTAATATAGTTAGTGTTTGGCTCATGGCTCATAAGAAACCTCATCCTCACGAAATAAGCTGTTATCTGTACATTTACATAATAATAGCTCCAAAGTAGGGTTGAAATCATCATCCTGGTGCCCCTGGACAGGCACTCTGTGTGCTTCTTGGTTGTCTTTGACAGGAGCCCATTGGTTTTCCTCTTTGGAAATTCTTTTCTCAGCAGAGGAAGACACGTTCATGCAAATTGGTTCAGGTCTGCAGGTGCAGAGCGATCCGATCCGGAAATTAGCTTTCGCTAAAAATAAACCAGCTTGATCAGTTCTGTTTCCAGCAATACAGTGAGTTAGCAGAACGCTTCCCTTCTCAACAACTGAAATGCTGGATCTGGTGTATTGTAAAAATGCACCCATCTGTGGGCTGACCTGAACACGAAGAACCCTCTGAGGTGTGAACAAGAGGAGACTTAAGAGTGCTGGGAGGAAGAGCATACCAAGAGTTGTTTTTAGTTTGGGAACGTCTACCAAGTGACAAAGCCTTAGGTTTCTGCCCTGGACATCATGTGGGATGAGACGGTAATCTAAGTCCAGAGGTTGACCAAGGTGGAGTATGTCAGAGGAGATTCTAAAGAAGCAGATCCCAAGGGATGCTTTTGGTGAACACCAAAATTGTTGCAAGAAAAGTCAGCTGGCCTCTATTCCTTGCATGGTTCATCACAAACTGACTCATTTGTGTTTGCTCATCAAATCTGTAACAGGGACATGACTCTAAAAATCCAACTCCGAGAGGCTGGGCTGATGGACTTGTTGCTCTTGCAGAGGACCCAAGTTCAGTTCTCAGCACCCATCTCAGCAGCTGACAACTGCCTTTAACTTCAGCTCCAAGGGATTCAGTGCCCTCTCTGGTCTCCATAGGTGCATGTGCCCATACAGCAGACCTACAGACACACATAAATCAAAATAAAATGGAATTAATTAAATTAATAATTAATTTAAAATTAAAATAAATCATATTGCAAAAGCAAAAGGCCTGAAACAAAAATAAAGGGTGACAAGAAACCAAAGAATTGACCTTTATATGCATGTGCTCACACATATGCACATGCATGTTCTATTCTCTCTCTCTCTCTCTCTCTCTCTCTCTCTCTCTCTCTCTGTCTCTCTCTCTCTCCTACAGAGAGGATAAACTGAGACTGCCTAGTGGGCAGAGTTCACAGGGATTCTGCATTCAAGGGTTCCATAACAAAGAACCTGAGGCGGTGAGGAGAGGAGAATTAGATGCGGTACAGTACTTTGGAAAAGAGAGAAGCTAAAGTGGAAAAACCAGTGAATCTCAAATAAGCATGGGTTAATAGTAATGTATCAGTTTGGTTTCTCAGCCATGCCAAATGTGCCAAGTTGACAATGGGAGAGCAGGTGTTGTAGAACCATCAACT
Source organism: Rhynchomys soricoides (assembly GCA_019843965.1). Lineage (NCBI taxonomy): Eukaryota > Metazoa > Chordata > Mammalia > Rodentia > Muridae > Rhynchomys > Rhynchomys soricoides. The sequence goes on along the minus strand of JADRCH010000036.1, from coordinate 5,801,271 downwards.
CAGGACCCCCGTGAGACCAACAGGACACGACACCGATGTAATTAGCAAAGAAGGATTTTTAGTTAGACAGCTCGAGCTGGACCACCATGAAATGGTGATCCTGAGGGCAGAAATGATTGAATATTTAAGGGCAGAAACTGCAAGCAGGGGGAGGCTTGGAAACTGGGGCTTGGGAACTGCATCAAGGCTTGCAATTCATCAAGGTTTGCAGAACAATGATGTTACACAAGGCTGGTCAAGGATGTGGTTAGTTCCTGGAACAGTCTGCACCTTCAGTCCAGGAATTTAGGTTCCCAGGCCCTCAGAGTACATCAGGCACAAAATGGCATCTGAAAATCAATATGGAGTGAGTTATGCTGTCTTTTTAAGTATCTCAGAGTGTGTGTGTGTGTGTGTGTGTGTGTGTGTCTACACGCATGCTCTTGTGTGTGCACATATCTTAAAATAATCCCAGCACTTGGGAAGCAGAGGCAGGCAGAACTCTGTAAATTCAAGGACAACCTTGAACTGGTTTATATATTGAGTTCCAGGCCAGCCAGGACTACATAATGAGACCCTATCTAAAGGTAACAACATAAAAGGAAGAAGCTTTATGGAAGGACCAGACAGCTCTCTGAATCAATCTATCTATCTATCTATCTATCTATCTATCTATCTATCTATCTATCATCTATCTGCCTGTCTGTCTATCATCTATCTTTTATCTATCTATCTATCATCTATCTATCTATCTGCCTGCCTGTCTGTCGGTCTATCTATCTATCTGTCTATTTATCTATCATCTATCTATCATCTATGTATCTATGTATCTATTTATACTATTTATCTCTGAAACTTTGCTATAAATTATAATTTCAATGTAATTCCATGAAAAAGACCTTGGGTCTAATATCAGCAGTGTGACCTGGTATAAGTTACTTTTGCTCCAGTAACTCCATGTAACCTTTCATAAAATAGATATTAATAAAAATCTCCCTTTGCTGTATTACAAGGATTAAATTTTTAGTGCATGCAAACCATTTAGAACTCTAGTAAAGTGTGGGTGCTCGATAAATCTTAGCTCTAGCCATAATATATTTTTTGTTTCATACGTAATTTGTTTCTCATGACTGCTTGTTCAATGTGAGATAATTCAGCATAGCTCAGTGTCCAAAGTGGAGTACAAGTCAGGTTGCACAAGACTAGTCACTGGAGGGTAAGAAAAACAATAGACTTCAAAAAAGGATCTGTTTTTATTTATGCATATGTGTGTGTGCTACATATGTGTATCTGCTGAGAACAGAGGAGAGGATGCTGGAGCTGGAGTTACAGACAGTTGGGAGCTGTCCAGCATGCATTCTAGGACCTGAACTGAGGTCCTCTGGCAAGTGCCCTTAACCACGGAGTCATCTCCCCAGTCCCAGGATTTCTGTTTTTATGCTGTGTTTATCTTATACCCAAGTTTCCTATTTTTATTTATTGTGTGCTATAATGCACACCTTAAGTAGGTCAGAATATGCATGTAAATGCACCCATAAGGGAAGGCTTACTCCATTGTTTTTATCAATAGGGTCAATGCAACATTGGAAGACCTGAAGCGTGTGTTGTTACTGGGGCAGCATGTACTCATGTCTCTGTGTGACCTTCTTGGGGCTCAAAGACACAGCCACTTAAGCGAACTAATTTTGCATTAAGCCCTAATGTCTGTGACATTTAAGTCTGCAGGAAAATAATACTCCAATCTTGAAAACTAAATGGTTGAGGCCACCTCTCTCTCTATTTCCTGCTAGTGTTTCTTCAGAGCAGACTACTTCTACTTGTTCTACTACCAGACAGAAGTTCTCCACTTACTTTTGAGAATTTAAATTTTCCCTCTTAGCTCCCAGCAGACCTTATTTATTACTTCACAAACTCTCCTAGTTATTTCAGGTGACGTGAGTTTATGAGCCTAAAGCATTTTGTATCTAGATGATGATATTTGCAGTAAAATAGTATAGAAAATTTTGAGGCATGGGCATAACTGGCATTAGTTTTGAGCTTTATATGAATATATTTACTCACGACCATTCATTTCAATGCTGATTTAGTCTGAGCCACATTAGTCAGTCTTCTAGAGACAGCCAGACCTAGGGTGGAATTCTACTGTCATTAGACATTTTCTTATTTTTCATCTCCTTAAATTAATTTCCACATCATAAAATGAAGGTAACATTGAGCTTGAAGGGTTTAAGAATGAAAGTAAGATTGCAAGTGAGGCATTTGGACCAGTGTCTGGGGCTCAATACATGTTTAGTAAATGGCGTTTGGGCTGGCAAGATGACTGGGCTAATGAAGCACTTGCCATGCAAGCCTGGGTACCTGAGTTGCATCCCTGGATTCCACACGAAGGTGTCAGAAGAGAACTGACTTCACAAAGTGGTCCTCTGACCTCCACAAGAGCACTGTGGAACATGCCGCCTCCTGTCAAATAAATAAATAAATAAATAAATAAATAAATAATAACTGTAATATGGTGAGGTGGCACATGCATGTAATCCTAGCATCTGGAATGCTGGATTGGAGGACCAAGAAGCCTAGCCAGTGAGATGCCTCACTTCAATACCCTCAAAACAAACAATGATAACAGCAGCAACAAGTTCCAGTAGCAGTGTGGAGAGATGGCTGAGCAGTTAAGAGCAATTGCTACACTTGTGAAGGATCTGGGTTCAGTTACCAGCACCCTCTTATGGCCTCCAGATATGCATATGGTACACACACACACACACACACACACACACACACACACACACACCAATTAAAATATTATTGACAGAATTAATATACACAACAATAAAGTAATGAGCCTAAACAAGCACAGAGCAGGAAGCATTGCTCTCCTGGTGGCCCCTCCCATGCCCCCAGCCTCTTCTAAGGAGGTCTTTTCCTTATCAGAGGTTCTGCTACAGCATACTTCATTATTCAAAATGCTTCAGTGAGCCTGATATTTCTTCTTTTCATCAGCTCTAGGATGCTCCACTGCTTCCTTGCTGTGGCAGGTGAAGATTTACATCACCTGGACCAACGGTCCCTACCTTTTGTTTTCTGGATGCTTTGTAGTTACACTTTAAAAAGTCTGCCACTGCTGTTACTTTTCATTTCAACATGGTGCCTACAAGTCTATTTCTTGTTCGTTCTGTTATGTCCTTCCTGTCCACTTTTACCTTTTCAAGCCCACTTCTCTACTATGAGATTTGATGCACTTAATAAATTTCCACATCTATCAAACTTAGGATTTCAGCGTTTCCCACTGCTCCTCGCTTTAGACTTCCCCTCAGCAACTTCATTTTCATGGAAAATATAAGTGAACCCACAGAATCAATGTAGAGCAGCATTTGTGAGCTACAGCTTTCACTCCCATTGTCAACACTTGTAGAATTTGTACCCAGCCAAAACAGCATTTGTAACGAAGGCTTCCCTGCTTCTCTATGCTTGACTTAAAGAGTATCTGAGGCCCTCTTCTGGTGTCCACAGGCACCAGGCACTCACAGAGTACACAGACTTACAGACAGGCAAAACATCCATATACATAAATAAATAAATCTTCTTTTTAAAAAAGCTATAGCCACAAAAAGCCAGTTGCATCGTTATTATCAATGAGTCCTTGTATCCCACAGCAAGGAACAAAGTGCTGGACCCTCGCCAGTCTCTGGGCTTCCTGGCATTTCTCATCTTTCTCTTCCCTGTCTCCCTTCTTCCCTCCTCCCTCCTTTCTTTCTTTTCTAGACAAAGAAGAATGCACCAATAACCTTGTCCGGAGGTTATTGATAACCTCCAGCCACAATAGCCAAACCCCAGTTTTTCTCTGGTTGGGGATCATCTCTCCCACCCCAACCCTATCTTCATCTCAACATCTACTCTCTTTCAAAGGCCATCCTCCTGACGTTTCTATACAGAGGTCCACAGTTTCCTGGACCCCATGTCTTTCATTTTCTGGACTGTTCTCATTCATATTTGATGGAGAACATCCCCGAATAGCATGTTTTCAAGATGTGTTTGTTTGATCAATCACATTTGCTCAAAAATGTGGCGAGTTACATACATCTGTCTTCAAAGGCCACTGCCTAGTGATTTCTGTTGCCATCCACTGTGCTTTGAGCAGCTTGAGATCAGCAGCTTCCTCTCTTTCATGGGTAGCTGCTCTTCTCCTCACTCAATACTGGGAAGTGCTTCCTACTTCCTTATTTGATATTCCCATTCTGAGGAGGTTTTCCCCCCTATTGTTTAAAGATGTCCCCTCTCTCCATTTTCTTCATTTTCCCATGACAGACGTTAGTTGGATTAACAACCTTAATTGATGGAGGCTCTATTTTTGTTAAACTGTTTCTGCCATCTTTCTGATCTTCTGATGCTTTTAGCATCCTCCTCTGGAAAACTCATTATTTAAATTTATATTTTTAATATTTCAAACTTTCATATTTTGCTCTAAAGGACAATTTAACCTTTGTGTTGTTTTTTTTCTTTTGACATTGGACTTCGTGTTTGCTAGTGATTTCAGATATTTTATATTTTCTGAATTATCCTTCATCGTCTTACCTCTTCTTCCTCTTCCTCTTCCTCTTCCTCCTCTTCCTCGTTCTCCATTTCCTTCTTTTTGTTGTTGATTTTCCTGTGGTATTCCTGTTAACTCTTTTAACTTTCTCCTAGGCTTCCCCCAAAAGACCTCTTTCTGCTTGAATTTGTGCGTACATTTTTTTCCCTCTGAGAAAGGAACAGCCCTGGCTGTGACTCTTTCATGACTCTCCCACCTCATGAGGTAAACAGGACGATGGAGAGGATGTGGACATTTAAAGTCTTTATGTCCACTCTTAATTTTATCTGTGATCCCAGCATATAAAATCAATAATGCCCATGTTCTGTAGAAGGCCCTCCAAGCCTGAATTACTAAAAATGTTTTAAAATATGGTCTTAGTATGTTCACTATCTTTCAGGACCTTTATTGGAACTTTGAAAGCATCACTAGGCCCCCAGCCATGGAACTGTAAGAATAAATTCTATTTACATGAAGCCTCTGACACCTTTGACAGCTCTCACATTTATGACAGATATTTATGGCTTCTACAGTGTTACAATATTTGCATCTATTATTAAATAGGTACACCTCTTGAGTAGTAAGGCAGAAACTTAAACTCTATCCAAAAAGCCTCACAGATCTAGAAATAGTGAGAAGAAATGTTGTCATGACTCTTGCATTCCCAATGAAAAAGCATTAATGAGTTTGTTCTTATATCTGTGCTCCATGATACAATGGTTTAAAGTTTGGTGGATGCATTGGGAGCTCACAAGACGGCTCAGCAGATAAAAGCTGTTGCTTCCAAGCATGAAGACTTGAGTCTACTCCCTAGAACCCACAAGGTAGAAGGAAAGAATAGACTCTTAATAGGTGTTCTCTGTTCACTTGGGCAGTATGTCATGCATGCATAGGTACACACACACACACACACCACTAATGATGATGATGATAGTGATGATAATGATGTTAATTTTTAATACAATGGAAGCAAGACAGTAATATAGTCATGCTGGGTCATTGCCAAGTTTAATAGGAAATATTGTTACACAGATATGTTTTACATTAAGACAACCAAAAGATGAATTGGATCAGATCAAACTTTGGAATCAGTTTACCTGTGTTAACATTTCGTATAACTTCTTCAGAGAAGAGGAGGAGGAAGAGGAGAAAAAGAAGGAGAAAGAGAAGAGAAGGAGAAGGAGAAACAATTTAGCCCAAGAACACTTGAAAGTGTCTGCCTCACCTTGTTCATGAGCTCAGATGTCTCACAGATTGAGGCATAGTTGTATGTGATAAACAAACAGTCCATGTGTTCAGAATCAACAAAAAAGGGAAGCATAAGGGCATTTGCATATGTCCTCAGAGGTCATGGAGGCCAGAGACTCACAAGGACTCTCCATCCACTTTCACTCTCTTGGTTGGCACTGACAACAAAGACTCTCAGACAGAAAGTCCCCTGCTAAAGACTCACCTTTATCCCGTCTGCTGCACAGATCTAATGAGACCACCAGACCCACCTCCTACAGCTGAGGACTGGCACCGTTTAGGTCATTATGGCTACACCACACTGGCCTGTGGGGATATAGAATATTTAGTTTGTGGCCCTGGGGTCTGGATACCTGATGGGGAGCTGCTGCTGATAGAGTAATAGGCTCCTGAAAATCTCTGAAGGGCATTCAGGGACAATCAGCTTCCTCCACCCACAGGACTATCCCACATCTGGACTCTGAGTTGAGCTGAGTCCAGCAATTCCCTTGCTTAGTGAATGATTAGTTGAAACTATTGATATTTCCTCCAGTGACCTACGAGTTGTCATTCCAACCATTAACTTGGCTCCAAGCTCCTCTTTGTTACCCCATCTTCTCTTTGAAGCCAGTTGTGAAAGATAAGTCCCATGAAGGTCATCTCTCCCTTGTCTTCTGCAGAATATGTAAGCACTGGCAAGGTTCTATCTTGAGTTCTTTCTCTGAAGGTTGGACAAGAGTATTCTCCATGCATCATGTCTCATCAGCCTTCTCCCAAGATGTGCCAGAGAACCCTGGGTCTTCTGCACCAATGTTTCCTGCTCAAGCCTTTCATACTTCCCCACTGACTGCAATACAAGGTCTTGCATTGCCTATGATTGACACTCCAGGATGCCCCATCTACCAATTTTTAGACACAGAACCCAGTAAAAAGCCCTATGGTTCCTTCAGTGCTCTTCCCCTGGGGATTTGCACCTACCTGGGGTGGCCTGGCCTACGCATCTCTACATATTGAAACCTTGTTGATTTTCAAGGCTAAATCAAAGCTAGGACCTCCACCCAGAGACTTCTGATCTCTCAGATCCCCTAACACTGAGTGCTACTGGGCAGGAATCTCACCTCAGAATACTTTGCATTCTGAGTGTGGTACTGCATACTTTTAATCCCACACTAAGAAAGCAGAGGCTGAAACAGGCAGATGTCTGTGAATTTGAGACTAGTCTGATCTACAAAGAGACTTCAAGGATGGGTGAGGCCATATAAGGATACTCTGTTTCAAAAACAAACTAAAAGAAGAAGGAGGGGAGGAAGAGAGGGAGGAAGAGAGGAAGGAAGAGAAAGAGAAGGAGGAGGAAGAGGAAAAAGGAGGAAGAGAAAGAGGAAGAAGATACTTCTCAGGTGACAGTGTTGAGGCTCAGAGAAGGTAACTTGTCCTTTGTGATTTATGGAACCTACTGTCTTTCCTAATATGAAATACTGCAATGTCCTGGGAATGGGGACCCTCCAACTCACATATTTTTCCAGCTGATTCTTGTTCGTAGAAAACTGGATTTTTTCTGTAGGGAAATACATAAGGCCCTGTGGCTAGAGCTCCTGACCTGATGGATAATCAGCGCTCTCTCTCTCTCTCTCTCTCTCTCTCTGTATGTGTGTATATGCCCCCTCCCCTCTGTGTGTATGTCTGCCTCTCTCTGTCTCTGCCTCTCAGTATCTCTCTCTCTCTCTTTTCCAGTCCCACTCTCCCTGTCCCTCTCTCTGCCTCTAAGGGCTTCCCACCCCTATCAACACTGCTTCCTTCTGCTTCCTTTGAATGCTCAGTTGCCACAGGGAACCAAGGAATGAGCTTCCCTGGTCCCCAGAGTGGCCTTCTCTCTTCTCCACTTTTAGGAAAGCTGCTTCAAGCCCCTTCTCACTTAGAGGAACCATTTCTGTCTGGCCCTCATGGCCTTCTCCAGGATGGCATACTTATCTTCTCTTCTGGAAGATTCAGTGACACGCTCAGATCCGCCTCAGTGCCTTAGTTAAGAACAGCCAGTTCCTTGCCTCTGCTTGTCTGATGCTTCCAGCGTACACAGTCACCACTGTGTCTGGCCTCTGAGTTAGGGGCTGCCAGGCCATTGATCCATCCCTCCATTAACATGTATTTATCAAGGTCTTATTACCTGTGGGGCCCAGTGGGGCTGAAATGAATGAAGAGTAATCGGCCTTGCCTTTCTGGGCCCTTCCAGTCTGGAATAATGTACTGTAAATGGCTTTGTGGTGTCATTTTGTCTGCTCGCCTAGGGGAGACTGTTAATTCCTTGCTGGCAGGAACTTTATTTTCTTGGTCTCTTTGGCCTCCACATGGCTTACTATGATATACACAGAAATGGCAGCTGCAGATAACTTGTGAAATATTAACAGCTTGAGGAGCATGTGCAATCACACTTTTTTTAAAAACTGTATCCTGGCCTCATGGGGTAGGCAGGATGAGACTGAAGGATGTACATTCTGAAAAGCTTAATGAACCCATACTTCCCAAGTCCTTATTTGGTAGAGATTGCTCAATTCTTATCAAGTCAAGATAAGGAAAATTGCCTTCCGAGATCCTTGCCCAGAGCAAGGGGTTATTGGTATTAAAAATATTACTTCTCATAAAACTTCGGTGTGTTTTAAAGGAATAATACAGAGGGGCTTCTAGTTAAAAAATAAAAAGAGACCCCTTTCCTAATCGTTAGCACCTGTGGCGGTTAATTTATATATAAACTGAACAGGGACAAAGCATGCCCAGATACATGATAAACCATTGCTTCTGGTGTGTCTGGTAGGGTGTATGTGGTTAAGAATGACATTTGATTTGGTGGGTTTAATGAAGATCATTGACCCAGTGTGGGTAGGCAGGGCTCTAGATTCATTTCTATTGTGTGATGAAATACCCTGAGCTGAGATCTGGATGCATGCTCACTTGCTTGTTTGCTTGTGCTCAGCTCGATTTCTCTGCTTTTACACAGTTCGGGATACCCTGCCTAGGGAATGGTGCCACCCATGGTTGAGGTGGATATTCTTACCTCCGTTAACCAGTCCAGAAACTCTCTCCAAATATACCTAGAGTTTGTTTCTATGGTGATTCTAAATATCATCAAGTTGACAATCCAGACTGACTATCACACCTCTCTTCTTTTCTTTTGTCCCTCCCATCAGTCCCTTGTGTCCCCCTCGGCAGTTTCACTTCTACTTCCATGACAGGCATACAGAAATTATCTTATATATAAATCTAGGTAGGATCCACAGATCCTAGAGAGAAAACATCTGGTATCTGTCTTTCTGAGACTGGCTTGATTCATTTAATATGATCATCTCCAGGAATGTGGAAAATACATACTCATTTCCTATAGACAACATGACTTTATTCTTCTTGGTGGCTGAAGAAAACTCCACTGTATATACACACCATATTTTCTCTATCCATTCTTATGTTGTTGAACACCTGGTTGGTTTAATATTGTGTGTCTACCAAGCTGTTGTTTGGTTTTTCATGTGATTTTGATTTCAGGATTCCATTATATGAAGCTCGGTACTAAACCCAATGAGGGAAGCTTTAAAGTATTGAGGGAGAGCTTGAGTTTATATTTTTACCATTTATTTTTATTAATAATTTAATTTTTTGTTAATTTAAAATTATGTATATTTTGGGATGGGGGAGTTATATGTATGTGAATGCAGGTACCTAACAGAGATGTTGGATACCCCTGAAGCTGAAACTACAGGCATCTGGGAGCCTCCTGGTATGTGCTGGGAACTGTACTTGGGTGCTCTAAAAAACTATCAAGTGCTCTCAAACACTGAGCCACCTTTCAGCTCCTTATTACATTTAAATATTATGTCTTTGGGTGGGAGGGTGGCGTGAGGCATGTGCATGTCAGTGCAGTGCCCATAGAGGCCAGAAGAAGGCATCAAGTCTCTAAAGCTGAAGTTGTAGGCTATTTTGAGCCACCTGACATGGGTGCTAGGAGCCAAACTTGGGTCCTCTGCAAAAGCTGCAAGAACTCTTAGCTGTCAATCTCTCTCACCTGTCCTTCAGATCTAATTTAAAAGAATGGACTGAAAATGTGATATCTAAGTAGTGAAGAAGTCCATGAAGCATTCTACCAGAGGCCATGCTGTGAAAAAGAAGAGAGAGATGGACACAAACCAGTCATTGTGGATGTTTACTGGCCTTAAGAAGCTTGTGAGAGACTGGCGCTGCTGGAGCTCAGAGCCAGGACATGGCACCCTGTGTCGGTGGCATTGGCTGTGTGTATAGCTCTGATAGCAAAGGAGGCTTCTGGGAGTCAACACTGGCAGTGATTCTACTTTCAATTGAAGCAAAAGAGAACAGTGAGTGTCAACCTCTCACCTCCAGTGTCACAAGATTCCAGTGTGAGAATGAGTTCCCTCCTTCTCCTGATTCTCTGCAAGGCTACATCTCACCATGGTGGGCAAGCAACGATGCTTTGTCTATGGTAGTTTCATTTATCAATAACAAATTGCAATTATATTTACATTTGTGTTATTGGTTTTTATTGCTATAGTCATTTCATGGTATCCTCAGGGGATTGGCTCTTGAATAAGTCCTCTCCTTTCCTCTGGCAGGAACTGTTTGCCTGTTTTTCTGAAGCAGACAGAGAGAGAGAGAGAGAGAGAGAGAGAGAGAGAGAGAGAGAGAGAGA
>JADRCH010000036.1:5753949-5790801 GCA_019843965.1 Rhynchomys soricoides | reverse complement strand
GAGAGAGAGAGAGAGAGAGAGAGAGAGAGAGAGAGAGAGAGAGAGAGGTGGGTTAAGGTCTGTTGGCAGATTTCCTGACCTACTAAGGCATAGAACAATAAGAGGAAGTCTACTTGAGATTCATGGTGAGGGGCTAAAGATTCTATTGACCTTGGTGGAAAGAACAGGGGGGCCTCTAGATGAGAAGAGATGCCTTATGTGTATATTTCAGCAATTGTTTCTGTTAGCTCGTGGCTTTGCTTCCCATGGTACTGTGAAGTATAAAAAAGCTAAGAAAAATAAACTCAAGGCTGATGTGGTATTGACCTGCAGCCTTTCCATGTCTAACTCTTGACTTTGCATCTCCTTTCTGCCTTCCCTATGATCATCCTCACTCCCCCCTCAGAGGACTGTTTGACCTGCCCGGGAGGGCTCCAGCACACCTCCTGTCCAAATTAAGTTGTCAATTTGATATAGCCTAGTGTCACTTGAGAGGAATGCTTCTATTTGGAAATTGCCTAGATCAGATTTACCTATGGGGGACTGTATTGATCGTTAACTGATGCAGAAGAGCCCAGCCCATAGTGGGTGGCACCATCCCTAGGCAGGTGATCCTAGGAAGTATATGAAAGCTAGCTAAGAATGAGCTAGAGATTGATCCAGCAAGTAGCATTCCTCCATTGGATTCAGCATTGACTTCTCTCAGGGATGGACTGTGACCTGGAAGTGTAAGATGAAATAAACCTTTTCTTCCTCTAAGCTGCCTTTTGGTCAGATTAATTTTATTATAGCACAAGTGAGAGAACCATGTCAGCCTATAATGTCTGCTTATAACTTACCCACATTCTTCCAAATACTTTGAGCCTTTTCTATATCACTCCACATTACCAATAAAATCGCAATGCACTTGTGAATAGCTGGTGTCCTGCATTATTTAGGTGATATTGATAAGATAGACATCTGTACCTGCTCAGTATTAGCAGATAGAAATGACCTAATACTGTTACTATTTAGTATTAGGTCATTTCTATCTGAAGATTGACTGATCTGGCCAACATGCAAGTCAGGCTTTCCACACATGCTTTGTATGCTTTGTATGTCCTTTTAGCAAAAGTGCATCATATGGTGGTTTCAAAAACATTTACTGCATGAAGTGTGAATTCACTTCACACTGATGGCTGCTGGCAGTGGTATATTGGAAACCTACTACTGTAGAAAATTCACACACACACACACACACACACACACACAAAGAGATGAAATGGATTTACTGTATAACAGGACAATACCCTACTAGACACTGCAGGATAATAAACAAAGGCCCAGTGCCAGGAATGGGTTACCTCCTTTGGAGTTGTTGCCAAGGGAGATCACATAGATTCCTAAACACTACGACTATTGTCAGTGCTCTTGATTACTGCCTTAGTTAGGGTTTCATTGCTGTGAAGAGACACCATGACCAAGGTAACTCTTATAAAGGCAAACATTTATTTGGGGCTGGCTTACAGTTTCAGAGGTTCAGTCCATTATCATGATGGGAAGCATGGCAGCATGCAGGCAGACATGGTACTAGAGATGCTGAGAGTCCTACATCTTGATCCAAAGGCAGCCAGGAGGGGACTCTCTTCTTCACTGGGCAGAGCTTGAGTACTAGGAGACTGTCAATGCCTGTCTACACAGTGACATGCTTCCTCCAACAAGGCCACACCTTCTAGTAGTGCCACTTCCCATGGGCCAAGCATGTTCAAACCATCACAGTTACCTTCAAGAACTTGACAATAAGACTTTTTTGCTGATAAAACAACACACATGAGCCACAGAGCATGGAGAAATCAAGCCTGTGCTGACCTGTCAGCATCATTGGCTATGGGGCTAGCTTTCATAACGCTGGAAGATGCTATGCCCAGTACTGGAGGAGAACCAGCTGGGACTTACATTTTTTCCTTGACTTCTTCTCCTTCTCTCTTCCTCCTCCTTCCTTCCTCTGCATTTGCTTCTTGGAGATTTTTCTCACTGACTTGTGGTCTCAGCAAGGTGTTCTTAGTTCTGTTTGTTGCAATTTATGCAAAAGCTTCATGTGTAGCAGCAGGATCCTTTGGAATATTCAATCCACTCCACTCCCAGAAGCCACTTCTATCTACCTCTCACGTGGCATAAATTTTCCGAGGTCTCTCATCCATGGGCAGGCCGTGCTGGTTCTCTCCAGCGTTGCTGATTTGTCCTTTTTCACTCCTGCAGTTGCATCGTAACATGCTCCCTAGAGGGAGGGGAAATAAATGCCTGGGTGTTCAGACATTATTCTGAGCAACAAAGCAGAAACAGTTTTTTTCATCTTAACTTTTCTTATGTTCTGCTCTTCAGGGTTTTAATTGCAAAAAGACAGATTAAAAATAAATAAAACTGGCAAGCTAAACTCTGAGGTAAAATATTTCCAGTTAATTAACTTCAAGGTGATGAAAATTGTACAGACTTGGATGCTAGATTGGTGAGGCAGGAATGGGTGGGTAAGTGGGTGGGGGAGCACCCTCATAGAGGCAAAAGGGAGAGGGAATGGGATGGGGGGGGTTGTGGAGGGGAAACTGGCAAGTGGGGACATTTGAAGTGTAAATAATAAAATAAGCAATAAAAATAAAGAAAATTATACAGACTTACCACTTTCAGAAAGTTGCTTCCAATGGTTTTCGAAGAGTCCCCAACAACCCAAATCTAGTATTATATACAGGAGGTCAATGTTTGCATATTTATTTTGAAAATATGTTGCTTTAACAGATGATGTCATAGGTAACACTTGCCTTTGAAATGATCTCTGTTTTTATAATATTAGTTACCTGTTAAACTGGGATGTGGGACAGACACATACAGACACACACACATATATACACATGAGCACACACATACACAGAGAGAGAGAGAGACAGACAGACACAGAGAGAGAGACAGAGAGAGAGAGAGACAGACAGACAGAGAGAGAGAGAGACAGAGAGAGAGAGAGAGAGAGAGAGAGAGAGAGAGAGAGAGAGAGAGACAGAGAAGAGCAGTTTAAATACTCAGGTGATCCACCTTCACAGACAGCCCATCCATGAAGGTAAAGACAAATGGTGAAGAAATGAAAATCATAGTCACAATTTCTCAGGCTTATTCCCTTCAAGCTCATGGCCTTCTTCTTTCTATATTCTTGGAATTTATTGGTTTTTTTTTTTGTCCTATTAGATCATTGTTTTTTTCTCCCTTTTATCAATATAGTCATGTAACGTCATAGATTTCTGCTCTGCAAGTTGTGCTTCATCAATACCCACAGGCTTTAATAAGTAGTGTGTTGCTATGATTTCTTTCCTTATTGTCTTTATTGTTTTCTTAGGTGACTATATCAAGTAGTGGATTTCGTCGAGGCATCTTTACGTGTTTTTATACTTTGACCCCCTCACTTTCCTCTCCGTATTTACACTCATTCCTAAAGATTTCCAATTTGTGCTTGACCTAAAATTATGTGTAAATGTGGATATTTTCTAGACACAATTAGTGAAATTCTGAGGTACTCCAGAAGAGTGGCTAAGAAAGCAGAGCATGTGGTAGCATGGCCCTTTGCTTCCTGTCACTCTAGAAGTTGATGCAAGAGAATCACAAGTTCAAGGACAGCCTGGGATACCTACTGAAACCCCATCTTAAAAAGAAGCCCACAAAGACTAGCTGTGTGACTATTCACAGGATGAGCACATTCATATTAATATATTCAATCCAATAAATAAAACAAAAAGTATGATGGTTTGGGTCTTTTAATTGCTGTCTACTTACAGTAAAAACAATTCTATGTGTATACATGTTTGTACATGTATACATGTCCATATTTGTATACATATATGTACACATGAACATAAACAGTATATTTCATGTATATATTTATATATATAATATACATATGCACATATATGCTAATGAATGGATAGTAAAATGCACATATGCATATATAATTATATATACATGTGTATATATGCTTATCTATGAGTATATATGTGGTTATATATGCATGTATAATATGCATATATGGGTATGTATAAGTATATATGTATGTATATACATGTTTTCATGTGTATACAAAAAGCACTATCACCTGATTGCCAGGGGTGACTTTTCTTGGACTCACTTACTGGGTGCTGGAGGACATACAAAAATGTCTCTGATACACCAGAGCTATGGGCCTAACCCCTCATGACAACTGCCCACTGGCTGCAGGAGGGGCCAGTGTAACAAATAAAGGGACCCAAAAGAGAAGACTGTCCCTCTTGTTGGCTTATCTAGTGCCATCTGCGGCTAATTTTGGGTGATTAATGAGCCTACATTATTTCAGGTTTGAAGAGAGACTTGAACAGTGCATGTGTCATGTGACTGTCATATGTGCATTTAAAAAAACACTCTAGAGATAATTCATACCCATATGAATATGCCCAGGGGCTTTGCATACTTTGATGAAAATGGAATCATTTCTACTTCATTATTTATGTAAGATGGCACTTATCTTGTCCATGTTAATTGGATCCACATCTTTTAATTTATCTCAGCATCACATTAGTACGACATCTAGTGTGTATTAACAGTTGGATTTCTCCTTAGTTTGGAAGTTGATATATTGCTTTTAAAGATTTAATTATTAATTTAAAAATGTCTGTGTGCCTGCATAGTTTATGTGTACTATGTGTGTGTGCAGTGTCCTCAGAAACCAGAAGAGGACACAGGATTTCCCCATAGCTGGAGTTACAGGTGTTTGTGAGTTGACTGGTATGGATACCAGACACTGAACCAGGTTGCTCTGCAAAAGCAGTATATGTTTTTAACTGCTGTGCCCTGCTACATTATTTTACTGGAAAACCTTATGCTCTAGAAATTTTTTTTTCATATTTTATTTACATTTCAAATGTCTCAGATCTCCCCTTTGGAACCTCCCCATTCCCTCTGCCTTTCCCCTGCCAATATGAGGATATTCTCCAACCCACCCTCCCACCCACCCACCCACTCTCGTCTTTCCTCCTTGTCATTCTCCTATACTAGGGGATCTAACACCCTAGAAGATTCTTCTTTGAGCCTCAGATGTGTTTTGCACACACCTAAACAACCTCACCTATCAACTGCATCTCAATTTTCATTTACTTATCTCACATTTCTCCATATTTGGATCTTTTTGATGATGGGATCTTGTGACCTCACACAGCTACAGAAAGATGGTGTTTAAATATTTGTTAAATGTGTAGTCTAGGTTAATGCAGCTAGGAATACCTCCACATAACTTACTTGAGAAAACACTCTACTTCAGAATCGTAGCTGGAACAGTGAACAGATTCCAGGTTTTGACATATTTTGTATACCATGCATGGATTTGGAGGATTTTCCTCTAGGCCATTCAGTGCTTTGAGAGATGACAAAAAAGAATTGATAAGAGCATATAAATGGCTCTCATATACTATTGGGCTGAAAATGGAAGAAACCATCTGAGAGGTGCTCTCCAGCTTCCTTTGTGCCTCTGATTTATTCTTTGAGACAGAATTTAACCCGAGAGAAGAGCCTCTCAGTCTCTATGCACTTTACAATGTGTATTACTTTAAATTTTGGTCTTTAAAGAGACAATTAAATTCATGTAAGATCTCTAAGGTGTGTCATAGTCCAATCTGACTGAAGTCTTCATAAGAAAATGTGACTAGGGAAGGGCTGGGGAGATATTTAACAGATGGAAGGAAGTGCTTGCTTCTTAAACATGAGGAACTGAGTTCAGATTCCCAGTACCCACCCAAAAGGCTGGGATTGGTGGCCCATGTTTGTTACTCCAGAGCTGGGGAGGAAGAGATGGAAGGTTGTGGAGCTCACTGGGCAGCCAGTATAACTAGTAGGAAAACTTTGGGCTCAGTGCAGAGTCATAGAGAAAGACTCCCAGCATCAGCCTCTGGCTTCTATGGGCACAGGCTCAGGAGCATGCATTAGAACAAAATGTAAACAGCCTTCTGTAGGTCACAGACAGATGTCTTTCAGATGCCACCCTTGAACTTAAACTTTGGCTTCCAGGATTATCAGAAATTTTTACCATGCAAGCCACCAAATCTGTATTATTTTATTATTAAAATCCAAGGAAATTAATCAAATATAGTCAGTCCATAGTGCCTGTGTTTTCACAGGTTGACATGAAATAGGTGCAAACACCTAAATCAAGTCTCTAACATCATAAACCCTGGATGCTGTGGAAATTCTGTACATCCTGAGGGCACCTCAGCTGGCTGCAGAAGTCAGTCTTGAAGAATATGGAGGAGTTCAGCAGGCTGAAAAAAGCACTAAGACAGGAAGTACATTCTTAGCTTCAGAGGCAGAGAAGAGTAAGGGGCACATGCATTTAGGGACCATGGAAGACTGTAAGGACAAGATACATGGAGCTGGGAAGAGAGAACCACAAGAATGAGGCTGGGAAAGCAGACAACTGCCTGGTGGTGGAGGACCTGGCTTCTTTGCTCATAGCTGCCACACTTACCTGTAGATAGCATAGTTTATATGGGCAGTAAACGGTCACCGTCACTTCCATGGAGAGACCAGCTCTCCAGTGGGTCACCCCACTTTCTAGCACAACCATACCTGGCCTTTCAATCATGTTCCCTGAACCCTCACCTCTCTGGGTTTCTGTCGCTTTTCTAAGTGTTCTCTGTGACCTAAGTGTGAGGAAGAACAGTGAGTACACGAGGCCAGACAGGCAGTGAGGGTGTTGTAGTGTAGGACCGATGACCATTATGAATGTTATACTGCTTCTGATTGACATCAGAGCTATAGATGGGGCTCTAGCTGAGAGCTCCAACTTCAGTTTGAAAATTAGCCCTGGAGTAGGCAGATAGAAAAGTGACTAGGGACAATTAACAGCAGAATCAGTAGTTTCTTGGATGCCAGCAATTGCAGCATCCTCTGGGCGAGGACAAGGGACACTTCTGGTACCTGAGAAGAACTGTGTCGTTTTTCCTGGTGGAACAGGCTGATGAAGGGCAATGAGAAGGATCAAAGTCAGGGAAGAGGGCTCTGAAGCAGAGACCATGGAGGATGTTCCTTGCTAGTCGGCTTCTAGGCCAGCCTATGCTCAGATAATTTTCTTACACAGCCCAAAACTACCTACCTAAGAATAGCGATGCCCATAGTGGAATGGGTCCCTCTGTGTCAATTAACAATCAAGACAACTCTCCACAAACAAATCCAAAGGCCAGTCTGGTCTGGACAATCCCTCAACTGAGATTCCATCCTCAAGTGACTCTAGGGTGTGTGAAGTTGACAGTTAAAGCTAACTAGGATAGTTAACTTGTTATACGTTGCCCACCTCTGTGTCTGACCTAATATCCTTGTGATTATCAAATAACATCCCACTTGGAATGTACAAACAAGCTTGAATAACACAAATCCTAAAGTCAAGAGTGTTGTCAGATAACATCTGAAGTTTATAGCAGAGACTTCCCACCTTACGCTAACCTGCCTACCCTAGATTTCTTCCTTAATTTATAACATTTTTGGTCTGTTATTATAAAAGCCTCATTAAATTGTCACCACATTGGAACATACTACAGGGGTAGCCTGAATCCATGTGCCTTGGCCCAAAGTCACTCACATTTGCTATGATGGTCTACTTGAAATTATCTCCCTGCTTGCAGAAATGAGAATCCTTCACTAGTGAATATGGGCACATAAGACTGTGAATTCATTTTGAGAAGTTTCTGGAGTCCGAAGATAGGCTGCAAACCAAGCCTCAGTCAACTGATATCCCATCCAGAGTCTGATTGACCAGAGGTGACATTTCATCAGCTGAGACTGTCTTTATAATGGTCACCAAAGTTTGATGATCCAGCTATTGGACAGACTATCAAAAATGATGGGTTATCTTTCTGCTGTTGCACAAAATACTCAAGAAAATTGACTTATAAAGGAGATTTATTTGGGCTCATGTTCTCAGAGGTTTTGGTCCATGAAAGCCTGGCCATGCTGCCTTGGGTTTGTGTTAGCATGGTACCTTTTGGCAGAAATCTATACAGAAGGAAACAGTTTGCTTCATGGTGGCTGGGAAGTACAAAGGAGCGGGAAGGGGTTGGAGTCTTACTATCTCTTTCAAGAGCACAACTTCAAGAACCCAACATCCTTTCATGACTCCCCCCCCCTTTCTAAAGTCTCCCCACCTTCCAGTACACCAAGGGTGGTGACTGATCTTTGGCATAGGAGCCTCTATGGAAAATTCAAAGGGTAATAAATAGAGCCCTGTCTCTGGGATACCCCCTCATGTCCTTCATACCTGGGATCGTTGTTGTTGGGGTTTTATCACATTTATTTAGTGTGTGTATGTTTATGGGAGGGTGGGAAACTCGGTGCTCAAGTGCACATGCCTTGGTGTACTTGTGGAGACCAGAGGATGAGCTGTGGAAGTCAGTTTTCTCCTTCTACCACATGGGTCCTTGGATCAAAATCAGGACCTTAGGCTTGGCAGAAAAAGCCTTTACCCTTTGAGCCCCTCCCAGCCTGGTTTGGGTTTTTCTTAGCCTTCATAGTCATGTCCACCACCCCAAACCAAGAGCCCTGCAAATGCAATGGTGGGTTTTTTTCTTTTCTTTTTTTTCTTTTTTCTCCTAGATTTTGCAGAGTAGTACTTTTAAGAGAAAGTCAATTCTAATTAGAGCCATTCTCACCTAAGATTAGATCTGGGGTGAGAGGAGGTCACAGAAGCTATGCAGTCTGGGGTTGTATTTAGATAGGAAGAGAGGGGGTGAGAGGGGAGGGAGGCCGGAACGAGGAAACACATTAAGATGTCTTAGAAGATCAACTGAACTAGCTCAGGATAAAGTCGACTTTTTGGTGACTTCTTTCTTTTAAAATTATTTTAATAGTTCCTCTAAAGAGGTTTGCTGATTAGATTTTAATTTTGTTCTTGAGAATACTTGGGTGTCCTGATTGCACTGAAATCATATGCTGTGGTACAGGAAGGTTCAGCATACTTTGAACAGTTCTTTGTACCCCGTAAGCCTCTAGGGTGAAGATCCCTGATTTTATGATCAACTAGAAACTTTAACACCCAATAATCCACACAGAGGCAAAACAGGAGCTTCCAGAGATGTCCATGGAGACCCCCTCTGAGCCCTCAGAAGATCACATGGCACTCCTTGCTGACAGTTGCTTGCTGTGCCTCACCTGTCTAAAATGAAAAATGACTTTCAATGATCTATGCTTGCCACATAAAGGTCAAACATGTAGAAAGTAGAGATCTTCCGACAATATTCCCCCAGCAAATAATTTTGAAAGTATATCTCCATGTATATTCCTTAATGTTCTTATCATGCATATGACACCTTTGGAAAATAAAAACAAAGCAATGTTGAGCTAGGGAGTGAATGTATCTTTTGATTATGTTTATGTGCATATGTATATATGTGTGGGTATGCATATGCCAAGGCATGTGAATCAAGGCAGGCTACATGAAAACTCATGGGAGTCAGTTTCCACATGTTGGTCCCTGAGACTGGACTCATGTCATCAGGTTTGGCAGTAGGTGCCTTTACCTCCTGAGTCACCTCACCGTCAAAAAATGTTCCATGTCTTGAAACCCACATTTACTATTGAAACACCAAGGGGACTGAAAGCTTGAGGAGACAGTGAGAATTAATAGAGGCTAAGACTCTCCCAGCATTGGGGAAGACAGTGGGCCCTGCTGTACTCAGCCTTAGGATAATTGCTGGGCCTTGGAGCTCCCGGTACTGGGCATATGGAGGCAGATCTTCCTTACTCTGACTGCTGCATGGCTCCCTGGCTGCTAAACAGCAGATTATTGAAGATTATCTTGTGAAAGTGTCTAAACTGTTTTTCAAACTGCAGGGCCATGACCCATATATATGTGTAAATAGTATAGGACCGATTGTGTCATATGAGGTAAGTGTAGGTAGAGTTTGAAATGTTATTTTGGATGTGTGAGCATTGGTATATTGGTTGCTTTCATGTTGCTGTGACAAAAATACTCAAGAGAACAACTTGAAAAGAGGAAGAGTGAAGACTCCAGTCCATTGTTGCTGGCCCTGAGGAAAAGCATCACTGAAACAGGAGCACACAGCAGAGGCTGTTCTCTGCTTCATAGCCGACAAGAAGCAGACATAGATGCCCACAATGTCCCACCCCTGGGGATATACTTCTTCCAGCAAGCCTCATTTTCTAAAGTTTCTAGAACTTTCCAAAGTAGCAGCACCAGCTAGTGATCAAGTGTTCAGGACATGAGCCTGTGAGAAAGAGACTTTATATTTCTGATGGTTTATGTCAATTGTCAACTTGGCAGAACCTAGAATAGACCTGGACATAAATCTCTAGGCATGCCTATGAGGGTTTATCTAGGTCAGGCTAGTTGGAGTTGGCACTGTGCCATGGGTGGGGTGGGGTTCCAGACTGCATAAAGAAGAAAAGAGTCAGCTGAGCAGCAGCATCCATCTCTGATTCTGACTGTGGATGCAGTGTGACCAGTTGCTTCATGTTCCCACCTTCCACTCCATGACAGGCTGTGCTCACAGAGAAATCTTTTTGCCTGCATAGGTTTGTACTTTGGTATGCATACAAAGGAGTGGGATTCTGGCTTGTATGGCAGATGCATATTTGCCTTTTAATGAAAGGACCAAGCTTTTTCTAATTGTAGCTATCTCATAGTTTTGTCAATAATATATTAATGTTCTAATTTTTTCCAAAACTGGGTATTTGGTTTACTAGCCATTGTCCATTTTGGTAGCTGTTTGGTAATCCCTCACTGAAGCATCATTTCATGTTTTCTTAGTGTCTGCTGTTTTATGTATTTACTGACTGTGATGGTTAGCTTTAATTGTTAGCAATTGACACAACCTAGAATTACCCAGAGAGTCTCAATGAGGGACTGTCTACATTGGATTGACTTGTGATCATGTCTATGTAAGACTGACCTAATAAACAAACTGATGTGGAAAGATGTAGCCACTGTGGGTGGTACCATTCCTTTGCCAGGGAGTCTATAATTGTGTATGAGTAGAGACATCAAGCTGAACACAAGCAAACAACTATACGAATCATGTATTCTGTACTGGCTGGTTTTGTGTCAACTTGACACAAGCTAGAGTTATCACAGAGAAAGGAGTTTCAGTTGAGAAAATGCCTCCATGAGATCCAGCGGTAAGGCATTTTCTCAATTAGTGATCAAAGGGGGAGGGCCCCTTGTGAGTGGTACCATCTGTGGGCTGGTAGTCTTGGGCTCTATAAGAAAGCTAGCTGAGCAAGCCAGGAGAAGCAAGCCAGTAAGAAACATCCCTCCATGGCCTCTGCATCAGCTCCTGCTTCCTGACCTGCTTGAGTTCTAGTCCTGACTTCCTTTAGTGATAAACAGCAATGTGGAAGAATAAGATGAATAAACCCTTTCCTCCCCAACTTGCTTCTTGGTCATGATGTTTATACAGGAATAGAAACCCTGACTAAGACAAATTGGTACCAGCGTAGTGGGGTATTCCTGTGACAACCTGACCATGTTTTCGGGAGGATTGTGGAAGGACTTTGGAACTTTGAGCTACAAGAGTCATTGGGATGTTAAGAACTCTGTGGAATGTTCTGTAGAAGCTTGGAAGATAATGTTGAGAACTGTGCAGAAGATGGAGGCCTGGCTTGTGAAATTTCAGAGGGAAGATTAAAGACTCTTATCAGGGCCATTGCTAGTTTGATTTAAGATTCTGTGGTTTTGGTTAGGTGGGGCTGAAGGATCAGCAGTGATTAACAAGATACCAGAACTACTAAAGTAAAACCATTGCATTACTGGGACTATTGATGTTGGTTAGCTGGAGTTGGAAAATTGGCGGTGATTGGGAAGAGACCAGCATCATTGAGGTGAAATCTTCTGAGAAGTGTTTTCTGAGAGCACAGAGGCTGCGTTCCAGAGATAGCCAGGGTTGTATCTTGTTCTGTGGCTGGATTTGGTAATGTGTAAGTGTCACCCAGGTGGACTGGTTTTGAAGGCATGAAGGAGTCATGAAGAGCAGCTGAGGCCTGGGCACTGTGAGAGGTTGTGGAAGGCCATTGGTGAAGGTGCAGCCTCAGTTGTAATTGATGGCCCAGGACTGAAGGGGTCGTGCAAAGGAAGTGCATGGAGGCTTGGCACCATGAAGAGAGCCTATGAGAGGCTGTTGGTAAAGCCTAGTTGCAATGGAAGACAGCAGTGTTTTGGAGATGCCAGTACCATGAGATGACCACCAAGAACAGCAGCAGCAGTAGAGTACAGGCATCTGGAGCCTAGAAGACAAGGTGTGTGCTACAAAAGACAGAGCTGGAGAAGTGACTCAAGCCCTTGGAGTAATCCAGAAGATCGTGAGTGGATCCCAGACATTGGACGGTTGGAGTTTGGTTTTGCTTTTGATTGTGACTGCACCCTGATATATTTTCCCTCCTGAAGGAAGAAGATATTTTAGTGGAGCCCACAGTTAAGAGACTTTTAATGGTAAAAAGACTTTGAATACTAAGAGATTGGGTATTTTTAAAGGGATTGAAATTTTGATATGTAAGAATTTGCAAAGACTGTGGGACTTTTAAAGTTATTTAGATCTTGGGGATGAATAAGAAAGTAAGGGTTGAGGCTTAATAGTGATGTATTTGTGTGTCAAGTTGACAAGGGTTCAATTGTACTGGCTGGTTTTGTGTCAACTTGACACAAGCTAGAGTTATCACAGAGAAAGGAGTTTCAGTTGAGAAAATGCCTCCATGAGATCCAGCGGTAAGGCATTTTCTCAATTAGTGATCAAGGGGGAGGGCCCCTTGTGAGTGGTACCATCTGAGGGCTGGTAGTTTTGGGCTCTGTAAGAAAGCCAGCTGAGCAAACCAGGAGAAGCAAGCCAGTAAGAAACATCCCTCCATGGCCTCTGCATCAGCTCCTGCTTCCTGTCCTGCTTGAGTTTTAGTCCTGACTTCCTTTAGTGATGAACAGCAATGTGGAAGTGTAAGCTGAATAAACCCTTTCCTCCCCAACTTGCTTCTTGGTCATGATGCTTGTGCAGGAATAGAAACCCTGACTAAGACACATTCATTTACTCTCCTTTCTTGCCTGTGGATGTAACAGGACTAGCTGTTTTAAGTTCTTGCTGCCTTGACTTACTAGCAGTGATAAACTATAACCTAGACTTTTGAGCTAAAATAAATTCTTTCTTATGTTGCTTTTGTCAGGGCATTTTAATCACAGCAAAAGAAATGAAGAAAGGACACTAACCATTATGTCATTGATAAATAGCTATTCAAGCCTTATCTCATTGACTTGTAAGGATTCTCTTTATGTTTTGGATATAAGCCATTGTCAGATAAATGCTAAAACGTTCTGTCAGTCTTTAGCTTATATTTGCATTTCTTAATAGCATCTGTTGAGTAGAAAGAGTTGTCTCATTTAGATAAAGTACTTTTTTTTTAAATTTCTTTCCCTTTTGTGACTCATGCTTTGATGTTATATTTTAAAATCTTGGTCTAATCCAAGGTCACAAAAATTTTTCTCTTTGTAAGTTTTACATTTAGCTCTTACACTTAGTTAATCTTGACTAGACACATCTTTTAGAAGAAAGGATTTGCTTTTTATTTTTAATTAAGTCTCTCTCTCTCTCTCTCTCTCTCTCTCTCTCTGTGTGTGTGTGTGTGTGTGTGTGTGTGTGTGTGTGTGTTCATGTGTGCAGGTACCCTTGGAAGTCAGAAGAGGGTGTCAGATCCTCTGGAGCTGGAGTTACTGGTGGCTGTGAGCTGTCCAACATGTGTGCTAGGAACCTGACTCTAGTCCTCTGCAAGAGCAGCAAGTGTCCTTAATCACTGTCCATCTCTCCAGCCCCAGGGTAGTTACAACTTTTGAACCTTTCTGCCGACTAATGAAGGGAGTGAAGTGAAGGCACATCGCTTAGGTCCTCAAACTAGTGAAAAGACTGAACAAGGCCACAGCTAGAGTCTGCTGAGCAAAGCTTATTCTAGTCTACATTTCCTGTCTCCAAGGCTATGCAAGAATCGCTGCTCCCCTCAATTGTTAAAAACAAAACAAAACTCTCAAGCCTGAGTCAGGTGTTTCCTACTGGACAAATCCACTGGGTCTGTCCCTTGATCCCGCGAAGTACAGTTGTCTCTTATGCCCTATGATGGGATCTAAACCCTCACACCACATCCACATTTCTTCTAGCTAAGTAGTTCTTGCTCCTCTCCCTCCCAGGGGCTGCCTCTGCTTCTCTCCATTCTTGCCCTGTGTTTTGACACTAACATTCTGGACATGGCATGTGTCGCTTGGTATTTGTACATTGCAGCTTTGAAAACAAGGGCAGATCAGGAACACAGAGTTGGATGGATTTCCCAGAGGATGCTAGAGG
Organism: Rhynchomys soricoides; assembly: GCA_019843965.1. Taxonomy (NCBI): domain Eukaryota; kingdom Metazoa; phylum Chordata; class Mammalia; order Rodentia; family Muridae; genus Rhynchomys; species Rhynchomys soricoides. The sequence continues at coordinate 5,776,462 of JADRCH010000036.1, read as the reverse complement.
GTAAACAGTTGCTGACTTCTGCTCCAATCTGTCTCGTTAGACAGCTGAAATTATTAGGCCTTTGGCTCTCTGGAATCCCTTGGGAGAGAGGAGAGGCCAGGGTAGAGAATAGCTTGTGAAGGAAGATGGGGCAGAGGCCCTGGGATGCATCCTTGTCTTTCACTTATGGACACCCAGGACTCTTTAGTGGTATTTTGGACCCAGCTGTCTTATCTGTTTTTTACTTAATCTTAAAAGGATTGCATTAGCACATTAGCTATTATCTATATCTTGGCAAACCAAAATTTTGAATTTGATTCAAATCTGATGTTTTGGCAACAGAGGGCCGGGAGCAACCTACATATCCATTTTTATGGGAACAGACAAGAGATATCTGGCAGAAGCGTATTACAGAATATTCTGTGGCAGATGGACCATTGGACCAGGTATGTCTCCATGTGACAGCATGGTCACTCCTAACATGGATTTGTGCTCCAAAATCAGGTAAGAGCTACAGTGTAACACAAATAACATAGATAAAAAACAACATATTGTGCAAAACACAAGAATGCAAACGTGTTCAGGCACAGTATGGGCCATGTAACTGGGAGCATTTATGGGATGAAAAACTAGTACAAGAAAGGATGAGTATTAGTTCTTGTGGCTCAACAACTCCCAGGCAGCTCAAAACAACAGATTCGTCTTTTCATTGTTCTAGAGGCCAAGGGTTTGGGATAACTAACACTGGGCTGAAATCAGGGTGTTGGCAGAACTGTGTGTGCCACTCCTGGGGGAGGTGGCCAGGGAAAATCTGTTCTCACTCCTTTCAGCTTTGGTTAGCCACCCACATTCTTTGGCTTGTGGCAGTATCACTCTGTCTTCCAGGCTGGGGTTGCAGTTCCAATTAACACTACTCAGATCTACCTGGAGGTGGCGGCACGTTCCTCACTACCCACCCCGATGTTCTGGGTTCCCAAATGAGAGAGAGAGAGAGAGAGAGAGAGAGAGAGAGAGAGAGAGACTGTATCTTAATATGCCTTAAACAGCTCAATCGCCAGGCCACTCCCAAACCCCACGTGGCTAACACACTCCCCTCTAATATTCCTGAGTTATTACTTACTAAAATCTATATTCCATCTTTGTTGCCCTAGACCTAGTGGCGGGGGTTGGGGGTGGGGAACTGGGGCTACTGTTCTCTGGCTTTTATGTGTTGTCTGTCTCTCTGTCTTGTACTTCTCAGGCTTGGCAATCTCTTCCTCCTCCCTCCTACCAAAGGGCTGAGAGATGGCTCAGTGATTAAGAGTACTTGTCCTTGCAAAGGGCCTGGGGTCAATCCTCAGCACATACATTTCTTGGCAATTTCTTAGCAAACTATGTTGTTTCAACATTCAAAGCATCAAGAATTGACCAGCTGTCATCTCCTGCATGACCTACAGCCACTGTCCTTGCAGGAACACTCCTTGCAGGAACCATTGCTGCTCTCTTTGTTTTCCAGCATGCCTTGCCTACACAGCAGCTGTAGTGTATTTTGACACCTCAGTTCATATCACTTTTATCCTTCCCCTTCTCTCTTTAAAAAAAAAAAAAAAAAAAAAAAAAAACAACTTTGGGACTGGTGAGATGGCTCAATGTTTACGAGCATGTGTTGCTCCTATGGGAGACCTGAGTTAAGTTCTCATTGCCATCTCAGGCAGCTCTCAATTGCCTGTACCCCAGCTCCAGGGATTCCAATGCCCTCTTCTGGCTTCTGCAGGTGCTGTGTGAGCACGCACGCACATGCGAACACACACACACACACACACACACACACAGAGACAGAGAGAGACAGATAGACAGAGAGAGGGAGAGAGACAAACATATACACACAAACACAGAGTTAAATTTTTAAAAAAATGTCTTTATTTTTTCTTTACTTTATTTGCCAGCTGGCACATTAATCTCTCACTTGCTCATTGTCTCTTGTAACTTAGCATAAGTTCTGCGGGAGGACGTTTGATTCGTTCCCAGAAGCACAGTACATAGGTGACACTCTAAATCACTATGGAATGCATAATTTGCACAGACCTACTCTGAAGGTGTATCATTTATTTGCTCACTGTTTCTCTGTACCAAGGAAGCACAAGTAAGTTGAAAGCCCCGTATTTGAATAGCAGAATAGATGCTGTTGCCTTAAGGCTACATAAGTCCTGTTAGCCACTCAGTGGGTATGGCTTAGTGCTGGCCTCTGTCAAGAGCAGTGTGGCTATGTCTTTGAATGAGGTCCAGCCAGATACTTTTCAGATATATTATCTTGTATAAATTACTTAAGATCTCTGAGATTCTGAAGCTGGAGTAACTAGCTGGTAAGGAGCTGCCTGACGTGGGTGCTGGGAACTGAACCCAGGTCCTCTGCAAGAGCATCAATTGCTTTTAACTACTAAGCCATTCCCCCAATGCTCTTGAAAATTCTTCCTGCAGAGCATCTGACTGTCTTTCTCCAGGGGAGTATCTTATTTCTCTGAGGCCACCATGGTAGATTTTGTGGCTGACACTTTCCTTTTGCAATGCTGTCTTTCCAAGCTTTCACATGGATGTGTATGCAAGCAGAACTTTAGTACAGCAGCTGCCCCTATGACACCTAAAATGTCACAGGGCTGTTTCTACAGAGGAGACATAGAAGGAGGTTTGAGATAATTCTTTGGTTTCTTTCTTTCTTTTTTTTTTTTTTTCGGTTTTTCGAGACAGGGTTTCTCTGTGTAGCCTTGGCTGTCCTGGAACTCACTCTGTAGACCAGGCTGGCCTCGAACTCAGAAATCTGCCTGCCTCTGCCTCCCAAGTGCTGGGTTCTTTGGTTTCTATAGATAACAAAACAGACACAAACAAACAAACAAACAACAACAACGTGTTTCCAAAATAGGCACTGTATTACCTATTTTGTGCTCATTATTCTCTTAATTCAATATAATTCTCACATCACCAGAATAAGAAAGGCCCCACAATAATCTCTTATTTTATAAGCTTGGAGACTGCAGCAGAGAGCAGCTAGGGAGCAGAGCAAAGATTCTGACTTAGGATTTTTAATATCTTACGGTTTTCTGCCTGGAGATCCAAACTGGAAGTTGAAATGGACCAAATCTTCTAGTTATTAAAATTCCTTCTTTCTGTTGTCTATGGAAAGCCAAAGGTTCGGGAGTTTCTACGTCAACTCTTAAAGTTAAAAGAAAATATGAGCTGAACGAATCCCAAACATTCCTTCATATTCAGATCACACCCGAAGGCTTTCTCCTCAGAGAAACTACTGAAGAATCAAGTCATTAAAATGTGTCAGAAGCTGCTGCATGGAGCTCACTGATGTTCACTTGATTAAGAAAATATTATCCCTCCCCACAGCTATGCTTCTGTCAGAGACGGGTAAAGATAACTGAGCTGGCAGACCAACGCCCAGAGAACTCATCATCAAGATAAAGATGTAAAGAGGACTCACAGGCTCTTCTGGACTTTCAGGGCAAGCAATTGTTCCTGCTTGGTGCTCCAAGCAGACTCTGGCTCCCTTTTGGAAAATTAACCTGAGGCTTAGTGGGCTGCCCATGAGCTGTCGCATGGACACTGTACATCATCCCATTCATGTCTTGCAAACTAAGTTTACGGTTGGTCTTAAAGTTATAGTCAAAGCCAGTGAGTGGATAGCTCTGCCCTTCTGATGGTTGGTTATGGTAGTTGAATGTTAACCTGATGGACTTTAGAACAACAATGGATACAAACTTGTGAGCATCTAGGGAAGCTCTAGGGAGTTTCTAGATCGAGTTAATTGAGGTGTTAAGACTACCTTAAACTGAAGAGCACCTTTCTACAGGCTGGGGCCCCATATTGAATAAAAAGATTCAGAAAGTGACCTGAACTCCAGCTTCTATCTCTCTCTGCTTCCTGACTGTGGATGCAGTGCAACCAGCCGCCTCCGGCTCCTGTTGCCTTGACTTTCCTGCCAGGATGGGCTATATCCTCACAGGATGAGCCAAAATAAGCCCACCTTCCTTCCTTCCTTCCTTCCTTCCTTCTTTCCTTCCTTCCTTCCTTCTTTCCTTCCCTCCCTCCCTCTCTTTCTTCCTTCCTTCCTTCCCTAGTTCCTTCCATCCTTCCTTAAATTGCTTTTGTCAGGTACGTTTATTATAGCAACACAAAAAGTAACCAACCCAGCCTTCTGTCTCAACATTATGGATACATAGTCACCAAATACATTGAAAACCTCCTCAGGCCTCTCTCTTCCATCGCTATTGAAACAATGTCATTTTCACTGTCAGGATCCCCGTTCAGGCTTATTTAGTCCATGATACAATCCTTCCACCATGCCCTGTGCTACCATATACTTTTCTTGTTAAATCCAAGCTAAAGGATAGCTCCAGGGTCTACCCTGACTTGCCTATGGGGTCACTGGAGGGCTGGGAATGCAGAAGCTGAGACTGAATCATGTGTGCAGGGGGAGTGATTTTGGAGGGAGTGGAGAAAGTGCAGGGGCCCTGATGATCCCTATTTCCTGCTGTTTCCACAGTGTGGCCTCTTCAGTCTCAGAAATAATCCCACTATAACACAGTGCCCATCCTAAGGCATGGGCTGCTCAGATCAGTCTCTATAAGACAGAGCCCAAGGTGCCCTGTGATCAAGTCACTGACTGAAAATGAAATGGAATGAATGGGCAGAGAGCAATGCAAACAGCTGACTTGCATGCTTGGTCAGAGCGCCAAGGGTGGTGTTGAGCCAGGGGTGAACTATCTGCCCTGCAAATCTACCTCCTCTTCTGGGCACTGCAGATTGGGTCTCAATGGTCTTAATTCTCTAGTGGAACCTCCCTGGGTAGCCTGCAGGTTTTTCTCTGGAGTCTCTTCTCCCCAACACTTACCCTTTCTTGTTCAATGTCTCCAGGTAAGCTAGTATTGAGAAGTATTAATACTCTAGTTAGTGTTTGAGACTCTCTCCTTGCCTTCTGGATCAGCTGATGAACAGGATCTGCCCACTTCTCTTTCATTCTCTCTTCAGCTGTGGCTCCACCCACTCTGAGATGGGCTAAGAAAGGCTTTGAAGGAAAACTGCACCAAAGATATCATTTCAGCGTGGCAGGACAGAAAACCTGAGCCGACCTTTGCCTTCTGGCCTTGGCACTTACCAAGATTCTAGCTTCAATATCTGTCACATAAAGGGACCAATCAAGAGAACTCTCAGGGTTACACATCAACTCTAATATCATTGGCTCTGTGTTTTCCAACCCTCCTCAGTCCCTTTGAAATTTGAGCTGTTACTATATTCTTGTTTTCTTTTTCTGTGTGTGTATGTGTGTGTGCACGCACATGTGTGTGCATGCATGAGTATGTGCGTGTACATGCCATGGCACATGTGTGGAAGTCAGAGGGTAACTTTTAGGAGTTGGTTCTCTCTTGCCACCTGATGGGATCTGGGGATCAAACTCAGATCCTCAGACCATTGTGCAAGTGTCTCAACCCACTGAGCCATCTCTATAGTCTTAGAAAGTGTGTGTTTGCTAGGGTTTTTATGGTTCTTGCTGTTATTCTTTTGAGGTGAGTTCTCTCTGTGTAGCTGGTTTAGAGTTATCATATCAAAAAGCTGGCTTCCCATTCACAGTGATCCTCCTGTCTCTGCCTCCCGAGTGCTGGCACCATACCCAGACATTCTTCTAGGATCTAATTTGGGAATGCAGCCTTTTATGAAGGATGTGTCTTAGCTCACACAGCGCTTAATCTGGAATAGAGAGATGGTTCAGTGGTTAAGAGTGATTGCTGCTCTTCCAGAGCACCCACACTGGTTGGCTCACAAGTCCATGTATCTCTAGCTCCAGGGGATCCAATGCCTTCTTCTGGCCTCCATGGGAACCTACACACATGGCATTCACTCAAACACATAAGTAAAACATAATAAATCTTAAGACAAACAATCCTAAGGAGCCCCCATCCCAAAGTCATTATATAATTCCAATAGGAAACAGGAACACCTTCCTTCTTTTTTTCTACACAAGAGCTGCTTCCCAAGAGTGAAGTGTACCATCCAAAGCCACATGATGTCCCTAAACTACCAATATTCTGTTTCATTCTCTCTTTGAATTAAACATTCTTGTTGGAAAGGCTATGGACATTCATCCTTCCCAGAATTGGCTTGACTTCTCATCCCTCTTTCTATTCGGTGGGCATGCTATCCCTGGCTGATAGCCATCTTCTCCCTTTATAAATTATTTTATTTGCCACTGCTTTTATCTTATCAGACTGGCAGTATGTCCTTGTCTTTCTTCTCCTAAAGATAATTCCCGCTTTGCTATGTGTCATAAGTGTCATCCCAGGCACGGCTCAAAATAACAAATAGATCTGTCTCCAGTGTAGAAAGCAAGTTGGCTATTCAGGCTTAGACAGTGAGAAGCCAGGTATGTTCTGTCTGCTGGTATTTGGTGTGTGTGTGTGTGTGTGTGTGAGTGATTTTTGAGCACAAGGAATTGAGTAAGTAAGAATATGATGAAAGTAGAAGCTACAATCTGAGCAGGTTGGGAAGAGTTTCTTGGGGGTCTATGTGCTCACACTTAGAGCTGAACGTAGAATTATTCCAGGTCAGAGTGCAGTCACCTGTTTGTAAACCACATAGTTAGAGAGTAAAAGGGCTCTTTTTTTTTTTAAGTACTTCTGTCTCATTCTTATTTCACTATTTTTGAATGTGTCTAAACAATGTGTGTGTGCATACACATAATCATGCATGTGAAGTAATACATGAATGGAGACCAGAAAACAACCTAGGGTGTCAGCCCTTGCCTTCCAATGTGTTTGAGACAAGGCCCTTTTTTGTTAGTTTTCCTGAGTATACCAAGATTGCTGGCCTGTGAGCTTCCAGGAATTCTGTTTCCACCTCCCATCTCCAATTAGGAGTGCTGAAATAACAGATGTTCACACCGTGTGTCTAGCTTTTGCATGAGTTCTGGGAATTTGGTCTTAGATCCTCACCCTTGTGTGGTAAGCACTTTTAACCATTGAGCCATCTCCCCAGACTCATGAGCAGTCTCTCTGAGACAAAGAGAATATTGAATATTGCTTTAGCCATTGCAAGGCAGGTGCCAGGCAGTGAAGGACTATTGTCAGAGTTTCAAGACAACTGCTAGAATATGTCATAGCAAGCCCAAGTGCTTCCCCTGCCTCACTTTTCCTCCGAGAACCCCAATACAGGTGATGGGGAAACCCCTCTCCCTCTTTGCCATTTTCTCATACAACCCTGTATAGCATACTGTGCCTTCTCTCAAGGACTCTTGAAGATTATGTGCTTCAGTCTTTCCTGAGCCTCTCTTCTGAATCTTTTGGTGGCTATACCTGACAAACCATATCAGAATGGTTATCTTCAAGAAATAAGCAACAAATGCTGGTGAGGATGTAGGGCTGAGGAGGGCCTCTTACACTGCTGGTAAGACTTTAAGTTAGCATTGCCACAGTGGCATTCAATATAGAGTTTCCTCCACACAAAACAAAACACTAAGAATAGAATTACCAGACGATCCAACTATCCTGATTCTGGTGTACGTTCCTGAAATAATCCAAGGCTGCACACCACAGAGACAGCCACACACCTATGCTTATTGTGACATTGTTCACAACAACCAAGATACACAGTTGACCATGGTGCCTACTAGGTGAGTGGATAAAGAATCTGAGGTCTAAAGGCACAATGGAGTATTATTCAGCCATAAAGAAAAATGAAATTGTGTGAAATGGATGTAACTGGAGATTGTGTTAAGTGAAATAAGCCAAACTCACACAGCTAAATTTCACAAGTGCATATCTGAAGTAGAAGAAAGCTCATTTGGAAAGATAAAAGGCATTAGTTGGAAAGTCTGAGTGGGAGAAGATAAGAAATGGAAGGTGGGGGTGGGGGAGATGTTTTTCTTTTTGTTGCTGTAGTAAATAACATGACCAAAAGCAACGTGGGAAGGAAAGGGTTTATTTCATCTTGTACTTTACAGCATACCATCTAGGGAAGCCAAGGCAAAATCTTGAAGCAGAAACTGTGGAGGAATGCTGTTTAGTGGCTCACTGTCAGGCTTATGTTCAGTTACTTTTCTTATATAGCACAAGTTCATTTACTAAGGGATGGTTCTTCCCACAGTGGCTTGGCCTTTTTACATCAGTAAAATATCAAGCAACTGCCCCACAGACACGCCCATAGGTCATTCTGTTGTAAGCATCTGTTCAATTGAGATTCTTTCCCCAGGGGTGTCACCTTGACAACCAAGATTAGCCACCAAAGAGGTGGTATGATCCACCTTCTTCAAGAAACTGTCACAATGAAATCTATTGTTTTGTGCAATTAATATATGCCAAGTCATAGAAAAACCAATGATCCAGATATGACTCCATAAGCTTGGTGGTTTGCAAAAGAAATGGAAATTGCATGTTGGGAGCCATACGAAGAGAATCCTGGAGTCTGGGACTGAGAATGCAGTGATTCTTCCATGTTCTGCAACTGCAGAAGAGTGCTCCAGGGACAGTGGGAGGCACCCTACAGCAGCTGTACATGGTGTGAGCACACTTTGCTATTATTATCCTCTTACATAATGAATTGATGAGCACTGCCTTTCCTTTTAGTAGACTGTGCTATGATGCACAGTGACCATACACACTTGCACAGCAGCCTCCAGTTCCCAGGCTTTAGGTTCTCCAGGCTGTGAGGTCTGTGATGAGTGCTTGCTGTCTCCTGTTGTGTGCATCTTGGACTTGTTTCACCAAAGACAATGGGCAGGCTCTGTAATGACTTCACTGTAGATCAAGCTTCTCCACTTTGGAGCTCCATTTTGGAGCTAGGTAGCTCATTGTTGTCGCGTGATGGTTAATGGTCTGCTTGGTCTATTGGGTGTTCCTAGCACCCAACTATGTACTCCTTGCGGTGACAACCAGATCATCTGCATATGTTATCAACCACTCCCTAGGAGCCAAAATTGACCCTGGTTGTAAAGCACTTTCATATATGAGCGAAGATAGAACATTAGAATTTATATGTCCTGGGAATTGTGCTGCTTATCAAGTCACAGCCCCTTAGGGCCCATGCTGGAGTACCCAGAGATTCCCAAGTTAGTACAGCTTCTTTGAAACCTTTGCCCTCAGGATTATGAGTTAGATGCTTAGCTCAGTAGCCTCATCACCTGAACTTTGGCTTCTCTGTGTTTTATGCTATAGAGCACCCCTATTAGAACTTCTCTTGGTCACCTCATGCCAGGTGCCATCCATCATGCAAGCAAATGTCTTACCTGATTTATAGACTTACTTTTTAATTATGCATGTATGTGCTTATGCACGTGTGAGTGTTCTTTACCACTGAGCCAACTCTCCACCCATATCCTGTCTCTTCCTGGTTGTTTTCTAGAAATAGATTATGTCCTGGGTGCCCTCCGCTGTCATTTCAAACTGGTATCTTCCATAGCTTGGAAGTTGCCCTTTCTAGCAGAAAAGAGATGAGTCATTTCCCAGCCTGCAGGCTCCCTTGTTACACCCCTTCAGAATGGCCTTCAGTCATCGGGAGCAACAAGGGCCAAAATCTACCACATGCCAAACATTCTTGACCCAATAAATATGATCACTCTTTGAGTCCAAACTTACCCTGGCAACTAAATCATAATGGCCACTGTTAAACATTCAGTCTTGGTTGTATCCTAGGACAACGAGGGCACTGAGAATCCATTTTTCATAGACATCCTTGGAGACCTGGCACTCTGAAGACCAGGAGGACCTTGTAGGCTGAGCTTGTCCCAAACATCAAGCAAGGCCACCATGTCTCCCAGGTCTTCCCTCTTCATCCTCTACTCATGATCTCCATTTTTCCTATCCTTCCATTGATTTTTTTTTTTTTAATTTGTCAAATCTAAAGTGAAATAGTTCTTCAGAATTTTGTTGATGACATAGAAGGTCCCTGGATGGGAGGTCAAGGTTGATGTGGAGGGGGCCTGGGTATCCAAGTCAGAACTGTGACTCTTGCTTCCTCTACACTGGTGGATCACTAGTCCCCTTTGTTCCTCAATTGAGTAGCTCCAGTTAGACAGAACGTGAGTCCTGGGTCTTTCAAATGAAGTGGAATTCTGTTACTCCTTCTAATGGCAGCTTAGCTGGGGCTCTCATATGAAAGCAGAGGAAGTTCTCATCACAGAGGGGACAGCCCCATACCCCAATCCTACACCTCCAGCTTTCTATGGCCCTCCTGTCTCTGAGGCCCCACAAGAGAGTGAGGTCCACAGGGCCTGGACTCCTTGCTATGGTATCTATGACTGGCAAGACCACAGCCTGACATCCAGGATGATCAGTCTGTAAGTTTATTTTCCTTTCCAACTTTAAGTATATCTGATGGACATGTGCTCCTCACCCCAAGTGGGGAAAAAGACAAAAACAAAAACTCCAGCAGGCCCATAATGTACCAGCTCTCTGTCAATTGATGTGGTCACTTTAATACACAAAACATAGCCTCAATTCAATTTTGTCTATCTTAAGAAATTTGTAGTAGATCTTTACCTCTTTTCTCACCAGGCAGTCCCACCCTGGAAGGAAATGATAAAGGTGGAGCTGGCCAGGATCCATAACTGGCCCCGTGTTCCTCAGGTCAGTATACATGGAAAGCTTTTTGTTTTGTGAGGCATTTTCTTGGGCTTCACCAAGATTCTCCTAGTTGGGGACTTTCTCCCAGTTCCCATGTCTAAGTGAAAATGTTTGCCTCCCAGTGGTTGCTTGTGACACCTCTCTTTTGGCTCCTTGCCGGCAGGTCCAGGCAAGAGGAAAGAACCTGGTCCAGCCAAGTCTGTCCAGGGCTGAGCGGGATGACGATTGTCAGCAGCCCAAAAGAAACACACCAGGCCAGGTGTCTTGTTGAAGCCGGAACTCAACTTTATTGTATCAACCCCTTGCTTATATAGAGAAGGCAAAGGGGGTGACACTTAGGTATGGGGAGAGATGATATAGGAGGCGGAGAAGGGTAAGGGGTGACAGACAGGGCCAATAGCAAAGCTCCACATCAGTAATGGCAGGGCAAAGGGAGGGCCAAACAGGTCCTGAGTCACCCCTATAGGGAAGTGACTGAAACAGGTCTCAGAACTCGAGCCAGGCCCAGATGTGTCCACAAGGCCCAAACCAGGGCCAAAAATTGGGCCCAAGACTACCACTTCCTGGGATCCTACCCTTTCACCCTTGGGACAGTGAGAGGGGGAGAACACCCCCAATGCTGCACCATTGGGATCCAGTTCCAAGCCCCAGCCCAGAGCTGCTGCAGCCCCAGTTTGGCTTAGCAGCACGGCACCCAGTGCAGGATGGGCAAGTCATCAAGGAATCAAGGCGCTGCTCTCGCTGCCACAGTCGCCACTGTGAACCTGGGTCCCCTGTTCCCCTGCCCCTACAGCTGGGGCTGCCCCAGGCTGCATGCAGCACTCCCCATCCATGTGCTAGGGAGGTGCACCCTGCAACTGTTAGCCGGAGCTCTCTCCTCCCCTGGGCTGGGCAGCTGAAGGGGAGCAGCAATGAAGACACCACTTCGAAGAAAGACCATGATCGGGAGGTCCAACACTTCTCCCTGCACTCCCTGTAGAGACTGGAGCTTTTGGCCAGCTTCTTGTCCCTGAGTGTACTGTGTCCCCTAGTATGTCCCATTCATTGCTCAAGCCTGTGGTAGTCCTTGTTGGTTTTTTTTTTTTGGGGGGGGGGGTAATCTGTTTTCCCCTGTAATCAAGAGCAGCCATCTTGCCTCTGCTTTCTGAGACATGAGTTTGGCAATGGTCTCCATGTCTCAGCTGAAGGAGGCAAACAAAGTTGTCTGTGGGGGGAGGGGTGCATGCAAGGGGTGGTCTTTATGGAGTCCAGAAGAAAGGAGGAGATAATGACACAAGACACATACATTTGGCACATTTAAATATACCTCTCAGAAAAGCAAAGAGCACAAGCCAGTGCCACACTGTTCTTAGCATGCTCTTGAAAGAAGCAGCAACCAGCTGTTCACCAGTCCTGAGCTACTTTTTAAAATGTCCTTGTATCACAGGAAGGCCAGAATGGAAGCAAGCAAGCTGTGACACCTGCAAGCCAGCAACTGCTTGTGGCTTCCTTCAGCTGTCAGCCTCGGACACTGGAGAGGACAAACCACTGAAATTGCTTCTATTCGTATTGGCTATTGTTTTCATCTTCTAAGTCAAAGAACTTATGGGTAAGCCTGAAGGTTGGTCAAGAGCCCTCCATAGGGACAGGGAGCAGATGTTTGGGATGCCACAGTCAATTAATCCTTAAGCCTTCCCATCACCGGGTGGGATGCATTGGAGGGGAAAAGTGCTAGAAATTGCTTTTAAAAATGAGCAGGCCAGCGAAATGCATCCCTCTGTGCCTCCTCAGGCACTTTAGGTGAGGGTGGCACACCCCATCACAGAACCATTGGGGCAGCTTTTAACCATGGCTCTGGGCATGGGGAGTTTAATGGGTTTTGACTCAGGGGAGAAAGGGCTATGGGAGATGGTGAGCAGCCTCTGTGGAGAGCTGTCAGAAGCAAGAGTGGATGGAAAAGGGAACAAGAGGCTCTGAAATCCACAAAGAGTAGAGTGTATGAGCTGGTGTGGGCCAATACAGGAAAAATGACTAGCCCTCTCAGGCATGTCCTACCTTTAGGCATTGCAAACCAGCATTGGAATTTTCAAGGTTCAACCTCAAGAACCATGCAATCGAGTTACACACACACACACACACACACACACACACACACACACACACACTCTTATAGTGTTTTACATAAATTCATGATTTTTGGTTGGGCAGTATTCATATTCATAGCCATCCTTGAGTTCATGTGCCCTGAACCTGCCTGATTCAGGTTACTTTAAATGAGAAATTTAGTTCTGATAGCACTTAACCCCCAAGAATGCTCATACTCTCTAATGTCTTTTCTTTGCTTGTAACAATATGCATTTTCTATACTCTATTCAGCTAAAGAAGGTGATACTGGGACCAGTGTGGAGGACCACCAGGTAAAGGTGCTTGCTGACAAGTCTGGAAACCTGAGTTTGATCTCTGGGACCCACAGGTTGGAAGGGGAGAACTGATTTACAAAAGTTATCCTGTGACTTCCAGAAGAGTGCTGTGCTATATCCTTGTATGTACACATAATAAACATGTTAATGTCAAAAAGAGAAATCTATTTAACAGACAATATTTTAAAATAAAAAGTAATAGTAGCAATAATGACCATTATAGGGGCTGGAGAGATGGCTCGGTGATTAAGATCATTAGCTGTTCTACCAGAGGACCCAGATTCAATTCCAAGCACCCACATGGCTGATCATAACCATCTGTAACTCCAGGTCCAGGGTGTCTTATGGTTTCTACAGAGACTGTACACACTTGGTGCACCAATATATGCAAGCAAGACAGACACCTGCACACATAAAATAAATAATAAAAGTTAAATTGAATTAATAGTAGCCAACATATTCTGGAAACTTACCCTAAATGCATTATGCGCTAGTTCATAATCTTAATTCTCACAACCCTGTAAGCTCAGGTGCCATAATTAACCCGTTGCTTTGATGCTAAAGTGGAGGCATGAAGAGAAAAGAGAATGTCTTAGGTGGCAGTGACAGGTGACAGATGAGGTGGCAGCCTGTCCAGGGATTAAAAGCATTAACTTTTATCTCAGACCAGGAATTGCTAGTGTTTGGCCCTGGATAAGTGGATTAACACAAGTTTAGTTATTCAACTTAAAGATTTATTTATTTGGTTTATGTGTATGACTCCTTTGCTTGTGCACCATGTATGTGCCTAGAGGCCAGAAGAGGGTGTTGGATCCCCTGGAACTGGAGTTACAGATGTTTCTGAGACACCATGTAGGTGCTACGAATCAAACCCTGGTCCTCTGCAAGATCAACACGTGCTCTTAACCATTTCTTCAGCCCCTGGTTTTCATCCTAAAAGTGGAAGTAATAGTAGTCTTTAGTTTTCCAGCACTGTCTCGAGTGTTGAGCCTTATCATGGTGTTTATATTCCTGGTAAGCAATTGAAGTTTAATAAATGGCTTACTATCATTACCATTTCCTAGACTCTGTTATACCTGTCTGCCCCACCTGCTTGCAACGCCTTCCCCCACAATTACCAACAGCATCAACCTATGTGTTTGCTATGTTTCTCATTCCTATGAGCAAATGCCTAACAGGAAACAATTTAAGGGTGAACAGGATCATTACAGCCTGTGGTTTGAGGGGCTATAGTCCATCATGGTGTGGAAGGCATGGCAGCAGGAGCAGGCTTGTCTCATTGCAAGTGAAGTCAGGAAACACAGAGAGATATGAATACTGGTGCTCAGTTCAAGTTGTCAATCAATATTAATTATTACAATTTGTGTGTGTGTGTGTGTATGTGTGTGTATGTGTGTGTGCAATGTGACCTTATCACCTGAGGAAGAAAAAAGAACAGTCACTCAAATTTAGTCTAGTGAGCTAGGACTATAGCCCCATTGGTAAAGTGCTTATGTATTACATGTAAAGCCCTAGATTCGAACCCCTAACCCTTGAGCTGAGTGTGGTGGCACACACTTGCAGCCAAAGCACTAGAGGAGGTAGAGTATTAGAAATTCAGGATTGTCCTTAGCTATATAGCAAGTTCAAGGCCAAGCTCGCCTACAGAACCTGTCTCAAAACAATAGCAACCAAAAAAGAAAGAAAGAAACAAAGAAAGAAAGAAAGAGAAAAAGAAAAAAAGAAAAAGAAAAAGTCAGTCTAGCACTGGCTGCAATATCCCTGAGGTAGCAGCTGCCTGCCACTCTTTGTTTGTTGATTTGTTTTGATCTGACATACCAGGGCAGATGGCTAGGAGAGAGGGGAGATAATAGTCAATAACTGGTGACATGTGAAAACTGCACCTGTGGACTTAATCAGCCATGCGTGGCTGGTTGCCACACTGTGGAGAGATAGATGGGTGTGTGGTACACAGCTCAAAAGCACCGCTCGTGCCTCTGCTCCTGGTGTTCCTCAGTCTCCTAAAGGCATTCTTGTCCTTCCTACTCCATCCATGGCCTCAAGCATCCTGGGTCCTGCAGATGATGAGAGGGCTTGCCTGTAGCTCTTCTGTCTCCCTCAGAAACCATGTGCATTTTAGCTCAGAGGCACAAAGATCAGAACTGTGTTTGGAGACTGCTGTTCACTCTTTCTCCTCTCTGTGATCAAACACTCCACAGAAACAATGGAAGGGAGGAGAGGATTTGTTTAGGAACAGTTCATCATGGTGGGGAAGGTGTGGTAGCCTGAGTCTGTCTATGATGGTAAGACTCACGAGTCTGGGAGAGCTTAGGTCAGAAGTAGGCTTCCCTACAAAATATTTCTTCAGGGAGAGAAGAGCTTTGTGCATAAGTCACATTGCTTTGGTCTGTCAGTGAACCGCCTCTGCCAGCCATGCCTTTAGTTGCACCTTTCTAATTAGGTTGTCTGCTATGTCTAGACAGCTTTCCTGAGGTCGTCTTAAAATGGAAGACTCCCTTTGCTTAGTGGGGCTTCCTGTTCTCTGCCTGATCTGGGGAGCCCAACCCACACTCATCAGGTAATTCCTGGTGAAATCACAGGTTCAACTTCCTGGAATGCCTTTACATGCAAATGAGGTATCCCCAGCCAATGAAACTTCGCCCTAAGAAAAACCCTTTCCCACTCTCCACTCTTCATATATATAGCCCTGGTTCACCCCAATAAAGTGTATGTGTACAAGCCCACCCCGAGTAAAGGTATGCACTTTATTTATAAAGCTAAGATAGTTTCAGAGAGCCCCACCCCCATCCCCAACATTCACTCCCAGCCCGGACCAGGATATCCTGCAGACTCCCCTGGTTCCAGACTCAGCTTCATCCTTCTAGCCTGGTTGGTACACAGTGATGCCTGGAAACCCTAAGAGGGATGAAACGGTGGACACAGAACCACTGCTGGATTTCAACGTTCATACCACCGCCTCCTATTGCAGAGAGTCACAACTTTTCCTCTCTAGGCACCAAGTCGTTCTTTCCCTTCGGATATGTTTTGTAGGGAAGCCCACGGGTTGTTGGCCTCTAGACCTGCTTTGATCAGATGCCTTATTTATTACATTCAGGAAGATACCAGTACCCCATGTGCCTGTGTGCACTGCCAACAAGGACACACTAAGTGGCCTAAGCAGGATCAGATTGAAGCTCCAGGGACCACTTTCCTCTGAGCAGCAATAAGCTCTATTGATGAGCTTCAGAGTCCATAGTGAGAGCTGATATCAGAGGCACATGGACTCACACGCTTTGTTTGTGTTGACAGCTTTATTGAGACATCACTCACATACAGTAGAACACAATCCTATCAGCCTCTGCTCCTCCTGGACTCATAATGACTAGGGCCAAGGCTTTTACCCCCACAAAATCACCAAATGCTAGACAACCAAGTGACAGGAGTTTAAGGCACATTATTCTTCGGTGGTTTCAGATGCTGGGGAACCTGTCAGAAATTAGGTCTTAGAGACTGAGGCATCAGATAGGAGTCTTGGACATTCTCCCTTCAAACACTCCAAATCTTGACAACTCCAAGCTGTCACTGCAGCTGCCATGCCTGCAGCTCACATTATCCCTCTTCCCTGTTTCTGGAAGAAAACATCCCAGATGCTGGATCTGGAAGGAGGTCAGATGCCCTGGTTCTGTGGTTTCCAACCCTTCTGCCAGCAAAAGCCTTATGATGCGTTTACTTCTTGGCCCCTGTTTTAATTGATTTGTCTGCCAAATGACCAGTGTTTACTAAGTAATAACAAATTAATTCACCAAAATTGTCTCCAACTACCAAACCCAGACTGAACTTCCAATTGGCCAATGACCATGTGATGTGTTAATTAATTCTAGTCCTAAGGTAGGAAACACAATGCTTCCAGCAGGCTGGATCTGCCTTGGCTGAGGCTTTAGAAAGTGTTTCTAAAGGCAATGGGAACCCAGACAAGCATGTTCTAGGCTCTGTGAACCTCTAAGGCCCCTCTATTGGAAAACCTCATTCCAAACTAAATTGTCTAAAGATTAAAATGTATTTGTTGGGTTACACTGTGACAGATGGGCAGAGAGCTGACAGCAACTGCATTTCTACCAAATATGAGACATTGATTAAAGCTAGACCATCTTCCATGTGTGATCTCCCCAGCAGACTCTGTAGGGGTGTCATGAGTCATCTGAATGTTACAGATGAGGAAACTGAGGTCAGATGAGGTCACCTGCCAGGAGTGGTGGTGCCTACCTTTCATTCTAGTAATTGGGAGACAGAGACAAGCAAATCTTTGTCACCTAGAGGATAGCTTTGTTTACATATCAAGTTACAGGCCAGTCAGAGCTACATGGTGAGCACAGTGAGACCCTGTCTGAGAGAGAGAGAGAGAGAAAGAGACAGAGAGAGAGAGAGAGACAGAGAGAGAGAGAGAGAGAGAGAGAGAGACCTTTTCTGAAGTGTGTAGCTAGTACACTTAGAGGTAAGACATGAACTCACATTTTTTAAATTTGTATCAATAGATTTATTAAGACTCACACACCGTAGAATACAATCACTTAAAACTTGGAGGGTTTCATTGTAATATATCCATTTATGCAATCACCACACCAATCCATCTTGGGTCATTTTTGTCATCTGTTAGGGAAACTCTATGCTTACTCATGGCCACTTCCAGTTCCACCATCCTCCCCTCAGCCCTGGGGACCACTCATCAGCTCTCTATCCTCATCCATAGATTTTCCTCTACTGGACAGTGCATATAAATTGACCAGACTGCTAGACTCTTTAATAGCCATGTACACAGACTTGCTCTGGAATCGAGGCAGATTACACATCATTTTCATCGTTTTATAGGCTATGTCTTGTGTTACTCTGACAGTACACAGAATGCATAAATGTAACTTTCTTTATTTGAAGCATTCTAAGATGCAAGGATTATGCCCATCAGTGTGATGTTGTGGTAAATATTAATTGGGGTTTCTAACCCACTTTAGATCATTTAGTTCCTAAATAAAAGACACAAAACCCTTATATTTATAATAAGTCTAGAGCTGGGCAGATATCAATCCTCTATGTTATTTTGTCTACTTCCTGGTCAATATCCCTGAGTTATAGCATGACTTGTTCCACTTGGGCCACTCCTACTCCGGCTGGCCAGCCCTCAAACATGCTCACTATCCTACTACCCCACAGTACCTCCCTCCTTCCTTCTCTCTGCCTCAGATCCAAAGCCTGGGAGCTGAACCCCCACCTACCTCTCTTCTGCTCGGCTATAGGCTGTAGACATCTTTATTAGCCAATAGTTTTAAATTAAGGAGCAAGGTTTGCATGGTATACCTTGCTCCTTAAAGCCTGTATACCTAAGAGGTTACTCATCTTGAGGCAACTAGACCTTGGGATACAGAATTCAGCATCATGATACGTTGCAACAGTGTAAAGAATGATATGAACTAGTCATCACACACTTGAATTGAGATTCTCACGTTTCCCAGCTCCTCTAATGTTTCCCCAGGTTTTTAAAAGAGGACACTGAGAAGCATTTTTTCCCTTTCCGTTCCTGCCCCACTCACTCCAGCCCAAAGATGTATTTATTTTATTTTTTTATTTAAGTACACTGTAGCTGTCATCAGACACACCAGAAGAGGGCATCAGATCTCATTACAGATGGTTATGAACCACCATGTGGTTGCTGGTATTTGAACTCAGGACCTCCAGAAGAACAGTCAGTGCTCTTAGCCATCTCTCCAGCCCAGAGCCCATCTTTTTTAATGGAAACATTCTGCTCTGTTTGTTTGCAGCTACTTAGTGTCTCTCCGAGAGTATGAGGAGATTGGTGTCCAACAGCAGAGGGGTTGGCATATGTGTGTGTATGTGTGTGTGTGTGTGTGTGTGTGTATGTGTGTGTATATGTGTGTGTGTGTGTGTGTGTGTGTGTGTGTATTCTTTCAGCTACAAAGAAAAACAAAATAATATATGCACAGGAAGATTGATGCAACTGGAGATGATCACATTACATGAATTAAGCCAGGCATAGAAAGACGAATATGTTTTCTTTCACTTGTGGTTCTTAGATTTTATACTGAGTCATAAAATCATATTTGACGTGACATGAAAGCACAAGTACCATTGTCTAGTCACTCTGGTAGGATACTGAGGACTGATGGGAGGGGAGAGGCAGGTATGAGGAGGCTACGCTCAATACACAGCACACATGTGCATGAAGATAACTAACACACTTTAAAGACTAGCACCAGTGACAACCAGTATGTAAGACTGCCTCTAGCCAAGCCTGATGGCCTGAGTTCAGGCCCATCAGGACCCACATGGTAGAAGGAAAGAACTGACTCCCTCATGTTGTTCTCTTTCTCCCCCCCCCCATCTTTCTTAGTCTCACTTTTGATCCCCCCTCACTCTGCATGCCTTTACCGATTTTTACCTCCTACAGTCTGATTGTTCATCAGATCCTCGATAGCTGAGTGTGCCAATATTAGGGTCAGGCACCCATATCCCAAACCTGATTCTATTCTTTGCCAGTGTTGACACTGGTTGAGTTCCTAATCTTCTCTGTGCTCATATCTTTGTAAATTCATGAGGAACCTCCTGACATTTCTGTGGAGTGTTAAAATAAATACTCTAAATATAGAGTTTAGAAGTGCGTCTGACTTATGGGGGCAACTCAGGACAAGCTCCTGCTGCACCAACCAACACAGCCACCTCAGCTCTCAGCTCTGGGGACTTGGAGGATGGCACTCCATTTCTGACTATGTGTCTGCTCTGATTGGCCTGGTTCTCACTCTGTCAGAAGACCACTGTGTGCTGACCATATTCTCAGAGGCTGCAGGGGAAGCTTTCTTCCTTTCTGGGAACTGAGCTCTGACAGTCTATCCCACTAGTCAGGTGCACTGTGGCAGCTGCTCTGATCCTTCATCCCATTCACATTCACATCCCATTCTCTCTAGTCTGCCTCATGACCTCATGTACCTGTGCTTCACCTCCAGGGATTCCTGATTCCTATAGAGACATGAGACTGTGAGTAGAGCCAGAACCCACACATGACTGCTGACTCCTAGGCATGGCTGGAGACACTGTGGGTATAGAAGTATCCATTCACACTTGCTTGAACACTGTTGTGAAGGGATCTAGTTTCCTATGAGCCAGATGGAACAGCCAAGAAGCACAAGGGATAGTGGAGAGCATAATCCTACAGCATTGAACAAATGGACATGAAGGGCCAGGAGATAAAGGCCTTTACTCCCTCCTACAATTGCTACCACGGATCCATGACCACTCTGTGAGCATGCTTGCGTAGTCTTCCCTCCTACTCTGCCCTACTCTCCCCTCATGCTTGTTTGCACAGATTACACCCTCCAGGTAAAGGGAAGCCAGTAAACGTTTGTTTTTGAGCCCACAGCCTCACTTCTGTGCTCTCCTGTGCCTGAGGTTCCCCCAGAACAAAGCCACTTTCTTTCTCCACAGAGAACCACTCTAGTCTCCAGCAAGGGGCTGGAGCTTCAAAGTTGTAGATTTCTACTCTTCAGTACAGAGTTCCAGCCAAATTCTCCTGTGCTCAGAAGGCCTGGCCTTTGAGCCATTCTATCCAGGTGATCTTTGCTTTATTGTCTGCCAACTAAAGAAGGTCTGAGCCAGAGAGTCTGTCAGTAGCACAGAATAGCCCTGACTTCCTAAAGACTCACAGCGAGCACTTCACTCAGTATATATCTCCTCACACCTCACACCGTACAATTGTATGTCAGAACCTGATCATTCTGTGTCAACAGTAGGTCTCAGCTGTCCTGAGTCCCCCGCCTCCACTACTGTAAATACAGAGGCTGTTCTAGCCCAGGCCATTCTGTCACCTTTACTTATTGCCTGTTTCCTCTCCTGGCTTCAGTGCTGCCCTTCCTCCTGCTCCAGTCTCCTTGAGGCACACAAGGTAGCTCCACCAGCCAGGTGCCTCACACCACCATGGCCAGCATCTGCTGTACTCCCAGAGAGTTTGGAGGTGGCTCAAAACTGATCTTGGCTTTTGAGGCCATCACACCTCCTCCTGTTCTCTTCGTCATAAGCAGGTGGCAGGTGTGCGCTGCAGGATATGTCAGTAGCCTCGTGCCTGACAACAGGGACTTGAGAAAGAATACTTGTCCTAAAGAAAAACTTAATTATGACTGAAACTGACTACATGAGAGAATACAGGAAATGGATATAATATAGAATTAATGTAGCCTGTTTGGGAAGGCAATTCCGAAAACTATGTTAACATTCTCATCTTCCCCCAGGGGCTGCCCCTTTTCAAGTTATTTTATTTCTCTCTCTGAATTATGAGCCTGGATGGTTATTCTGCTTGTGATTGTAAGTCACAAACTCTATTTCTGCCTTCCTGTGAGAGATGAGCTATTTCTTCAGCTAGGCTAATAGATCCTTCCAGAAGCATCAGCTGCTGCCTTTGCTCACAGGTCAAACCTCTTGTCAACTGGGTGAGGCTGATTCCTTGTCACTGGGAAGTCTCATGTGGGGTGGAGGGGACTCAGAGGTCAGTTTCAGCCTCTCAAGGTGTTGACAGGATGAACCAGAGACTTCTCAGTGGTCCTGTCTGCTTGCTGGTGTGATGAGCCAGGTGCTCCCCATTGTCTTTGCACCAGTCCGTGCTTACATCATCACTGTGCTCCCTGTGGCTTACAGAGCAGCAAAGACTTGCACTGGGGGGCGGGGATGGGGAGAGTACTTCAGTAGGTGGAGTTTGTGAGGCTCCCCAGATGGAGTAGCCCTTGCATTTCTTCCCCGATGGAAAGAAATGAAGGTCTTGAAGAAAGGGTTTGAAATAGTCATTTTGTTTGTTTTGTTTTCTCTGCTCAGTGTGAAACAGGGTTGGGCGTCCTGGGATAGATGGCCACCTCCCGTAGCATCTTACTGCCATCCTTCAAATTCTTTTCATTGCTCTTTTTTTTATTTTATATTATTACATTCATTTTATTTTATTTTGCTTCAAGACAGGGTGTCATGCAGCCTCAGCTGACCTCAAACTGTAGGCAACCAGAGTTGACCTTGAACTTCTGATCTTTGCTCAGAGCCTGGATGGACCATGGACCTTTGTGCAGTGAGGCTAGCACTCCGCTGACAGAAACACACCCTTAACCCTCACCACAAGAAATGGATGTAATGAATACAGACTTCTCAGGGAAGCAATTCCAAAAGTTATGTTAACATTCTCATCTTCCCCCAGGAGCTGCCCTTTGAAAAGTTACTCTGGTAGAGAAAAAGATCTAGAGAGGGACCTAGACTGAAATTGGGCTTTGGAACTTTTTTGTCAAACGTAATTGAGAGATTTTGAGGGCTTCGCATTTAAGCAGTCCACAGAGTGAGTGACCAAAGGGAAAGATTCTCCCATGCTCCAATGCATAAAGCCCATGCTAAAACGTTTAAAATTGTTGTGCCCAAAGCTTGCTTAGATCGCGCTATTCCAGTAATTGCTCCAACATCACAAGGGACAAGAATCTGAGCTTACAAATTGTCCCAACAACTGGAGTGGGGGCTTGCTGTGACTCAGTTGCCTGC
>JADRCH010000036.1:5733892-5753939 GCA_019843965.1 Rhynchomys soricoides | reverse complement strand
TGTGCAGGGTTGGAAGCTCACAAGGTATCTGGGGGAGGATGGGAGAGGCAGGGCTGAGCAAAAAGAGTATTCCAGAAGCTGAGTGGTCCCAGATGAATCCTTGGAAGGCAGAGTTAGGTAAGCAGAGGAGGGATCTGAGAAGATGTGGTCGTGTCTGAGATAGTTGGAAGCTGGGATAAAATCCCAGGGACATGTCCATTCCTTTGCCTGCACTGGGCCAGGTCTCTCTGCATGGAGGATAACAACTGGGATTGTACATTTTAAACAGAACAGAGCACACACACACACACACACACACACACACACACACACACACACACACAGAGTGAACTCTTTAAGAAAGATGTTGAGGGCTTTCAGAGTCACTGCTCCAATTGCCTGTTAACTTTCTTCTGTTTAAGAAGGCTAGAATCATTTCCTTTGCTCCTGATGGATTGTTTCCCTACCCCTTCCCAGGGAAGCTGCTCTTCAAGAGGCCCTATGTTGCTGGGAGACTCCATCACTGTGTTGAAACTTTGGCTTTTCTTTTTCCAGAAAATGATGAGTCGCTTTCTTCTGTGCATACTCTGGCTGCTGCGGCTCTAGGTTGCTGTCTGCCAAAAGTCCACGCTGGGATTGAACCTAATGGGATAGAACAAAATGGCAGCCTGCCCTCCGATCTGGAGTGCAACCCCTCAGTGCACTTGCCTTCAGAACTTGTAGCACTGCAGGTACATGGCAGGAGCCCCCATCCTACGTTCTTGTTGCCTAACCTGGCCTTCACTCAGCTGGCTTTGGAGATTCGCCAGCTGCAAACATCTTCCAGGGCATGCCCACATTCCCATGGTGTACCTGTGCCAAGCAACAGGGGAGGCTTTGGAGCCCTGGTTCCAACTCCCAGAGCCCTATAGGAATCTTGCCCTGAAATACAGAGATTTCCTTCTGTGCAAGTATTTCAGGCACGGGCTCTTTTTTCTGAGGCTAAGAAATTGTCTCTGCAGATACTGCAGGCTCATGCAGTACCTTGCGTACAAACCTAGCTGAAGCTTTCACTATGAGATCATTGCCAAGAAACATGTCTCTATAGATAAAATTCTGGCATGAAGAGGAAATTTTAAATTACCTAATCTATCACCCTCTCCTCCAGGCTTGGGTGCTAGACAGCTTGAGCTTGAATTCTTTGTTCAAATACTCCCATTCTAAGCCCACCACCCAAGTTACAGTTCTCCTTCCTCTCCTCTCACACTCCCCTCTTCCCTGTCCTTTTCCCCTCTCCCTGTCTCTCTTCTTCCTCCGTTTGCCCCTCCCCTTCTTCCTTCCACCCCTCTCTCCTTTCTCCCTCAGCCTCCTCCTTCTTCTCCTTTCTTTGTTATTTTTCTGTTGAGCTATTTGTCCATCCACCCACTCATCCATCTGTCCATCCATCCATCCACCCATATCTTCACTTTTGGGGGGATGCACTAAGTTCCAGGGTATATCAGGGCTCAAGTTCTTGGTAGAAACAGTAACTAAAACTGCTTGAAACAAATTCCTTGAACTGTGGAAGAAACGGTCAGTTCAGAGCCACAGTTTCTTCACATTGCTGAATGCACAAATTGCTCAAACCCACCAAGCAGGCCAGAATCTGTTTTTCCTCTATTTAGCATGGGAGCCAAGAGCTACACAGAGCCCTAGAGAGCAGGTGTATCTGGCAGGACAGGCTAGCCAGTGTGTCATAACCCTCTCCTTCTGTGGTAAGACACTAATGTGTGCCCAGGCTCAGTCACATGCCCAGACCTGCTCTCAGGCCTCCTTGTCTGAGCTGTGAGTTCACTGCTGCTTGGCCCGTACATTCTCTCTCCAATCCAGTTCATTATCTAGAGTTTCTAGTACTAGCACCAAGAACTCTGACTCATCTACCCAGCAAATTAATTAACCCAGTGATTCATTCACTCGGCCAACATTTCCTGAGCAAAACACCCCATGAGGTAGGCGTTATTTGTCTTTATTTTATGGATGCAGAAATGGAAGCTTGGGGAACATAAGTTAGGAAAGTAAACATTAGAATCTAGCATCTGGTATTTAAGATGGCATCCTCTGCTTTTCTGTGAGCTTGGTACAGGCAGCAGGGTGAAGGATTCATCTCAAATTCTAAAGAATTTCAAGATTTGGTGACTGGGCAGACACATTCAGATCCCAGCAGCCAGATCCCCAGCTGGGAGCATGACTCTTGCCCTGGCACAACCTAGATGAGATTTCCAAAGATCCTGAGTAACAGGAATGTGGGGAGCCCAGGCACAAGGGAGCTACTTTAAAAGGACTTATTTATTTTTAATGTGTATGGGTGTTCTGCTCGCATGCATACCTTTGTACCACACTCATGCCTGGTGGCCTTGGAGGCCAGATTATAGCACTGGGTCCCCTGGAACTGGCCTTATAGAAGGCTGTGCTGCACCACCATGTGGATGCTGGAACCAAACCTGGGACCTCTGCAAGGGAAGTAAGTGCTCTTACCTGCTGTGTCAGCCCTCCAATTCCTGTTTAATATTTTTAAATAGTGAAAGCCAAAGGAATTTCAAAGACTAATTTTATAAAATTTTATTTTTGAGACTATAGCTTAATTACAACGTTTCTCTCTCCTCCCACGTACCCCTTCTCTGACCACCTTCCTTCCCAGGCCTCGAGCCTTTTAAAAAACCCTCATTGTCATCGCATATACATACATATATACGAATATACGTATCCATCCCTAAATATAACCCGTTCCAGCCATACAGTATTACCTGTATGTATGTTTTCAGGACTGACCATTTGGCACAGAATAGCCACTTGTCATGCTCTTCCTGAGGAAGACCACCTCTTCCGTTCCCACTTTCCTCGTTTGCTTATGGTCTTTGTGTCGGGCTGAGGTTTGTGGGCTCAGAGGCTAAAATTTGAAGCAGGTGCCAAGCATGGCAGAGCTGTAGAGGAGCTGTATGACCACAAGAAGTATTTAGATCGTAAGCTGTGACTGTTGGGTGTGGTTGTTTGCTGCGGTGGATGTAGGAGAATGTTCATCGGAGGGGGGATGGGGTGTAATATTTAGTGATGAAATGTCACGAATGTCTATGATGTAATGAAGTATAATTATATGTGCATGTGTTTCCTCCTGTCTTTCATCAGCTGAAGGAAACAGGAAGATGGAGCAGCCAGGATACAGATGTTAGTCACTGGAGAGTCCAGGTTGAGGGGTTTATTGTTGTCCCCAGGGCTCTCTCTTTTCTATAGACTTAACTTTTTTTCCAAATGAAAAATTGGGGTATAAACACCTGGCTACATGACAAATGATATGTAAGACTTTGAATTTTTATCTTTGAAATCTTCACTCTGTAAATTGGAAGAGAGCAAACCCAGAGCGAACCTAAGCCCGGAGGTTAAGGTGCTTGCTGAGGCTGCAGAGCCAAAGAAGCTGCATTTCTGCCTTCGCTGCTTCCTCTGCCTAGCTGCTGCTCTCATGAAAGCCATCTTCTCTTTTTTGACATGCAAAATTATTTTTAATGTTTTTCTAGCACTGCACTGACTTTTCCGTGTCACAAAGGACTGGCCCTGGCGGCGCCATCTCTCTCCCCTCAAGATCGTCATCTCCCTCTGGTGCTCATTAGATCCCTGTGCCTGGGTTTCCAGAGCCTCTGAGTCTCCCACTCCAGGCCTTGGACTCTGTACCTGCTTTATTAACACTGTCCCTCCTACAGACATGTGGACCAGTCAGTCGTGGCCCTTCATAGTCATGGGCTGCTTTTCCAAAGGGTCCTTGGCATTATTGAAATAAAATGTAACCAAATGAAGTCACTGTGGTGGCATGTTGGCTATCCTAATTAGGGTCGTTGCTTTTAAACAAACTGCTATCCTTCACAAAAGGACAGCCCCAGTTTCCAAAGGGGCAAGCTCTCCTGCAAATGCCCTAAAAACACAAACCTATAAATTAATCACTGTGCTGAACCTGCACTAGAGTGTTCTACAAAGTGGGTAGACAATAAAAAATGAATGTTTTCTAATCTGTGTTTCTTCCCCTGGAGGAGAGGAGATGTCAGCGGAAACCAAGCAGGAGGTGTTTGCCCCACGGGCTAGAGAACTGGAAGAAGTCAAGGTTTTTAAAGGAGTTTGGGTCAGGGCTGGGGAGACAGCTCCCTTAGTAAATTGCTTACCATGAACCATGAGTGTCTGAGTTGGATACCCCAGAACCCATATTTTTAAAAAGCTTAGGCATGGGGACACATGCTTGTAATTCCAGTGCTGAGCAGGCAGAGACCTCTAGACTCCTGGACTCACTGGCCAGCCATCTTAGCTTGTTTGGCAAGATGGTAGGAGGCGCATGAGGAATGATACCGAAGGCTGTCCTCTGGCTTTCCCACATGTGCTCCTGCACATGCACAGGCATGCACACACACATATACATATGTACCGGTGCACATACACACAGAGCTGCACATACATGCACACACACATGTGCACACACAACCATACCTCCTACAAAGGTACATCTTTATGCTGTCCCCCGACCTGTCCCTACCTACCCCTTTCTTTTCAATTTTCATTTAACATTTTTTTTCCTCTCCTAGTCTGGCATGCTGACAGTTTCTTTTCCCCCACTGACTGGAACAAAATGGTTTTCATTCATCATGTGTATTCGGATGTTTGGTGTAAAAATTCTAGGTCCTAGCCCTGTTTGCATGCCTGGTTGTTGCTTACAATAAGCCTCTTCTCAATGCTATTTAATGAACACAGCTATTAAATAAAGATGAATGTTGGATAAAAACTTGTGAGATCTTATCTTTTTTCCTCTGTGAAGAAAAAGTATGTCAGTGGAATGTATAATTCATAGTTTAGCCAGAAGATCATGGTAACCCAAATGACAGCAGGCATGGAGTGAGCAGAAAGTCTGAAGTCATGGAAAGAAGCTGAACTCCCCGAGACTCACTGTGTGTCCTAAGTCAAACCATCAGGAAAGCTAACTTAGGACTTATATGTTATTGACACATTTCCTCCAAATGAGAAGTGTAATTTCTGCTCTTGAATTTATTTATTTATTTGTTTGTTTGTTTATGTGTGTGCATGTGTGTGGTGTGTGTGTGCATTCATCTTCATGTGCATTTAAGTGTGAAGGTCAGAGGTCAACTATGAGCGTCATACCTCAGGAGCTATCTATTTTGCTTATGAAAACAGGGTCTTTTATTGGCTTGAAATTCCCTCTCTAGGCCAGGCTTGCTTAGGAATCTGCCAGTCTCTGCCTCCCCAGCACTAAGATTAAAAGTGCATACACTATCATGGGTGGGATGGAGTGGATTCTGGGGATTAGACTCTGATCCTATCGCTTAGAAGGTCTGGGAATTGTAAGGGGTTACTACATATTCTTGGGTAGCCTTGAGAACCCTTTCCCCCTTCTTAGCCACAGTTTTGTTATCCATAGTAAGCAAGAGGAGTCTGAGAAGGGAAGCCTGAGAAGGCTTCTGTTGCATCTTACTCTGAAGATAGGCATCTTCTTTTCTTTTTGCTCCCTCTACTGGTCATTGGTGGCAATAACACCTTTCCCGCAAACCTGCTCGACTGTTTATTACTTGTATGTATATAATCTCAGGGCTTATCATTTGGTGTTACATAACCTATGGGGGTGTCTCTTTCCTCGGGAAGGCTATTTCTCCCACTCTCAGCATTCCTTAGTTGTCTGTAGTTGTTTGTAAAGGGTTGAGGTATCATGAGTTTTCTCCTTCCGTGTCAGCATGTCTATTGATGTCACCATACCATTGTTAGGGTCTTGTTTGCATTGCCATGCTCTTGATTAGCTTTTACAGTTTCAGAGGGCATCATGGTGGGAAGCATGGTGGCAGCTAGGCAGGCATGGCACAGGAGCAATAGCTGAAGGGCTTACATCTGATCAACAAGTTAGAGTCAGGGAGCAGTGTGTCTTCTTTTGTATACAGTCCTCCTTCTAAGAATTTAAAAATAAATCTCGCAAATAAATATTGTATTTGAGCTAAAAATAAAAACCTGTTTTTCATTTTTCATGATATAGATGGTTTCAAACAAGATTCTTTAAGTTCCTGGCTGCCCCTGTCCATTGATCCCAAAGGTAGCTACTAGTGAATAAGAAGATGCCTTCTGGTATTGATACCTTTCTGGATCTGTCAGCTCTGATCTTAAGCCTCAAGAAGGTCTTACAATGTGTATCTTCGTGCTGATAAAAGCTAGCTGCCAAGTAATAGGCCCCACCATACTGCAGGGAAGAAAAGACCTCAAGATGTGAGATTCATACAGAGAGGCACAGAGGTATCAAGTACGTGAGTGGGGAAGCCATCTTGGCTGCTCAGGTCCAGCAGTTCCCAGAGTTCACCTGCCTCACCTGCCCTCTCCAACAGTAAGAGAAACTGAGAACAAGACAGACTGGAGAGTCACCAAATCAGGGATTACAAGTGAGGACAAAGTATGGGGGATTTAAAAGCCACTACATTTGGAGAATTTGATGTACAGCAGTAAAAATCCAAAACAACACTCTCAAAAAAAAAAAAAAAATCCCTAGAGACAAATGGGTGTGTAATGCTGAAGAAGGAGGGTGCCTCAGTTTATCGCTGAACTTCATCCTGTCTGGGATTTAACGTACACATGTGGTCAGATCAGCTGTGTAGCCAGCTGCTATTCCCCACTGTCTACCAGAGGACTGTGGTTAGGCTATTTCTCCAATTTCTTCTTAAATGGTACCATGGGCTTATGAGAGATTTTATAATTTTCCCTTATTGTCCTTAATGACATATTACCTCATATCTAACAGAATAATTTGTCATCTAATAATCATCCTTTGTGTCATCTTCAACTTGATATGAATATTTTATGTCATGAATATTTTATCAAAGTCATTGATGAAATTGATGAGTAGTACTTGGCACATTTAGTCTTTTAAAAAAAATACGCTTTATTTTTAAATATGTGTTTTTGCGTGTCGTGTTTCTGGGGATGAGGTGGGGTTGTACACTTCCTGAAGGTACCAGAAAAGGCCAGAAGAGGGCCTCTAATCTTCTGGATCTGGAGATACAGGCAGCCGTAACGCACCTGACGTGGGTATCGGAGACCAACGGCCGGCCCTCTGCACAGCAGCCATGCTTTTAACTGCTGAGCCATCTGTCTGGCTCCATACAGCTAATTGTTTAGCAGGGTGCTTTAAACATCTTTCTGAGTAGGTTTTGATACATGAATGGAGCAACATTTTGTGAATGTTCATTGTAGCTAAAAAAGAAAACCCATCCAAATCTGCCAGGCATAGAATAATTACTTTTATCTTCTGCAGTCTTACAAATATGTCATATATGTTTTGGTCAAAACATTGATTAAATTGTTTGAATGGGACCTGACAAATTCAGAGTCCTTTGGGAGAACATTCAAGCCAATGGAGTAGAGGTTTCGTTCTACCCTCTGAGTGACACTTAAGAACTGTTCTAGCTACAAACTTGGCTGATCAGTAGCTCCCCATGCTGGCTTTATATTCCCTTTGGTTCATGATGACATTGTGGAGAATTTAGACTTGAGATATATTTGTTCTTTCTGTGTATTTTCAGAAAAGAACACTCTAATGAAGTGATTTAAATTTAGTTTGACATGGCTGGCTGTTATGTTATCAACTTGTGCAGATTTCTAATGAACACTAATTTGCTCCCTACATGATTATGAATAATTCATCATGGGGTCTGGAGAACTCAGGTTTGATAATCCAACACACTTGGGTTGAAATCCTGGCTCTTATCATTGTGAACTAAGTTAGCTTCTCTGGGCCTCAGTTTCCTCTTTTGCACAATGAGAATGATCACATTTCCCTCCCGGGTTTGATGTTCAAACCCGGATGTTCAAAACAGGAAGCTGTGTGGGAAGTACTTAAGAAAAAGGGTGATGGGTAGTACACTTAGTACTCCCGGGGTTTGTCACTGTTACTGTAGCTACCGTGTGTCGGGATGACAAATTATCTTAGTTAGCATCAACTCTCAACTTGACACAGCTTATGATCACCTCTGAAGAGTCCCAACTGAGTATTTACCTTTATCAGGTTAGTCAGACATTGTCGTGATTGTCCTAATTGATATAGGAGGGGCCGCCCACTGTGGACGGAACCATTTTCTGGACAGGTGGTCCTGGGCTCTCTAAGGAAGCTAGGTGAGCAATCTAGCAAACAAGCTCTTCCAGGGTTCCTATCTTCAGGTTCACGGCTTGTGTTCCTGTGTGTGACCTGGAAGTATAAGCCAACTTAACTCTTCCTTCCCCACATTGCTTTGTATCAGAGTGGTTTATCACAGTAACAGAATGAAACCCAGGTCAGCTGTTGATTTGTCACCTTTAAGACTGGCTTTCTGATTTTCATGTCTCTAGAAGTTTGAACAGCATGTGGTGAGCCCCCAACTAAAGGTACCATGTTGATGACCACAGAAAGAAGGAAGGTCTGCTCCCTGTTCATACTAACCATCTGCCCCAAACTGTGCCTCTCTCTATCTTTGTTCTTCTTCCTCAGAATAAGATAGCTCAATGGTTAAGGTCACCTTCTGCTCTTCCAGAGGACCCTGCTTCAACTCCCAGCACCCACATGGCAGATAACAATTCTCTGTAACTCTCAGTTCCAGGGAATCCAGCACCCCCTTCTGGTCCCCAAGGGAACCTCATAAACCTTCTGGTCTCTGATAGCACAGCACACATGTGGCACATATATGTAGACAAACACCCATATGCATAAGATTTTTTTAAAAACTTTAAATCTCAAAAAATTATATATTAAACGATGTCACTCCCACCTTGAGTCCATCTCTTCCCTTTGTGGCCACCGAGTGTTTCATATGGTTTAGGTCACCCGGGTCTCCATCCACAGTTACTTTTCAGGTTTCCTCACTTCTGGGTCCCATGGCCATATTTTGCATAAGTCTTTTATCACCAGCTCTGTAATGTTGCAGATCTAGAGATCACTCTATTCTGCCAAGATGGCATAGAATTGAAGAAGACATGGGGTCATGGGTTAGAAACAGACCTGGAGAAGTAGGAGAGCACTCTAGCGGTGGGGAGGGGTGAGGAAGGCAGCCCAGAGGCACTCAAGTGTGGAGACAGGAGTTCAGATCTATGCAAATTATGCAAATGCCCACCAGGTATCCAGTCTGTCTGTAATCTCAGAGCTTGGAAGGTAAAATCAGGGGATCCCAGAACAAGCTTGATAGTTAGACTAGCCAAATTGATAAAATGAGTTCTGGGTTCCAGTGAAAGACTACTGCTTCAACACAGAAAGAATCCACACTTTGTCCTCCACACTAATAAACACATATGTATGTGTGCCCACACATATGCAAATACACACACATACACATGTACACGTCACACAAATATTCATGTAAAGAAGAAAGAAACAAAGAAAGGAAAAAAAGAAACAAAGAAAGAAGGAAAGAAGGAACAGGAATTAAGGAAGGAAGGAAATAAATCCCAGTAACAAGGGAAACTCTCTAAGCAACTTTGAGAAAGTGGTCATTTCAGCTAAAAGTAACCCAGCCAAATCCTGCCCACATGGTAATCATCCCTTTTACCCTCTACAATTTTATAAGTAAGCCTCACACATTTTTATTCAAAACATTGGTTGTACTGTTGAATAACACCTGGTAAATCCAGACTGGGAAACTTATATGTGACTACACACATAAGAAACTCAAGGTTCTGTGCTTGACAGATAGATGTACTGCTCTTGCTAAGAACCTGAGTTCAGTTCCTAGCACCCATGTTAGGCAGTTCATAACTGCCTGTAGCTTCAGCTCTGGGGAATCCAATGTCTTTTTCTGGACTCTGTGGGCACTGCACACATACACATACACATACACACACACATACACACACGAGTGCACACACACACACACACACACACACACAAACAAACACACAGAGAGAGACAGAGATAGAGACCGAGAGAGACAGAGAGAGGGGGAGGGGAGAGGGAGAGAGAAAGAGACAGAGAGAGAGACAGAGACAGAGAGACAGAAACAGAGACAGAGAGACAGAGACAGAGAGACAGAGACAGAGAGACAGAGACAGAGACAGAGAGAGGAGGGTAGGAGAAAGGGTGGGAGGGAGAGAGAAACACATAATTTTAGGAAAATCTTTTTAAAAAATAAATGAAAGGTTCCTTATATTTCCTGTCTCAAACATGTGGCACCAGACTCAGGATCTCAGTGTAATCTCTAAGTAGTCACAGGTGGCCCCAAGCACTATATATATATATATATATATATATATATATATATATATATATATTCTTCATATGTAAATTCTAAAAGACATGAAGATATACACCCAACTCCATCTCACTTCCTGGAGATCACCTCTATGTGTACTTGGGAAGATTTCTGAACTAGCATCTCTCTTCCATCTTTCCTTCTTTCTTCTTCCTCCCTTCCTTCCTTCCTTCCTTCCTTCCTTCCTTCCTTTCTTCCTTCCTTCCTTCTCACTCCCACTTTAGACCGCAAGGGCAGAGAGTCATTTCTACCTCCCAGGCCCCGCAGGTTGTCAGCATGTGCATATGATTACTTTGCTTCCATTCTGTTACCCCCTTCACACGGAGCCTTTACTTCCCATCTGCTTTCCCACCATCTCTCCATTGGCAGCCACGCCGGAGGCATCCTGGGTACTGCAGATGATGAGAGGGCTTGACTGTGGCTCTTCTGTCTCCCTCAGAAACCATGCGCATTTTAGCTCAGAGGCACAAAGATCAAAACTTGAAGAACATGTTGTACTTGCCAATTTTTAACTTACATGAACAATACTTGCTGTGTATTTTATCCTCTCTCTCTCTCTCTCTCACACACACACACACACACATGCACACGCACACGCACACCCCTCACTTGGAGAATCTCAATGAGGGACTGTCTAAATCAGATTGGCTTTTGGGCATATCTGGGGGGATTGTCTTGATTGCCTTAATTTATATGGGAAGAACCATCCTGAAATCAGTTTGGGTCCCAGACTGTATAAAAGCAGAGAAGGCTAGATGAGCACAAAGCATGCATGCTTTTACTTTTATCTGCTCTTGACTGTTGTGATGTTATGTTGTGACTAGTTGCTTCAAGCTGAAGCACCTGTAACTTTCTTGCAATAGACTATAATCTGAAATTGTGAACCAAAGTAAACCCGTTCTCCTCAGTTAATTTTTGTCAGAGTATTTTACCGCAGCAATGGAAATGAACACACACACACACACACACACACACACACACACACACACACAACACATCCATTTATACTGTAGTTAGTTCATCTGACTGGGTGTGGCTACTTGCTGCATCGTCTCAGAGAATGCCCCACATCCTATTTATCTGTACTCTCAGTGGCTTCTACCTCACACTGCCAAGACCAACACTCTATCTATTCCCATGGATATACCCATATGGATCTGATTTTCAGAATTCTACAGTGAGGAATAAGATCTCTGACTCACAGGGGAATACATCTTTAGTATTGCTAAGTGCTTCCAGATTGTTCTTCAGATGGACATAATTCTTCTTTTTGATTAAGAAGAGATTCTCAGACCATAAACTTCCCTCCTTATGGTGCAGTCCGTGTCTTCTAGACTATTTACAGGAGAGTGGTGGCAGCGGTCCCTAACTCCGCCACACTCCCAGATACTGTCAGCATGGGCTCCATTTTTCCTGCCTCTGCTCTGGCAGCCACTCATCTGCTTTTTGTCTCTGTCACTTGCTTACTCTGGACATTCCATGTAAGCAGAGTCATACTACATGTGACTTTGTGTGTCTGCCTTGTTGTCTCACTTTAGTGTTTGGGCCAGCAGATGGCTCAGTGGGCAAAGGTGCTTGCTGCCAAATTTGAGAACCTGAGTTTAATCCCCAGGACTCACATGGTGAAAAAAGAAAACTGACTTCCTCTGTCTGCCCTCTGACCTCCTTACGTGTGCTATGGCATGCATGTGCACACTCATACATACCCATGTTTCCTAAGGTTATCTGTGTTGCATGTGTACCCATGCGCCATTCCTTTTACAGTTGAGTAACGTTCCATTGTGTGGAGACATCCAATTGTATGAATCTATCAGCTACTGGGTGTTTGAACTGCTTTGGGTTTTTGTGACTATGAATAATGCTGTTTCTCAACCATTATGCTATGATGCCAAGCATCTGTATGTAGCATATGTTTTAGATTCCCTTGGTGTAAACATAGAAATAGAATTGGAAGGTGCTATGTTATGCTGAATTGTTGAACTGTGGATGGAGTCTCACCATTTCTGACTAACTGTGCCTTGCTTCGTGGCCTGGTATGTGGCCTCTCCTAGAGTCCTGTGTTCATTTTATGACAATGTATATCCTGTTGTTGTTGGCTTTGGGTTTCCATAAAAGTTTGTTGCCATGGTCTGTTCACCAAGTTCTCCAAATCTTGAATTTCCTTGTTGATATTCTGTGCAATTGTTCTATTTATCATAAATGAAATACTATTCTTTAAAGACATGGGCCCTGGTGGCTCAGCTGCACCCCAGTGGATGGCCCTGCATGCCTGCTATATGAGTTGAACTCGGTAAGTTATAAAGAACAAAACGGAGGGTTGGGAATGGGGAGAAGTAGAGAGTGAATATGATAAAAAACAAAAACATGTGAGTATGTGTGTATATCTGTGTGTATGTGCATATGTGTATGTGTGTGTGTGTGTGCATGTGTGTATATGTGTGTGTATGGAATTCTCAAAGAAAAATATTATAAATGAAATATTTAAGTCTTCAGCTACTACTACTGAATTTCTTATTTGTCCTTCAATTCTGTCCTATTTTCTTTCACGTATTTTGAGGGTCTGTTCTTGGATACATATGTGTTCTTCCTTATCCCAGTGTGTTTTAAAGGCCTGTTTTATCAGACACAAAGATGAACATGTCCGTTTTCTTTTGACACTGCTTGCATGCCATATATTACCCCCAGCCTATCTGTGGCTTCCAATCGACAGCATGTAGCCTATAGAAAGCACAGTGTTGGTTGTGTTTATCTATCACTCTATAGACTGATCTGTTGAGGGGGACAGGTTCTTGCTGGGGAGTCCAGAATTGTCTTGAACTTGGGTCTTCTTGCTTTTGCTTCCCAGCTGCTGAGATTTTTACAGGTGTGAGACATCACACCTAGCAGTTCCTAGTACTGGATGAGAGAGCAGCCTTATCATTTAGAAGATATTCTATGTAATCTATTTTAAGTACAAGGTTTGATAAGTTTTGACATGTGGTGTGTACATCCATTAAAATCTCCAACCCAATCAAAATATATAACGTTTCCATTTTCCCAAGCCCCACCATAAATCATGCACCCTCCCATCTCTGACACAAATAACTGCTGTCATTTCTGTCACTGTGAGGTACTTTATTGTTCTCAAATGCTGTAAAAGTTGAATTATGATGAATTTCTTACATCCGACTCATTTTGCTCAACGTGTTCTAATATTTTTCATGCTGTGATATTAATAGCATGTTATTTTCTATTATTAAGTTTTCTCTTGTCAACATACATCAAAAACTGTGTGTCCTCTTTTTTGTTCATGGACATGTAGACTCTGTCCACATTAGAGCTTTGATGAATACAGACACCATGGTCATTTTGTACATGTGTAGATAATATGCTCCCTCCTGGATCCTGGGAGTAGAATTTAGAGATCACAGAGCAGGCCAGTGTTCAAATTGATAAGACATTTTTAAAAACTCACCTGAACCATTGGACTCCTCTCCCAGTAGTGAGTTATAAGCTACCATTGCCCCAGATCTTGCCATTTGGAGTGACCTATGAGTTTTGGAGGAAGTCATCTTAGTTCTTGGCACAGACTTTCAGGATAAAATTACACAATAGAGTACTATAAGTTTAATGTGAATTTCTTTGATGTGTATACTGAATATTCAAATACATATTTTAATGGGATGTCAAGTCCGTGGTCCATTTCAAAAATCAGTTTGTCTTAGCCGTAGTTATTCTACGTGTGTGTGTGTGTGCGTGCGCGCGCGTACACGCGCGCTACTCTGTTTTGCTTGCATATACATATGTCCACTTCTAGTGTGCAATGCCTGGGTAGACTGGAAGAGTGCATTGGATCCCCTGGAACTGGAGTCACAGATGATTGTGAGCTGCCATGTGGGTGCTGAGAATCCAATCCAAGTCTTCTGTGAGTGCAGCTAGTGCTGTTAACCCCTGAGCCATCTCTTCACTGGTTTCCATAAGATATGTTTTTCGTAATATCTTTTCATGGTTAGAAGCTTTACATTTTACCAAAGTCCAGCTGTTGTGCTTTTTATAGTATTACATAAAGTGAGAACTCTATCAAAACCCAAGCTGTACTGTGTTTTGTTCTAGATGGTTTACACATTGAACTTGTATGTTTAGGCCCATGATCCATATTGAATCGTATTTTGTGGACTTTGTTTCTGTGTGATCCTCTCTTTGTAGCTAGTCAATGGCATTCGGTGATAGCACCTCACTTTCTCAGGAAGGTGCCATTAACTCCCTCATTGAAAATCAATAGCTACCTTCTGTAAGGCAAAGCACACTGTAAATAAGACAAAATGGCAACCTACAGATTGGGAAAAGATCTTTACCAATCCTACGTCCGATAGAGGGCTAATATCCAATATATACAAAGAACTCAAGAAGCTAGACTCCAGAGATACAAATCACCCTATCAAAAAATGGGGAACAGAGCTAAACAGAATTCTCAACTGAGGAAACTCGAATGGCCAAGAAGCACCTAAAGAAATGTTCAACATCCTTAGTCATCAGGGAAATGCAAATCAAAACAACCCTGAGATTCCACCTCACACCAGTCAGAATGGCTAAGATCTAAAACTCAGGTGACAACAGATGTTGGCGAGGATGTGGAGAAAGAGGAACACTCTTCCATTGCTGGCGGGAATGCAAGCTGATACAACCTCTCTGGAAATCAGTTTGTCAGACCCTCAGAAAAATGAACATAATACTACCTGAGGACCCAGCTATTCCACTCCTGGGCATATACCCAGAAGATGTTCCAACATGTAATAAAGACACATGTTCCACTATGTTCATAGCAGCCATATTTATAATAGCCAGAAGCTGGAAACAATCCAGATGTCCCTCCACAGAGGAATGGATTCAGAAAATGTGGTACATTTACAGAATGGAATACTACTCAGCTATTAAAAACAATGACTTCATGAAATTCACAGGCAAATGGATGGAACTTGAAAATATCATCCTGAGCTAGGTAACTCAGTCACAAAAGAATGAACATGGTATGTACTCACTGTTAAGTGGTTATTAGCCCAAAAGTTCGAAATACCCAAGAGTCACTTCACAGCAACAGTAGGGCTGAGTGTGAGGTCCCAGATGGAGGACTTGGAGAAGGGACTGAAGGAGCAGAGGGAGTTTGCATCCCCAGAGAGGCAGCAACAGTGGTAACTGGCCTGACCCCCGATACTCCTAGAGACTGATCCACCAACCAAGGAATACACATGGAGGGACCCATGGTGCTGGCCACATATGTGGCAGAGGAGGGCCTTGTTAGCCATCAGGGGGAGGAGAGGCCCTTGGGCCTGAGAGTGTTAGATCCCCCAGTAGAGGAGAATGCCAAGGAGGGAAGACGAAAGTGGGTGGGTGGGTGAGAGAATATCCCCATAGTGGCAGGGGAAGGGGGAAGGAAATGGGGAGGTTCCAAAGGGGAGATCTGGAAAGGGGGAAACATTTGAATTGTAAATAAAATATGAAAAAATAAATAAATCATAGTTACACAAGTGCAGGTCAAATTCTGATTCCCTTGTATCCACTAATCTATTTGTCTCATAACAACAGATCCCTGTCCTTGTTATCATGGCTTTATGGAACATCTGAAGATTAAATTAGAATGAAATTCCCCAACTTTTTAAAAAAAGATTTTATATATATATATATATTCTATGAACACATGCATGCCAGAAGATGGCATGGATCCCATTACAGATGGTTTTGCGCCATCATGTGGTTGCTGGGAATTGAACTCAGGACCTCTGGAAGAGCAGCCAGTGCTCTTAACCACTGAACCATCTCTCCAGCCCAAATTCTCCAACTTTGTTCCTCTCTTTTCAAGTCGTTTGGAGAGTAGCATCTTGAGATACAGTCTCACTCTGCAACCCAGGCTGACCTTGAACTCATGATCCTCCTGTTCCAGTCTCTGCAGTGGCTGACATCAGGCCTGCCTGCTACTGTATACATACACCCAGCCATCAGCCTTTAACTCCTTTTAAAAAATACCTACTGAATATTTTACTCGTATTACATTAACTCTGTAAATAATTTTTACAATTTAAATCAATTTTTAGTGTTTAAATAACTAGGTAAGCAAGCACTCGGTTAATTTCTCATCAGTACTGAGCTCTGTAATGAACTAAGTGCAGCCCTGAGCAGGTTGTCAAACCTCATCCAGCCACATAAGCCAACATTACCCCTGTGTGGGTAAGGTTACTCCTCCCTGTGGGGGAGGGGGAGCCTCAAATTCTTACATGTCAAAAGAGCAAGCTGAATGTGGAAATGGGAAATGATAGAATTAGGAGGCTCTAAGGTGGTAACAAGCCCCAGGGAGTGCTTAAAGGTTCCATGGTATTTTCCACACTCTATAGGATGGCATCCCATTTAGTGGATAAAGAGGGGTCAGACAGAGGCTCACACAGTGAGACCACAGAGACAGCCTCTCTCATGCGTGACCTCTTAAGCACCAGTCCCTACAGTCTCTGGGTGTGAACACTCAGAGACCCTCTTGGTCTTATTTGAAAATCACTCATTCAGCCCTGGCTTCATGCTGAGAACAGGTTACTGGGGGGATCAGGTATGGTCCTCTGCTCTCCAGATCCACAGAACTGATTGTTGGCTGTGATGATATTATTTGTAAATCAGAATCTCATTCTCAGAACATCACCAGCCATCAGACAATTAAGGGTTAGAAAATCCTTGCCTTTCTTTACTCCGAGCTTTTAGGCTGGGAGTGGGTGCTACTTTTGTACTGGTTTTGCTTGCGAAGATCTGAAGTCCTGGGAACAAATGTATAGATGACTATCCAATAGCTGCTTGTGCAACAAGCTGTGGTGACTTGGGAGTTTCTAGGTTTTCACCATAATAAGCCACAGTGTCTCACAAAGGCATAGATTCAGGGCATGCTTCAGCTTTTAAAGTTTAAGCATTTTATGAAATATGGATTTCTTGATGTAACAATAATTATTGGAGATATTCTTGGAGCTGAAGAGGGACGTCACAGCTTGGTTCTCAGCATCAACATCAGGTGGCTCATAGTTGCCTTAACTCCAGACCCAAGGGTCTGACACCCTCTTTTGGCCTCCATGAGTACTGGCACACACACACACACACACACACACACATCAACACATCATACATACCATGCATACACCACACACACAGCACACACAGAGCACACTACACATAACACACGCATACACACTACACACACCACATACCACATATACACACACATAGCACACACCACACTACACAGATACATACACACACACAAACACACACACACACCACATACACACACATATACACACTGCACACACACATACACACACACACACCACACACAGGTATGATGGTTGATATTATCAACTTGACAGAGCCTAGCATTACCTAGGAGACAAATCCCTAGACACTGCTGTGAGGTGGTTTCCAGATTAGGCTGAGGTGGGAAGACCCACCCTCAATGGGGGTGGCATCTCTCCAAAAGGATAATACTCAGACTGGAGAAAGCAAAGGTGAACATAGCATTCATCATTGTCTGTTTCCTGACTGTGGGTGCAGCACGACCAGTTAACTCCAACAGCAATGCCTCCTTCACCATCATGGACTACAACCCTCAAACCGTGAACAAAAATGCACCCTTAAATTGCTTTTGTCAGGAATTCCATCACAGAAACCCAAAGAGACTGATACAAATACATCACAGGCTCCCTGAGGTAATGGTGTTGGGACTTCGCTGCTGTCTTTGCCCTGATGAGAGGCCATGCCATGAGCATACCACCATGGCTGAGGATCTGGACTTTTCAACCTCCAGAAAGCCATCCCTACCCTTTCCCAGCAAGTGCAGTGCTGAGTGTCAAGAGGGATTGCAGTGTGGCCAGGCCAGGAACGCCTGCAGGTGCTCAACTGGGGAGGAAGCAAGAGACCACACTACCACCTTCGTCTTCACCAGGCTCAATGCCTAGTGCTCATGATTCTATTTTAGGTGTGTGTGTGTGTGTGTGTGTGTGTGTGTGTGGTGTATGTGTTCATGCAGAGGCCTGTGGGGACCAGGAGAGAATGCTAGGTTCCTCAGAGGTGGAGTTAAAGACAGTTGTGAGCTGGTTTACATGACAGGAACAAGAACACTAGGCACTCTTAACCACTGAGCCATCTCTCCAGTACCTCCCCACCTCTTCCATGAAGTTTTCTTAGGATAAAACGAACTGTTCTAATCTTCCCCTAAAATTGTATGTAAAGAATATAATCCAACATGTCACCTCCAGTCTTC
Organism: Rhynchomys soricoides; assembly: GCA_019843965.1. Lineage (NCBI taxonomy): Eukaryota > Metazoa > Chordata > Mammalia > Rodentia > Muridae > Rhynchomys > Rhynchomys soricoides. The sequence goes on along the minus strand of JADRCH010000036.1, from coordinate 5,735,441 downwards.
AAACACTTATTTTGATTTTTTTTCCCTTCTTTGTGGCTGCCATCTAGTCAAAACAAAACGTAGCCCTTGAGGGAGCCAGATTATTCATCCACTCACAGCTTGGCAGAGTCTCTCAATACCAGCAGTCTATTTGCATTCACTAGGTATGAGCCCTCTATCACAGAAGATACATCTTATGTAAGAGCTGCTCCATTCATGATACAAGGGGTTAGACCTTGGTTGTTTGCTTATCTATCTGCCATAACCTGTCACCAGCTGCCTTTAATTTTATGCAGACATAGAGGGTACACACAGTAATTCTGATTAGGACTATCATGATTTATGTACATGGGCTATAATTAGTAAACCGGTTACCTCAGAGAATTTAAATTCCCAGTTTGCGAATTGACATGATTTTGTTGTGATGCTTTTTGGGGTGGTGGTGGAGTGGTCAATTCTGTTTGCCCAAATTCATTTGTAAGAAAGTCTATAGAAAGTGGCCTGAGTTTGAATTAACACAGTCAATTTCTCTTCTTGAAACTTTGGTCATTATCAGTAACACGGACCATGACATGGTGACATGGTGTTCAGAAGATGGCCCCATCTCCCCTGTAGAGCTTTTCTTGGGGCAAAAGCTCCTTAACTCTTCCCCCCTGTATTCATAGCAGCTTCACTTCATTTTTAGATACCACACAAGATTCTTTTGAACATTTGTTTTTATGGCTAAATAAAGCCTATAAATCATTCTCTGTAATCAGAAATTACAATTCTTTTCCCATGATGATATCACCAGATGTGTGTGATATAACATAACAAGATGTGTGTGAGCAACTTAAAGTACAATTTATGTCTTAAGGATTAAATTTTAAAATGTTTTAGTTCCACATATCCTGTCCAACTGTGGGGCAAGTGGGCCATGCCACCAGACAGAAGAATTGGTAAGGTTGAGTGAGTTCAGATCCCGGGAATCTCAAGAGACTTGAGATCCGCAGGAGTTGAGCCACTCCCTACCCATTTCTGATCCTGCTCTGGAACATGGTAACCACAATATCCCACTGAGAGGACCATGACAGTCAGTCAAGTAGGAAAAAACAATTGTAGTCCTTCCCCATGCAAATAGAGCATCACTAACACCTCAGACTGAGCCAATAGGAAACCTCTACGCCTAAATCCCACCCCACTCCTCAATGTTTATATAACCCCTATCCACATGGAATAGAGTGTACAATTTTTTCACCAAGGATCATCTGGGAGTGGCTGTTTTACTGAGCTGTAACCCTTGGGGAAGAGTTCTGTCTCCCTGAGCACTCATCGCTGGACCTTGGACCTGCCTGGCTGGCCAGGCTCACTCTGCTGCTGCAGTAGCTGGATCTCCAGCTACCTGGCCTGCACAGGCTGTCCAAACCTTGTCACTTCTCTCTTGAGAGCTGTAATGCTTCCAGCCCTCCTGTGGAACCTATTCCTCCAGGTTCCACTTTGTCCTCTTGGCAGACGACAAATGACAAGCAACAACTAAATATTGACTGAGGTATTTGCTGGGTAGAACCGAGCTCTGAGACCTCAATGGTTG
>JADRCH010000036.1:5661585-5733882 GCA_019843965.1 Rhynchomys soricoides | reverse complement strand
TGGATCTGAGTGTAGAACCACAGGGCTTTTTCCATCAAGATATCCTTCTGGAGGTAGCGTTCTAATACTGTACACTTCCTCTTCATAATCTTGGTCATTAATCATCCAGTGACATCTAATGAGCACCTGCATGGGTCATATATTCCACAGTCTACCCTGAGCACTAATCTTAAATTACCTTCTGCTCTGAGAGTTAAATCCCATCCCAAGAGTCCATTCTGGCTTGTTTGACATCTCTGTTCCTTACAGAACTTGAATCCCAAGCACAGAGCCTCAGAGTCTCCTGATTCTCTCTTCTCACCTTCCCAGACTCCAGGATCTCTCAGCCTGGGCACAACTGATGTGAGTTTGATACTGCCTTGCTGTGACAACATCTCTGCATTAGCACTCTTCCTCATTTCTAGTTGTGACAACTATCAACATCTCCAGGTGATCCCCTACCACCACCACCATGAGTCCATGAGGGTCTGCACACACTAACAAAGATGTGGTTCCCAGAGACAGTGGTTGCCTTGTGAGGTTTGTTTTTAAAAAAAATCTATTTAAGTGACTCCACAGAAGTGACTTCTACCATCACTTAGGAAAAACAAAGCACACAAAATATATTATTTAAGGCATATATGGTCATGGAAAACTATTAATAAAAATCAGGAGAGTGACAAACATTCAGGGAAAGCAGACAGGCAGGTGGTGCAGACAGGGGTGCCTTGAGGATTTCACAGCATTCTGACTAGATTCTGGCATCCTAGTGAGAACTTACAGGAAAAGGCTTAAAGGGCATCTCAGTGGGAAAGCCCATGTTCAGCATGCACAAGGCATAATAAGGTCTGACCCCCAGAGCCATAAGAAACCAAAAACCTTCCTGGCTGACGGAACAAAGATCATGCTGATTCTAGAAGAATCCATGGTTGTTCTGTGCATGATTGTGCTTGAGAACAACAGACTGTCCCTTGCAGCCATTTTGTTTAGAGCAGATTTTGTTTGAGATAGACTCTGCACTCCAGGGTGTCTTGGAACTTATGTAGCTCAGGTTTCCCTCAAACTTTGATGGATTACAGCCTTCATACCTGGTTTGTTTACAGCAGACTTTGACAATAGAGGATAAAAACAGAAAGCAAGAGCTCAGCCCAGTCCTGGTCTCCAGAAGAGCTGGTCTCAGCCCTGGGGCAGTCTAGGTGTCTGAGCTCCAGTGCCTTCGTTCACTAGGAGCATGTAGGGAGGTACACAGTCCTGCCTTTGGTTACCAATGTGGGTTGGATGGGAGAGCACAGCAGCCACCAGATGCCACTATTATTTTGTGCAAGAGGCTGTGGACCCACTGTTTCAGGGCCCTTCTCCACCCCTACCCCACCTCCATCCTCAAAACCCAAAGCCAGATGCACCCTGCTGTGAGAGATGGGCAAAGGGTGGCTGCTTTCTCCTCAGAGTTTAAGAGACCTTTCCAGAAGCCCTGTCTGGAAGTAAGAATGCTATCCCTGCAGCAGCCTTTTTATGTTGTTTCACGGTTTCATTTTTTGGAGCATCTCCTACCTCAGCTGAGTAAGTCTAAGATATTTGCAAAGATACAAATCTTCCTGTCACTGGTGGGATCCTGTCTGCTTTATCTCAAGCTGGACATGTCATGACAGGAACAGAAGTCCTAAGTAGAGGTGCTCAGATGTTGGGCACCTGCAGGGCCCTGTCTCTGTGCACACACACACGGTAGCCATTATTTACACTATGTTCCTAGGACTGCCAGAATGTACGTAAGCGTGTCTGTGTGTGTGCATCTCTGTGTGTGCACACAACTGTGAGGGTATGAACACGTGTGCACGTTTGTCTGGAGCCTATATTAGGTACTCTCTATATCGTCCTCTTCTTTGTTTTGCCTCAGAAGGGTCTCTCACTGAAATGGAAGCTTCCCTTTCAGCTAGGCTGGCCTGCCAGAGGCCAGCAAGGTCTCTGGCTATCTCACCCACTGCTGGAATCACAGGCACATGCAGCCATACCTTTAAGCATGGATCTTACCCTTCTAGTCTCTCCTTTCCCAACTCATCCTGTATGATATGCCTGGCTAATTTTGACTAGTTGGCCTCGTAAACACACCAAACTTCTGCCCCAAATCCTAGTGTGCTGGCTGATTTGGAAATGTTCTTCTCTATCACAGTGACATCTGTATATCTAGTACCCAACAAAACTCTGCGGAGAGGATGAAGGACTCAGGAGTCCCTGGGCAACATCAGAAGATGCTGATTCTAGACTTGACTTGGTCACAACGTCAACCTGTAGCAAAGTTGTAGAATAAAGATGGTTCATGTTTGACCAGAGCATCCATAGCCTCTGCTCTCTGGTCCACATGCTCCTACATCTCCAAGGCCCTGCTCAGTCCTCTGTGCTGAAGCACAGTACCCATTCTTTTCTCTCCTCCCACCGTTGGTACTTACCTGAAGACCTCAAATCCCCATCCTGCCAGAGCAGTGAAGAGCCTGGGGCTGAGGTCTCGAGCTGGGTTCATGGCACAGCCAGAGTTGAGTCCAAGAGAACAGGAAATGACAATGATCAGGAGGCCAATGACAACGGGCTCCAGGCCTCTGGGGACCCCCAGGTTTCTGGAGTCAAAGATGGCAAAGACAATCAGAAGCAGGAACATGGTAGACACCACCTGGAGAGGAGAAAATGTTCCAGAGTTCAGTCTGTGTTCTGCTCCCTCAAAGTCACCTGCTCTGTTAGAGATGAAAATAACAGGGGTCTGAAACCCAGATCTAGCACAACAGTTACGAGCACTGGCTGCTCTTGCAAATGACCTGGGCTCAGTTCTCAGCACCTATATGGAAACCCACAACCATCTGTAACTTCAGTTCCCAGGGACCCGACACCCTCTTCTGACTTCCACAAGCACATGCCACACAGACTCATCCACCTAAATTAAATAAACCTTAAAATTGAAACTAGTAACAACCAACAGAGTGGACAGGCGTGTGGCTCTTCCTTCCATAGACATGCTAGAAGCAGACACTGACAGAATCGGTCATTGTAGATCGGGTACCTGCTGAAGGGCACATAGTTGGCCCAGGTCCAGAGGAGACTGGTCCTCAACTACCATACTGTCTGCTAAGCTGCTAGTCAGCAACACTGAGGGACAAGGGACAAGATAGGAACATGAAGGAGGGCTGGTTTAGACTGGCTGTAAAGACAGCAACCGGGAAAGCAACAGAGGAGCAAGCAGAGTAGGTGGACAGAAGTTTCTTAATGGGAAAATCATACTGATGAAATGAGAAGGGGAAATCCGCTTTGTAACAAAGAAACAAAACACTAGCAAAGTTAGAAGAGGAGACCCATTCTCCCTGTCTTCTAGTGAAGCTTAACACACACCATGGTTCTGAAAGGTAACCCTGTGATAACGTATCCAAGTTCAAGGGTACAATTCAATAGGTCAGACTCATTCCACAGAAATAATCTAAACTACAGAAAATTATTTTTAAAATGCATATAAGGTTTGTCATACTGGAAACTGGAAGCCATTTAAGCAAACATCAGTAATGAAAAAGGTAACTGCATCACAGGATGTCTCTCTTAGAACTTACTACAGAGACACTAAGATCTCTATACAGTACCAGTAGGATGGCCCTGTGGATAAAGGTGCTTGTCACCAAGCCTGACCCCCTAAATTCAGCCCCCTGAACCCTCATGGTTTAAGGAGAGAACCAACTACCAAAAGTTGTTCGCTGCCCTCTGCATTTGTGTATATTCATATACACACCAAATACATGTAAAACTTTAAAGAAAAAATAGAACTGTCAACATAAACATTAAAGGCACTCTGACGTGGTGGGATTTCCTGCTCTCTCCACTTTCTAAACTTTCTAAGCAATCACTGCTTTGCCACCTACATGACAGCTGTGGGTCACTGAATATGTAACGTCCACCACACAGAGTGTGACACCTTTCTGAGGTGCATAGCATGCCCACCTCACTTGTGGCCTATGTGTTTCATCTCACTGAAATGTTGTAATCATCCTAGCACGGTAAGCCCTGCTGTGCTCCTTAAAGATGAGAGAACTTAGGTAGACAGAGGTTGAGGCAGGTGCCCAAGGCCATGAAGAAGAGTCAGGATGGCATGAAGGGTTCAGGACAGCATGAGGAGCCAGTCAAGATGGCATGAGACAGATGAATTTACAGTTTAATCCCTTCAGTGTTTCATCAGCTTGCCAAAATAACCATAGTCAAAAAATTTTTCCCTCAAAACAGGGTTCCTCTGAGTAGCCCAGGCTGTCCTGGAACTTGCTCTGTAGACCAGGCTAGCCTCAAACTCACAGATCTACTGGCTTCTGCCTTCCTAGTGCTGGGATTAAAGGTGTGAGTCACCACTGCCCAGCAAGAATTTGTGTTTTGAATGACATCTTCGATGGACATGGTGGCGCACGCCTTTAATCCCAGCACTCGGAAGGCAGAGGCAGGCAGATTTCTGAGTTCGAGGCCAGCCTGATCTACAGAGTGAGTTCCAGGACAGCCAGGGCTATACAGAGAAACCTTGTCTCAAAAAAACAAAAAACAAAAAACAAAAAACAAAAGTCATCTTCTTCAGAGAGCTCTGGTGTCTACAGGGGCCTTCCTGACTGTCTCTGGCAGAGTAGAATCCTGGGCTGTCCTTGTGCTTCAACTTAATTTATTATCTCTGCCCTTGTCACCTCGAACCACCTGTTCACTATATCAGTTGAACACCTGACCCAGATGTTAAAGAACATGTTGGAGCAATGGGTGTCTAACAAACATGTATTAGCTAGATGAACTAATTGGGAAACTATGCTTGCATATAGTCAGAGCTCAACAATTAACACCACTGAGACAAAGCACTCCAAAGCACAGTCCAGGTGACCAGCAGCTCTCTTGGGTGCTGACTGACTGAATGTTGGCATTTTCCTGGACTTAGAGATACAGGAAGCAGAGTGCCTTCAGACATTGGCTAATGGTTAGAGCAGTGGGTATTTCTAGTATTTATTCTCTCTACCTAGCCATGTACAATAACTGCTTAAAGGCAATAATTCCTGGGGGAAATGTCACCTCACTCTGAGATAAGGATGCATCAAAGAAAGTTTAGGTAAAGGCAGGTCTCTGCCGGCCAGATACCAAGTGATTCTCTAAGAAAGCGAAGGAGGAGGATGCAGAATGTGCCAAAATTTTGACCAAGAGAGTAGAGAGACATCCACAGAGCATCAGATCGCTGAGTGCTTCTCTAAGCCAGAGCCTAGTCAAACAAACGTAGGCCTTCAAAAGTAACAAGCACTTGCATGTCCATCAAGTTTCTCTGTGGGGGGAAAGGGGTTGTATTCATCACAAAGATTCTGTTTTTCCACTTGATGGACCGTGAGCTCCTTGAAGGATTCCCTCATGTCTCTCCCCCACCACACTATCCCCAAACCTTATCTCTGCCCAGGGTCTCTGACTTCCCCTACTGCATGTATAATATAGACAACTTTGGCTTCCCTGACAGAAGTGTGCCCCAAGATGTGTGATACCCGAAAAGGAATCTAAAACTCAGTTACTTCATTGCCCACCATGTGTACACTATTGCACATGGTAACAACACTTCTTCTTCATCATTGCCTTTCCCACTAAAACTCTTTCTACAGTCCTAGGACTTGTAGGGTCCCTGCATGTTACTAATGTGAAGCTATAGTCTGGTTTTACTATTAATTGTTTGCATTGCTCTTTAAAAAGATTCCTTCAGAGAGGGCTGAAATTACAGGCATGCTCTACCACATCTGGCTGTCACTTTGTTCCATGGACACTCTGTTCAACTACATTCTATGTTTCTTCACAGACACTGTTCACAACTTATGTTTCTCATATTATTATTTTTAACTCTTAAAATGAACCTGACATAGGCTGGTATTTATCCATGCGGTATTTATTGGAGTGAAATGGGCAAATACATATTTATTTTATGTGTGCAAGAGCCTACATGGGTGTACCACATGCATGTAGTACCTGTGGAGTCCAGAAGATGGCACCAGATCACCAGAAACTGGAGTTACAGATGGTTATGAGCCATCACGCATGTGTTCTGTGAGAGCAGCCAGTGCTTTTAATCATTGAGCCATCTCTCCAGCCCCAAAGTCGGAAACTATAAAAAAGTTCAGCAATTTTCTGAAACCACTCAGAGAGTCAGGGACAGGAATGTTATTTCAGTTCAAGAACTCAGACTCTGGATTTTAGAATTTTGCAGTTCACATCAGTAACAAATTTTTCAAGCTCCAGACATGGGGCTGAGTACCCAGGGAAAGATCAATAAATGTTTGGGTCATGATTTACTTTGTGATCAAAGTGGAAAAGAAAATGGTGAATATATGTGGGTCTTTTCACAAACCAACCAATACAGCTGTAGGTCTTTGTGATAGGGTCTCTCAATGTAGCCCTGGTTGACCTGGAACTTTCTATATAGACCAGGCTGGCCTGAAACTTGTGGCAGTGTTCCTGCCTCTCCCTCCCAAAGGCTGGGATTACAAATGTGTAGCCACCACAGCCAGGGTTTGATACTTCAAATATTAATCTAGTCAAGACACTTAGCCCCCTTGAGAGTCAGGTGAAGCTAGGGCTTATGGAGAGACAGGGCAGACTCTCGACCCCCCAGGCTCACTGCCGTATTTCACAGTCCTTGGATGTAGATACAGATGTCATCTCTTGTAGTTATCACCCTTAGACCACGAGCACAGGAGACACTAGAAGTGACGTGGCCCTCATTTGCCTCTAGTCCAGGCAGCCACTATTTTCCAGACCTTTACTGATATGAAGCAACTGTTTATGTTAAAAAGGAAGCTGAGAACCCTTCTAGTGGCACCAGCGTCTTCAAGGGCAAATCACTGCCAAGAAAGCTCAATTCATATAATAAATATAACCTCTGACTGGGGGATGCAACCCTTCCCTTTTTATGGGCATACAACGATCCGGTACACGCCCTAATCCTGTCCAGGCCCGATCCCCACCCCCACTTTCTATCATGTCTTTCTGCCAAAATCAGGTTCTTCACTTACTTGGTCTATAAAGACACGTGGCATGGATACGAATGGAGCTGGATATGTCGCAAAAATAAACGCTGTTGCATTTTCTCCCACAACAAGCAGTTTTCCACCAGCAAAGGCCATGAGTCCATCTATAGAAGACAAAGCTCAGGAACATTAGTGTTTTCTGGAAAGGGCTCAAGGAGGGTGTCCTAGTTGGCTTTAACTGCCAACGTGGCATTGGCTAGAGAAACCTAAGAGGTGAACCTCAACTGGTAGACCACCAGATCGGGCTGGTCTGTGGACATGTCTATGAGGGATTATCTTGCTTATTAATAGATGAAAGAGGGTCTATCGCACTGGGGGAAGGGGATGCCATTCTTCAAAGAGTTCATCCTAGACTATATAAGAATGAGCTTTCTATAAATGAGTCTGTGAATAAGCCAGTAAGCACTATCCCTCCATATTTTCTGTTTCAAGTTCTTTGAGTTCCTGCTTTGACTTCCCTCTGTGAGGGACCTGTAAGCTGAAAGGAACAGTCTCTTCTATCATAGCAACATAAATCAAAGAAGAACAGAGTCCTATGATTGGTCTTGAGCAAATCAATAGAAGCCAAGCAGTCTTTATGGTATGATAGTCTTAGAGAGCCCTCAGGAGAACCCCGGGATGATGAAGCAGAAGCAGAAAGTCCGTGGTTGGCACGGTGCCTCATCTAAACTTGGGTGGAATCCTTATAGGGTCCTAGAAACCAATCTTCTTTGGGTGGGTGGGTGTGGGGGATTCTTGGAATTTTCAAATTGATCTGAAACCAAAGTGTGACTTTATCTTGTGCTAAGTGGAAGCCATAGCTCCTAGGGTGCTCTTTCTTGCTCCTGGCAGTGTACAGGAAAATGAAGATGCTATGGATGGGCTGGAGAGCCCTCAGAGCTAGGGAACCAGCAGCCACTGATACAGGTAGCACCCACCTAGGCTTCTCTTTGTTGAGCTGCTGGCTCCCTGAGTTTCTGGTCCAACATTGAATCTCCCTTAGACATTTAATTCTCAGAGAGACACTGTGGAGAGAAGCCTCTTTGATCAACCTGTCTCCCTAAGGTTTGGATTATCAATATCTTCAATTTGCTACTCAGAATGCTCTGAGGCTCATCTTGGGTTGTATGCAAAGAACTATTTTAATAGTTGGTGCTGCAGAATTCTGAGATTTCATAGCCTTAAGGACTTTGAGAGTCCCTCATTTTCCAGAGAAGGAGACTGAGACCTACACAGTCTGATGTCTTATTTATTTACTTCCTTATTATTTATTCTGAGACAAGGTTTCAAGTCACTCAGGCTGGCCTGGAATTGGCTTTATAGCTGGGAATGACCTTGAATTCCTGACCATCCATCCTTCCTCAACCATTTAGGTGCTAGGATTACAGGCATGTACCATCTTGCTTCATTCCAAAATGATTTATTTAGGTCACAGAGCTAGTAACTGTCTTGGCCATAGCTCAGTCCTGGGTCTGTGATTGCCGGGAGCACATTTTGCTGAGGGCTCCTGAGCAGAAGCCCTGGCTGTTTGCTAGAAAGGGCAGAGGCTCCCACTCAGCCTGTCTCTGGCTGTGTTTCTTCAAAGGCATGTTCCCCAATTCCTACTCTAAATATTCAAAGGACCACAGATTTCAAAACTGGGCAGAACTTTTTTCATCAAGTCAGAGAAAGCAGGAGAAAGGCAGCTAGCACATTACCTATGTTCATACTGTAGTGCAGGGTGGGCCTGAAATTAGGCTCTTAAAAGTTGTGCCATCCCTCCTTAAGATTCATATTTTGGCATCTAGAGAGGTGGCTCAGCAGTTAAGAACTGTAGCTGTACTTCCAGAGAAGATTTGAGTTTGGGTCCCACACCCTCATGGTATCTGTTTCACAATGGTCTGTAACTCCAGTTCCAGGGAATCTGATGCTTTCTTCTGGCCTCAGTGAGCAGCAGACTCACAAGTGGTACATAGGCATATACACAAGTTAAAAACAAACAAACAAACCAATGTACATGAACATCTTTAGATTAAAAAAAAAAAAACAGATTCAAAAATTTTATTAAAGAGCTTCATAAATTGACCCCAGTTGATAACCCGGCCCTCACTGTCACAGAGTTTCTGTTCCTGCTCTGTCTCACTGCTTCCTACCAAGAATTCAGGCTTTCACCGGATGCCCCACTAGCCATTCAAATCTTCCGACTCAGGTTCAGTACTCACCATAGTAAATGCCAAAGACAGTTGCAGCCCCGACAAAGGCTCCCAAAAACTGAGCTCCCACATAAAATGGGAGCTTGAACCACTCCATCCTTCCAAAGACACACATTGCAAAAGACACAGCTGGGTTGATGTGGCCCCCTGCAAAGAAGGGAGACAGTTAAGCTGGGGGGGGGGTCAGAAAGTTGGGGTGGGGAGAGGGAAACAGACACAGGAGAGGGTTGGACGAGGGAGAACTAATGATGTGTGGCACCATTAAACACAGTTTAGAATATTTATCTGTATAAAAAAGAACTCGGACTTTACAACGCTTGGTATGAGTTAAGCAGCTCGTTTTTTTAAGTGGAGTTTTAGCCATCAGTAGATTACCACAAGTAGACTGTTGTAAACTATGACTGTGGATATATGGTAAGGCAATTGAGGTTTAAATACATATCTATCAAATTCTCTAGCACGTGCTTAGAGGCTGTAAAGCCATTCTTAGCACTGGGAAGGGGTGCTGTCCTGGTGGATTCCCCGTGCCTGTACCAGAGGCAGAAGGGCTTTGTCAGAGGTGACTGCCATGTCAGAATGGATCCTTCTATGTCCCTCTGCATAAACAATGTGTTTTCTCACACAGAAATGTGGCAATATCTCCTTCAACACAACCCAAACCATAGGTCTCGAAATCAGCTTCCTGATTTCCAGCTACCCATAAGGCAGGGAGAAGGTTTGCTCTGTGCAATGGCACATTGTTCCCACGTGACTTTGGACTCAGCTGCAATATTTACTGAGTGATTTGCCAGATACTGTTGCTGTGGTATTATTTAGACTTAAGAACCTAATGGAATGGACTCTGCTCAGGTTAACTGGTAAGCCAGCTGAGACACAGGAGCTTTCTCCAGTCAGTGAGTGACGGAACCAAAATTCAAGTCCACCTCTCTCTGAATTTAAAAGACAAGTTCCATTCATTCACTTCTAGACTTCCTTCAGCACATTTATAAAGATTTACCTGCCATGGGGCTGGAGGGATAGCTCAGTGGTTGGGAACTCATATTGCAGAGGATTCAAGTTTGGTTCCCTATACTCATACTGGGTAGGTAGCTCAAAACATCTGTAACTCCAGCTCCAAGGTATCCAGTGCCCTGTTCTGGGCTCTGCATGTATGTGCACTCACGTGCACAGCTTCCCCTACTCCCCATATACGTAATTAAAAATAAATCTAAAAGCAAGATGTATCTGCCTTGAAAACTAAGTGTGTGTACACTTATGCACGTCAGAACTTGCATGGTGGGGGTACACACACACACACAAAACTTTTTTAAAAAATAGTCACCACCAGGCAGCCTACATACTTTGAGTAGCATGCTACATAATTAGGTGTGGTAAGCTCTGATTGGTTGGTTGGCACATTCACAATGAAGCAGAATGTTAAGACTCCCTTATAGCAAATTGGTAGGGATGCATAAGGTGAACCTGAAGAACAAGGATGGAATTTCATGGGGAAGGGGGATCAAATTCCTTTTCAAAGTGAGCACATTGAAATGTGGATGCTTAGGTTAGATGTGAACAAGAGAGATGCCAGCTCCTGACGGCAGTGGTGATTATGAGGAAGATGATAATCTTGAACCCTGGCCCTCATCAGAACCATGGTCAAGCACGGCTTGAGAAGCCCAGCCCCCATAGAGAGAGCCATGCTTTCTCCGGGTCTCCAGCCCAAGGATGACAGTGGGTTTTGGCTGCTAAGCCACAACGGTAGCCATTCAACTCCAGTGAATATGAGCAAGAAAATTCCAAAATATCAGAGCATGAATGACCCCCTTGATCCTTTCAAGTGATCCCCTTTCCCCATGAAATGCCACCCATGTTCTTCAGGTTCACCTTATGCATCCCTATCAATTTGCTATAAGGGTGTCTTAGCATTTTGCTTCATTGTGAATGTGCCAACCAACCAATCAGAGCTTACCACACCCAATTATGTAGCATGCTACTCAAAGTATGTAGGCTGCCTGGTGGTAACTATTTAAAAAAAAAAAAACAAGTTGTGTGTATGTATGTGCATGTGTACTTCATCTGTGGGGTCTTGCTTTTATGGGTTCCAGAAGCCAGCTTAGTAGGAAAGTTGAAAATATGAATTTGGACAAACACAGGGGTTGATGGGAAATTCCTGGAACCAGGCTGCAGCTGTTCCTTTTCTTCCTGTGGCTGCATGAAGAGTCCTTTAGTTAACACAGGGCATGTGAGGGAAGATGGCACAAAAGATCCAACAACAGCCTACGGACCAAATGAAATGCCTTCCATCTCTAGACTTCAGTGGGGAGAAGGGTCTGAGCCTAGAAGAGTCTCTGAGCTTAAAGGAGTTGTATCTCTGAGCATAGCAGATGAGTGAAGGTACCAGACAGGACAAAGGGTATGGCTGGTCCTCTCTAAAGGGGCAGAAGCTATGGTCTAAGGCAGACAGCCTGGAGGCACTCCCTGTGGAAGGACAAGAGATACTTTTAAAAGTCACCTCTGATCAAAACCATCCCTCAGGAGTTCCTTGCCAAGTGAGGCTTCTAGAACAAGCTCTCTTCTAAGATAGAATTGCCTGCAGGTAGGTTTACACTGTGCAATCTCTGGGGAGCACCCTGAAAACCTAATTAGCCTCGGGTCTCATTCTATGTCAGCCACTTGGTAGGCATCTTAGATAAGAAAGCCGATGAAATCATCAAAGGGCTTTGTTTAGATGATTCAGGTGATAAGACGTATAGGGACAGTTGCTTGGGAGGCAGTGAGGGTGGATCTAGGAGGAAGCTTTAAGAAGCTTCTTAGTGAGAAGAAATGGTTAGGGGATGGCAGGGGGTTCAGGAATGGAGGAGGAAAAATGGCTGAAGTCCAGATGGGCTATAGAATGCCCTCCCTCCAGACCTGAGGGGCTTACTGCCAGGCCAAGGCCAGAGCAGTGTATCAGAAAGAACATGAACACCAGGGTCAGAGAGTCCTGCCCTCAAATATTGGCTCTGCCAAGGTTACTTTGATGATCATATTATCCACATAAAGACTCCACCCCCAGGAAAACAACTGGAGTCCAACAGGCCCATGATGTGGATCTTGGGTATGTTAAGTGAATTCTTTTAAGATTCTGTTCTAGGCAAACTCCTCCTCCTCATCACCCTTGCACAATTCTGTGATAGATACCTTATGTTTATCCTGTCTTCTAGCAAGGCTATTCTGCTTTTTCAATTAATTCATTTACAAACTGTGACATCAAAAATAGTTACCAACATGATCCACTGAGATGCCTTAGAGGGTAAAGTAAAGGCACTTGCCACCAACCCTACCAACCCAAGTTCAAGTCCCTGAGACCCATATGATAAAAAGGAGAGAACTTTTGGCCTCCACATGCATTCCATGACATATGTGCACATGTACGTACACATACATACATACATACACACACACACACACACACACACACACACACACACACACCAGCTTACAGACTTTGAGTAGCATGCTACATAATTAGGTGTGGTAAGCTCTGATTGGTTAATTGGCACATTCACAATGGAGCAGAATGCTAAAACTCCCCTATAGCAAATTGATTCTTTATACTTAAAAGTGAAAGGTCAGACTGGAGAGATGGCTCAGCGGTTAAGAGCACTGACTGCTTTTACAGGGGTCCTAAGTTCAATCCCCAGCAACCACATGGTGGCTCACAACCGTCTGTAATGGGATCCAATGCCCTCTTCTGGTGTGTCTGAAGAGAGCAATAGTGTACCCACATACATAAATAAACAAATCTTTAAAAAAATATGCTGCAATCCTTTAATATAGCTCCTCAGATTTTGATGAACCCCAACCATAAGATTATTTCATTGCTACTCCATAACTAATTTTGCCATTGTTGTGAATCATTACATAAAGATCTGATATGCAGAATGTCTGATATATAACTCCTGTGAAAAGGTCTTTAGATCCCCAGAGAGGTCACAACCCACTGGTTGAGAATCATTGGTTTGGAGTATTTTGCCTGCATGATACCCTGAGCCGAACAATGACACATGGGACTTAGATTCTCTCAGTGTAGTTGACCCTGTCACTGCCACTGCAGCTCATGGATTCATTGCATTCATTGTTATATTTGGGAATTTGAGAAGTCATTGTAAGGGAAAGAATTGGAAGGACCAGCAGTAAGACTAAGGGAATAGGAAGATGGCAACGGGCTGTCCTGTCTGGCCTGTGTACTGAGGCTAAGTCCTTGGGAGTGAGAGTCAGAGAGGCTTTGGATCTGACAAAGTTGTTTATGAGAGACTATGAGAGTCCCAAAACACAAGTAAAATGGTGGGTGAGCCCAGCTCAGGATATGGCAATGTGGAGTTGGGGTGGAGGCACCTATCACGCCTCTGTTTGGAACTAGTATAGGTCATGCTCTGAGGACCCATGACTTGGGCATGTGCAGAGATAGTGTATGCACTCTCCATTGACAGCTACACAGACCACAGCCTTGGGAACCAGAGAAGACCATTGTGTGGGAGGTGTCTACCAAGGTGACTGTACCTAACAGGCTTTGTAGCCACATGGAAAGCCCTTTTTGAAGACTCAAGAATAACCAGTGCATGCAGGGCATGAATATAGATGTGATCCCATTTTGTGGCCATGGCTGATGGAGTCAGTGGCCTTTCACCTTGTTTTTTTATAATTAACTGTCACACTTTCCATAATTAATTATATATATATATATATATATATACACATATATATATATATTATGCATGTCTGACAGCTACAGTATACTCATATACATAAAAATAAATATTTTTTAAAAGGTTGAAAACCAATGCTCTAAACCCTGTCTCCATCTTTTAAAAAAATGACAGAAAATGTTCCTATATTCATAATGGATTTGTTAGGACTACACCTACCCAAATATGCTGGGAGGTATAGGGGATAGTAATGGAACATCATGACCACTTGTTTCAAGAGTGCATTTCATGTCTGGTGTCATGGTCCCCCTTTGCCATGAACAGGGAAAATTTCCAGTAAATTTTGTGCGTTCCTCATGGTGAGTAATATGATGCTGGAGTCACAGCAAAAACTCGACAACTTGACTGGAGACACTGCTCATGCCAAACACATCACAACCATAGAACTCAGACTGTCTTCCTATAATCATGGAAATGTTGTCATCCAGTAAAGGATCATTTGCGATATCACATCCCACAAAGCTACAGGGAGTCTGGGCATCATTCTTCAGCATCCCGGTGGTGGCATATTTATCACAAGACCAGCCAGCTCACCTTAAGGATCCTTTTTTTCAGAGTTATTTTGCCCATAACAGACCACTGAGGGTCAACCTGGTTCTATCTCTTGGCCAAATGCAGGACTTATAGCAATTTAAGAACCCTCTCTCAGCCCCATCTCTCTCTGTAGAATATGAAGACAATAACACATTCCAACAGAACGTTGTTATAAGGGAGAAAGATGACCAAGGATGTCCCAGGCCCAGCACAGGGCCTGACATGCCAAGGTGTCTCGATGCCCTCTACTGACCGGTTGTGCTTTAGTGTTTGTTACCCACGTGTGAATTTCCATGACTCAAAACACTTGGTACTGATCCCAGTCTCTTTCTAAGTTCCCAGGCTACATTCAATAGCATCCCAGCATTTTGCTTTTCAAAACCCTGCAGGTGGTCATTCTCAACCTGTCCATCAGGGAAGAACTAGGTTAACATTGTCTAGCTCAGATACACACTGTCATGAAGACCGAGTTGACCTTGTACAGGGCCTAGCTTCTCTGATTTTAGCTGATAAAGGTCCAGGGACATGCCTCTGCTGGTGTGACCTTTGCTTAGCTACTCACAAGCTTATCTGGGAAATGGTTTCCAAGCATGAGAGTCATAAAATAAAAAAATACTGATTCCAGGACAATACACTGCAGCCGCTAGGGATGGCTCAGGTGTGAGTGCTAACCCTACCTTTGCAGAAGCCACTAACCATTTGTTGGCATTTAAAACTTTACCATCTATAAAAAAGAGATGAATACATATTCTTGCAGGACTGTTGAGACATAATAAATAAAGCATGTAAAGTGGCCAGCCCTGCTAGCACATTGGGAGTGTGGTTCATAGTTAGGACAAGGAGTTCTACTGCATACCAGAGACACCAAAGGTCACATAAAGAGCCATCACAACAGCCGTGGCAAATCCAATATTGATAGTGATGATTCCGCCAAAATGTCCTCGACTGAGGACTGCTTGGGCAATAGAGCCACATCCAAGGACCTAGAAAGAAAGGGCAGAACAACTCGTTAAGGAGGTGAACATGGGCGCTGCCTAATGCATTCATGGTAGCAGAGTTGAGTATCTTTTAAGTAAAATCATGAGTTAAACTTCCTTAGATTCCAAACAATTCAAATTACAATGCTTTGGCCGTCTCCAGGGCTATATCCAGTTTACAAATGAATGCATCTTACTAGGTCTATACAATGCAAACATTCTGCCTATAACTTATATATCAGGTAAGTTCACACCATGGTTTAGACTCCTCAAAGACATGAAAAAAGAAGATCCCAAGTTCAGGAGTGTAAAAATTGTATACAAATATCTTCTTCATAGTGATGAACTGGTTCTATCAAACTTATGTAAGGTTGTCTTAGGAGGTCCTTTGGAGAAATATAATTTATATATGAGACATTTAATATATACAGGATGATTTCAGCTTACCCCTCCCCAAAGGCAGAAGACAGATGATAAACTGGTGGTCTTTGGGTCCCACTGTACCCAGTTCAAGGATATATCCACTCCATCTTATTTGTAAATTACTGGACTTAGGAGAAGCAGAAGAGCCTGGCTTCTGGAGGTAAGCCCTTGCTATGCACATTGGAAGTAAGACTTTGACTTGATCTACAGCCTTGGTGTCATATTCTATATTAAATGGTAAATCAAGCTGCAATAGCAGTGTGTTCTGGTCCCTTTCAGAGCACCCTGGCTCTGTTCCACAGCCTAACAACTGATTTCCCCCTAGGGTCCCTAGCATCATGACTGTCTAAACTAAACTCTCATTTGTGCCTTCATTTTGTCTTTGTAATATGAAGCCAATCAAATGCTGAGAGGAAGGGGCATTGTAATCACACTGCAGGCTTGAGGGAGAGGGGCAGAAGGAAAAGTAAGCTATTTGGGGGCTTCTGGGACCCTCATCCCTGTGCCCCAAACCCTCTTTCATATTTTACTTACATTCTGAACTGTCTTTACCAGGCATTCTCTCATCAGTTTAACCCACACAACCGCCTTCCTACAACTAACATCTCCTACTGGACTCAGTCCTGTTAATAGACCATGTGTGCATAGAGTCCCACCTCTGCAGAGCTACCTCAAACTTGAGATTACATTTGTATTATGGATAAACCCTAGATTCGGGCAGGTTTGGCAGGACCTTTCATTTCTACTCCACTGAAATTATCTAGAGCCTCTTGCATTTGTCTGTCTGCCTTGTGGGTGGTACTGGCTGCTCAGGGAGGCTTTAACTGGAGTGCAGAGTGCTTACAACTGGCTTCTGCATGGTGGCTTGGCTTGCTCGTAGCATGCTGGTTGGGTTTAAAAGTTGAGCATCGTGCAGCCCCAGAGTCTGTGTTCTTAATTCTATACCATGTCCCTGGCATTCTGTCCCATTTTGATAATTCTGAACTGGATAGCAGACAGAAGGAATCTATTGTAAGTATTTTTATTTTCTTCCTATACTACACAGAGAAAGAAAACATACACCTGTTAAGTGTGTTGGTCTCAGGCTGGAGAGATGGCTCAGCGGTTAAGAGCACTGACTGCTCTCTCAGAGATCCTAAGTTCAAATCCCAACAACTACATGGTGGCTCACAACCATCTGTAATGGGATCCGATGCCTTCTTCTGGTGTGTCTGAAGACAGCGATAATGTACTCATATACACAAAATAAATTTTTAAAAAAGAAAAAAACTGTTTAAATGTGTTGGTCTCTGTATCTAATATATTAGTTTCTAATATATTCACGTCAAATCATCAGATTGTCGCCTTTTCTGTTGGGTATGAAAGCTCCTTTCATGGTTGTGTAAATGAACACATTGCTTCTCAATCTCAGCTTGCCCTTCCACTAAATGACAGCAATCATTCCTCAGGCTTGCTTCCTGGGGGTTTTCAATAAAGGTTTAAATGAGATAACACTAATGAAAGCACTATTTAAACAGCAAAGGGTGATCATATATGCAAATGTAAGAACTTATTTCCATGTAAAAGCAAAAGGGAAGCTAAGAGCCAGTGAATTCAAATAATTGAGTCCATGGACTTAACCATGAACTCACTCTCTGGCAATAACAAGCGGGGGAGGTACACTTAGGACAGGCCGTAGAAATAGTTTTTGTGTCACTGCTAACCACAGAATCCGATGTGGGTGAGGGAGAGATTGCAAAGCTTCAAGTGGTTTTGCTTGTTTTCTTTGACTTTCCAAAGACTGGTCAGTTATTTTATGTATGTGTGTGTGCTACTGCTCTGGGTAGGATTGTGACAACAACAGAGTAAGTCCTGGTTTCATTAGCAGATGCTTTATGCCTTTGAGAGCAAGAGAAAGTTTCAATCGAAGACAGGAGACATTCAGAAGGGCAGACTGGTGTTAATTGGAATGTGAGGTATGCCCTCTATTGCTAACCACTGAGCCAAACAGTCTGGCGCTATCTTACCTTCCTTCTTCCCTCCTTGAACATCCATGCAATGTTCTTATACTTTCCTGAACCTTCTGTCTACAGCCTCTGGACACAGTCCCCACCACTCTCTAGCCATCTCATGATGGAGCTAGATGCCATGGCTACAGGCGTATGCAAAAGTCTCTCTGCTGCCCAAGAAACATCGATGCCCAAGCAACATCGATGCACATCCAGGCTCTCCATTGCCTTGTCTCATGGAGTCCAGCCCCCCTTCTGCCCAAAACAGATCTACAGCATTGCATGCCAGCCTCTTTGAGCCCTTGGAACTGATAGCTGCCACTCCAGCCTCTACACGCCTGCTCACAAAGTGCCTTTCTCCTCACTTGCTTCTCCAAACCCCATCTGTTCTTAATTCTGAACTACTACTCTGCCTGCTTCGAGCATCCACCGCCCTTTTCAAATACTTCCAAATGATGCAGTCCTTACACGTCACATTATGTTAAGATGCTCCATCATGACCAGTGGTTCTCAACCTGTGGATCGAGATCCCTATAGGAGAGTGGAAAGACCCTTTCACAGGGGTCACCTAAGACCATTGGAAAAAACAGGTACTTACATTATGATTCATAACAGTAGCAAAATTACAGTTATAAAGTGGCAATGAAGATGATTTTATGTTGGGGGGGGGCGTGTTACCACAACATGAATATCTATATTCAAGGGTTGTGGCATTAGGAAGGTTGAGAACCACTGCTCAAGACTATTGTCCCCTGGATCTATATCCAACTTGGTAGAGTGATTACCTAATATACAGGAAGTCCTGGGTTCAGTCTTCAGCACCTCACAAAGGCATGGTGGTGCCCACCTGCAATCCCAGCACGTGGGTGCCACATGGAAGCAGGAAGACCAGAAGTTTGAAGACTCTCATCTACCTCTCTGGTTCTATGTGAGACAATGTCTCAACACTCTCCCCAAAAGGCCATACTGCTGTAATGTCTACCAGCACGGCCTGTTCTTCTAATACTCATGCTAAAATAATACTCAGTGAAAGGTAGTTAAGCACAAGCAAAACTTTTTTTCTTGCAATCGTGATCGCAGAAATGGGGGGAAGTAAGCTTGGGGTAAGATGATTTTTAAAAACCAAAGATATGTGGTTTCTAAGAGAGATTCCTTGGACGTTTGAGTCACAAGCTTGTGACAAACCATTTACTGTACACAACATGGAATTTAGCATGATGAAATGATTTTTATGAATTGCTGACGGCAGTAAGAAGGAAGAGGGGAGACTGGGCCCTCATGGTCTTATTGTTGTTGTTGTCATCGTCGATGCTGCTGCTGTTGTCTGTGACCTGAGGGTCTCATATATTTATCACTTCCTTTAAAGTGTCAAACAAGATGTCCCAGGGCTGGTGCTCAAGTGAGAGGACCTGAGTTCTGACCCCTAGAACCCACAAAAAGCTGGGCTTGGTACCACATACCTGTACCCAGGCTACTGTCTCCATGTGGGAGTAGAGACAGGAGAATCTCTTGAAGCCTGAAGCGTGATGATCAGCTAACCTGGCATACACCAGACAGAGTAACAAAGAGGCCCTGCCTCAAACAAAGCAGACAGTGAGGACCTACACCTCCGAGGCTGTCCTCTGCTCTGCACTCTGGGGTGCTCCCCACACTGACACACCACAGAACCAACTATGTCATAAGCTACAGCACTGGCCAGCATTTGGGGGAGCTATTCAGGATTAATATCTGTATTAATTACTTTTCATTGCTATAAAATACCATGACTGAAGCAAGTTATGGAAGGTCACAGAGGGGAGCTCCATAGCAACGAGACATTTTGTGAGTTAAGTACTTTCTGTACATTAGCTCCTTGGTCCTCCCTGGGGTTGTGTGTTGGATCACTTGTCACCATTTACAGGTATGGAAGCCATAGCTGAGACAGGCTGGCAGAGTCCTCAGGTTCACACAAACAGGGAGTGACTGGACCAAAGTTTGACTCCTTACTTCTTCGACTATGGGATGGGTGTGAGAGGAACACTTTGGAACCCATGTGCTGTGGGCCAGGAGAGGCTACGCTTGCCTTCTTCCTTATAATTAATTCTCATTTAAGAAGAAAGTCTGTGGCTGGAGAGATAGCTGAGCAGACCACATACTGTTCTTGCAGAAGACCAGGGTTCGATTCCCAGCAACCAGGCCAGAGAGCTCACAATCACCTCAGGAGATCTTCTGGCATCCAAGGGAACTTTCACTAATGTATACATATTCGTATGCAATCACACATGCACTCATTAAAAAAATAAAAATTTTAAATAGATAACTGGAGTCTGAGTGTCTGAGTCAGAGCCAGGTCCTCTGGTTCCCCGGGTGCTTTCTGGAACAGAACCACTGCTTCTCTTGGTTCTCTTTAGGAGAAAACAATGTATATATACACTCTGTTCTAGACAGTAAGTTTTTCAATTGCAAAAATAAAACTTCCACAGTTTTAGAAAAAAAAAGTCATAAAGAGATAGAATTTGGGCTGCAGAGATGGCTTAGAGGTTAAGAACACTGACTGCTCTTCCAGGTCCTGTGTTCAATTCCCAGAAACCATATGGTGGCTTATAACCATCGATAATGAGATCTGGTGCCCTCTTCTGGTGTGCAGGCATACATGCAGGCAAAACATTGTATATATAATAAATGAATCTTTAAAAAAAAAAAAAACAGAGCTAGAACTTTCATCTGAACATTCTGGTTAAAAAGGAATTTTTCTGGAGGGTTGTATATTGAGAGAAAGGACCTTATTGAGAAGCCCCTACATTAAGACTGGCTTGTAAAGAGAGAGGCATTTTCAACTTAGGAGTTGGTTAGAGAGCCAAATGGTCAACCCCGGTGCCCTCAAAGTAGAAAAGATGTTCAACTAACTTGGGCCCCAGAAATGAGAGGTGATTGAACTCCTTTATCTCAACTGGGCTGAGAAGAAAAATGTGATCCCATTCTGACTCCCAAAGGACACCCACATCCCTTTACTCCCCCCAGATGTTCTGCTTGATGAGAACTTGATCCTGATTCCAGAGGCCAGAATAAGAAGCTAATCAGGCACTGGTTGGGAAAGGCACGAGTCATGTTAGGATAAGCTTTGCCCCCTGTGCTGTGTAGGATAAGATGCCAGCTGCTGAGAATGGTTCTCCCTGCCTGAGCAGTACCTTGCAACATCCACTGAAACCTCTGTCACGTTCAATCTGGAAGATCCACCAAGGCAGAGGAGACTGGGGACTGATGTGTCTCCTAGGTTCATTCCAGGGTCTGCGATTCTCAGAGTACTATTCTCTACAAAGCACCAGACCCACTAGGTGCTCCTCAAACAAGAAAGAGTCTGTGGTCCAGCTGTCCTAAATGCATTCTATTTCCCCTTTTATAGCCAGCCTGAGCGCTTCTGCCAATTCCTACTTGAGTTGGTTTAACCCCCAATCTCACACGTGCATCTAGAAAGGCCAGCATGCTCTCCTCCACCCATGAACCACTGTTATTCACAGCACTTCACAATGTTCTAGAACACTGGAAAGAGACATGTTTCACTGGGGCCAGCTCTTTCACGGGGGAGAAAATTGATGAAGAGAACTCACAGGAGCATACAAAGAGTTTCAAAGTACAAACATAAGAAATTTGCCTCCTTTCTTCCCCACACTTCATATTTTATTCTTCATAGTAACTAATAATTTGGGGTCAGTGAGATAGCTTAGCAGGTTAAGGGGCTGGATGCCAAACCTGATGATTACCCAAGTTCAGGCCGAGGGACCCATGATAGAAGTTGACACAAGCTGGAGTTATCACAGAGAAAGGAGCCTCTCTTGAGGAAATGCCTCCATGAGATCCAGCTGTAAGGCATTTTCTCAATTAGTGATCAAGGGGGAAGGGTTCAGCCCATTGTGGGTGGTGCCATCCCTGGGCTGGTAGTCTTGGGTTCTATAAGAAGGTAAGCTGAGAAAGCCATGGGAAGCAAGCCAGTAAGCAGCATTCCTCTGTGGCCTCTGCATCAGCTTCTGCCTCCAAGTTCCTGCCCTCTGTGAGTTCCTGTCCTGACTTTCTTTGGTGATGAACAGCAACGTGGAAGTTTAAGTGGAATGAATAAACCCTTTCCTCCCCAACTTGCTTCTTGGTCATGATGTTCGTGCAGGAATACAAACCCTAAGACAGAAGGAGAGAAGCAAGTTGGCCTCTCATCCCCCACAAGCTCGCTACATGTAGCATGCTTCCATGCTCACCTGAGCACGTACACACAGATCCTAAAACACAACTTAAAAAATTAAAATTGTATCCATATTCATAAGGGATATTGGTCTGAAGTTTTCTTTTATTGTTGGGTCTGTGTGGGGTTTTGGTATCAGTGTAACTGTGGCCTCATAGAATGAATTGGGTAGTGCTCCTTCTGTTTCTATTTTGTAGAATAGATTGAAGAATATTGGTATTAGGTCTTCTTTGAAGGTCTGATAGAATTCTGCACTGAACCCATCTGGTCCTGGGCTTTTTTTGGTTGGGAGACTTTTAATGACTGCTTCTATTTCTTTAGGGGTTATGGGACTGTTTAGATGGTTTATCTGATCCTGATTTAACTTTGGTAATTGGTATCTATCTAGAAACTTGTCCATTTCCTCCAGATTTTCCAATTTTGTTGCATATAGGCTTTTGTAGTAGGATCTGATGATATTTTTAATTTCCTCAGAATCTGTTGTTACATCTCCTTTTTCATTTCTAATTTTGTTAATTTTCATACTGTCTCTGTGCTGGTTAGTCTGACTAAGGGTTTATCTACCTTGTTGATTTTCTCCTGGTTTTGTTGATTCTTTGTATAGTTCTTTTAGTTTCCACTTGGTTGATTTCAGCCCTTAATTTGATTATTTCCTGCCTTCTACTCCTCTTGGGTGTATTAGCTTCTTTTTGTTCTAGAACTTTCAGGTGTGCTGTTAAGCTGCTAGTATATGCTCTCTCCAGTTTCTTTTTGGAGGCATTCAGAGCTATGAGTTTTCCTCTTAACACTGCTTTCATTGTGTCCCATAGGTTCAGGAATGTTGTACATTCATTTTCATTAAATTCTAGGAAGTCTTTAATTTCTTTCTTTATTTCTTCCTTGACCAAGTTATCATTGAGGAGAGCATTGTTCAGCTTCCATGTGTATGTGGGCTTTCTGTTGTTGTTGTTGCCATTGAAGACCAGCCTTATTCCATAGTGATCTGATATGAGGCATGGGATTATTTCAATCTTCTTATAGCTGTTGAGGTTTGTTTTGTGACCAATCATATAAAAATCTTGAACACATGGGCACAGGGGAAAAGTTCCTGAACAGAACACCAATGGTTTGTGCTCTAAAGATCAAGAATCAACAAATGGGACCTCGTAAAATTACAAAGCTTCTGTGGGGCAAAGGACACTGTAAATAGGAAAAAACGGCAACCTACAGATTGGGAAAAGATCTTTACCAATCCTACATCCGATAGAGGGCTAATATCCAAGGTATACAAAGAACTCAAGAAGCTAGACTCCGGAGATCCAAATAACCCTATCAAAAAATGGAGAACAGAGCTAAACAGAGAATTTTCAACTGAGGAAACTCAAATGGCCTCGAATGGCCAAGAAGCACCCAAAGAATTGCTCAACATCCTTAGTCATCAGGGAAATGCAAATCAAAACAACCCTGAGATTCCACCTCACACCAGTCAGAATGGCTAAGATCAAAAACTCAGGTGACAGCAGATGCTGGCAAGGATGTGGAGAAAGAGGAACACTCCTCCATTGCTGGTGGGAATGCAAGCTGATACACTCTGGAAATCAGTTTGGCGGATCCTCAGAAAAATGAACATAATACTACCTGAGGATCCAGCTATCCAATCCTGAGCATATACCCAGAAGATGTTCCAACATGTAATAAAGACACATGTTCCACTATGTTCATAGCAGCCATATTTATAATAGCCAGAAGCTGGAAACAACCTAGATGTCCCTCCACAGAGGAATGGATACAGAAAATGTGGTACATTTACACAATGGAATACTACTCAGCTATTAAAAACAATGACTTCATGAAATTCGCAGACAAATGGATGGAACTTGAAAATATCATCCTGAGCTAGGTAACTCAGTCACAAAAGAATGAACATGGTATGTACTCGCTGTTAAGTGGTTATTAGCCCAAAAGTTCGAAATACCCAAGAGTCACTTTGCAGTAACAGTAGGGCTGAGTGTGAGGTCCCAGATGGAGGACTTGGAGAAAGGACTGAAGGAGCTGAGGGAGTTTGCAGCCACATGGAGGGAGCAACAGTGGCAACTGGCCTGACCCTTCAATATTTCTGGAGACTGAATCACCAACCAAAGAATGCCCATGGAGGGACCCATGGTGCTGGCCACATATGCGGCAGAGGAGGGCCTTGTTAGCCATTGGGGGAGGAGAGGCCCTTGGGCCTCAGGGTGTTAGATCCCCCAGTATAGGAGAATGCCAAGGAGGGATGATGAGAGTGGGTAGGTGGGTGGGTGGGGGAATACCCCCATAGTGGCAGGGAGATGGGGGAGAGAAAGGGGAGGCTCCAAAGGGGAGATCTGGAAAGGGGGAAACATTTGAAATGAAAATAAAGTATGAAAAAAATAAAAATAATAAAAAAATTAAAATTGTGTCTTTATACAAGCTGCATCTTCACCACAGTCTGCAGAGTATGGAGGAGCCAACATCTCGCTAATCCCCGGCTTCTCCTTTCTTAGTAGGTAATGAGAACCCTGGCACCTAAGAAAAACCAGGTGAGCCCACTTCTGGAAACTAGGAAAAAAAAAAAAGTAGTTCTCTTTTGAGAGTCAACAACAACAAAAAAGTTTCCTGAGTCCAAATGAAAAGATGAGATTCAGAAGCAGGGTCCTTTTGCCTGACTCCAGGCAGCTCCAGAGGCTGCAGCTTCTAGATCTGCGCCCCATGCACCCCCACCCTCACACTCCCCTGCCCACCTGGCAGATCTTTCTTTTTAAGCTCTTGGAAACTGAAACTTTTCAGGGAAGAAGCCTGTCCCTTCACAATAGTGGCTGACAAAGGCAAACAAAAAGAGCAGTTGCTGGCTTGAGGGCTAAGGACTGGGACAGAACAAGTTTTGTGGACAGGAAGCATGAGGTGGCTTCCTATCCATGGTCACCCATCTTGAGAGAGAAGAAACTAACACAGAGTTGTTCTTTAGGGGACAGTGTTCTGCAGCAGTTTCCTTCTTCTGTCCATCTTCTGTTTTTATTTTTCTACTTCATAATAATATATTTAATGAATTGGTTTTTGAGAGTCTAAGATAGCCCAGCCTGGCCTTGAACTCACTGGTAACCAAGGTTGACCTTGAATCTCTGACCCTCCTGCCTCCACAGGGCTCAAATCACAGGCAGTCCACACCCAGTTTATGTGTTAGGAATGCAATGGATTTGGGGATTCACATTCAGTTTATGAAGTGCTAGGAATGCAATAGACTTCTGCTTGGCAAGCACTCTACGGAGTGAGCCCTAGCCCCAGGCCACGATAATCTCTTAGGAGCAAAAGAAAACCTGCTTCAGAGGAAGCACTCCGAAATGTGAGACAATCATATGAAATCCCACAAAGAGAAAACAATTCCCTATGGCATTTACAGTACACATTTATGACCGATACTCCCCCAAATACAAATAAAAGCTCCTCCATGAAGGAAGGCCAATAGATAAAGCAGTCAGAATGACTAGCTCCCAGCATCTTGAGAAGAAGGAAGGGACCTAAACCATTATGAATGTTCTGGGTTTTAGGAGGACAAAGTTATAAAGCAAATAAGCACAGGGGATACAAACAAACAACAAAGACAATTAAGGAGAAGTTAAAGGAATAAAAATACAGTAGTAAAACTGAAGCTCCCATGGCCGGTGTTGCTCAGATTAGACACAGTGGGGTGGGGAGGTTGTGAGCCATAGGCTGACCTAAGAAAACCACAGGAGGCTCAGCATGAAGGGAGTGGCCATGAGAAACACAAACTAATACCAGCACTTGGCAGCAAAGGCAGGTCTCTGTGAGTTCGATGCCAGCCTGGTCAAGAGAAACCCCATCACAACAAATCAAACAAGCAAACAAATACAAAGATGGAGAAAGTCACATAGTCAATTTCCAAAAACAGTCCACAAGAAAGACAAGGTAACAAAGGTGATAATTCTCCACAACTGGCAAAAATGGCAAATCTTTACATTGAAGATGAAGAATGAATATATATTCAGTCATGTAATAGAAAATCTTAGAATTAATTTTTTAATTCTAATATCTACCAAAGAAATACAGATTTTAAAGAACCTAAAGGCTGAAAATAGACCTGGAACAGAACCAAGACAAACTTGGAAGATGCCTGATCACTTAGCAAGGAGCACATCTACACAGAGGTAGAGGCTCGTTTGTTCCATGTCTACCTTTTCAGCAGAAGCAAGGATCAAAGATTTCACTTTTGTGGAGGTTTCTCATACCAGCCAAAAATGTAGGGGGAATGTGTCCCTTTGAGATATGAACTCAAGACAATCCTGAAGCTTGGAACGCTCTGGCCACTACACAAACACACCTAGTCTCAGCAAATCCCAAACGGGCACAATTGATCACTCAAGTGAGTTGATCCTGAGAAAGGGCATCCAATAAAATAAACTGTACGCGGAGAGTGAGGGAGAGCAGGAAGGGCTTAGCAAAAGGAAAGGACTCAGCGACCTGAGGCTTCAGAACGCTGGCAAGCTGTAGGTTGTTGAACGCAGCCCAGTTTGGTATCTCTAACTTAATCCTAATTAATATTGTAATGAAATAGAAACTAACAACTCATTTTTAATTAGAAAGTGAGTCAGTAGTTAAGAGTAAATATAAGTAACTCTGCACTGAGAATAACCAACAAAATAAAAGGAGAAAGGGCTTGAAGGGCGGTACCTGTGGGGGGAGGTGGGAAACCGGAACGCGTAGGATTGCTTACGTGTACGGAATTATCAAAGGAGAAGTAAAAGTTGTTCTATCTTTTAAAAATCACTAAGAACGGCACTGATCGGGAATTGAGATATGAAAGGAGATTAATGACAGGGAACGAATGGATGATCAGAGTTAGAACTGTGAAGAGCTTCAAACACAAGGCAAAGTACCCATAGCACACCAAGGGCCCACGGAGTGAGGCAGATGCGGGGTGAGGAAAGCTGTGGAGGCAGCGGGAAGACAGAACAGTCAGAGCAGACACTGCTGGAGCGGAAAACAAAGAAGCCTCTGTAAAAACTGTAAAGAAGGCGTGACTACAAGGTTCAGTAGAGATCTCAAGAGCCAGAGAAAGCTATGTAGATGCCTTTCAAAACTGTTGCTTTCAAAGATGTTCGTTTTGAAAGTATTAGCAACTTCGAAAGGTTTGAAACAGCAAATGAGATACAACGTCTTTATCCGTGTTTTCCTTTCTTTTCTAATTTATTAGGGCTATTTGTTTGTCTGTTGAGAAGGGTCTCCTGTAGCCCAGGTTGGATTCAAGCTAGCTGTGGAGCACAGGATGACCTCGAATCCTGATCCTCCTTGACTCCACCTCCCAAGAACTAGAAGCACTGGTATGTACCACCACACCCAGCTGAATTTCTTAGATAAATATATTGATTTCCAAAAATGGAATCAAGAACAAAAATCTAAATTGAGCCTATGACTTTTAAAGAAGTCTTCCCTCTCCTCATTTCTTCTCGTTCTCTCCTTCCTCCAGTGTATATATACACTAAACAATCTTTAAGGACTAGATAACTCCCACCATATAGAAAGTATTCTCGGGCCAGTGAGATGATGGCTCCAAAGGTAAAGGCACTTGCTGCCAAGTCTGACCCAGGACCCCCATGGTGGTTGGCAAGAACTGGCAAAATATACTCTGATCTCCCTCCACATGCACCATGGCCACACATATACAAGATAAAGAAATAAAAGTTAAGCATTTTCCAGAACAGGTAGGAGATAAATAATTCCAACCCATTTCAGGGGCCCAGTGCAACCTTAGTAATAAAAGTAGACAAGGACAATATATAGAAAATATGATGCTGGAGATAAAGACACTCAGTGGTTAGAGCACTGGCTGCTCTTCCAGAGGACCCAGGTTTGGTTCCCAGCATCTACATGGCAGCTCACAACCATCTGCAACTCCAGTTCCAGGGAATTCAATGTCCTCTTCTGGCCTCTGGAGACATCATGCATGCACATGGTACACACACATACAGGCAAAACATTCATATTCATACATATATAAGAAAAACAGGTAAATCTTTTAAAATTATGATCTAAATCTCTAATAAAACATTTCACATTAGGATGATTAATTAGGGATTAGTACCAAGAATGTAGGGCTTATTTGGTGCTAAAATTGTTTATCAACAGACTTAACAGTATGAGCAGATAAAGCAGGCTCACATGTTTATCTCAAATGCCTACATAAATCTATGTGCTTAACAGCTGCAGAAAGTGTACTCTAAAATTTTTTTTTAAATTCAGCCCTAAATAAGAATTCTTTTGAAGTTATGGTATTCTCCAGCATCCCCCAGGGATTATTATATTTAATAACAAAAGATCATGAAGTTGACAATAAAATGATAGCATTATTAAAGCTTTCTACTGACAGCACACAGAGGATCAAACTGCAATAATGTGACAGTAGAAGAAATCAAGTGTTAAAGGAACAGAAAAAAGGAAAGTCTTCATTTGCCTCTGAAGGAGAAATCCTGGACAACAGAAAAAAAAACATTTTAGAATGTATACAACTGATACAAAGTATAAAATTCTAGTGAAAAGCCAGCTAATGATAGATCCACTTTCATGTTTTGAACCATGAGAAAACTGAACATTCTGAACAGGTCAGTTGTAAAAGCAGTGATGCATAAATTTAACTAATTTTCTCTTAAGAAACTTGATAAGTTGATTCTGCAATTCATATAGAGAAATAAAAGGTTGGCAGTATTGACAAATAGTGACAATTTAAAAAATTGTCAGAAATATGTAACTTGTAACAAAAATATGTGGCATTAGTACAAGTCTGGACATTAGTGACATTGTTCAATCTGATTGGCCTAGACACAGAAATGAAATACGCACATAGGTGACCTGGTCTATGACAAAGATGTCATCTGGATCCATGAACAACAGAAAATCTGCTCAGTAATGGGGCTGAGCCAGCTGGCTATCTTTCTAGACAGGGATGACAGACACCTATTCTACAACACACATCAAAATAAAGTCTACTGACTCAGAGCTCTAAATATGAATTTAAAGAGCAGTTGCCCTTGATAAACCATGGAATATCTTTAGTGTCTAGTTCTAAAATATCCACATCTTATAACTGTGAAGAAAATGTTTGAAATCCCAAAGTGAGTTGTCGCAGAAGAGCAGGGAGCATACACTGTTCTGAAATACATGTGTCTTCACAAGGAGTGAAAAACCTGATGGTTCAGAGAAATGTGTGCAAAAATACTCATCATATTAGGCTAGATAAAAACTACTACTGAAATTCTCTGTCCTATCTTTCAAGGGAGTGAGGGAAAAATTAGGAAAATAGAGCATTAATGCCCATACTTGAATATAAGGAAAATGGAAAAGAGTCATAGGTAGCAACTGAAAGCACAAATCTGAAATCACTTTGGAGAGAAATCTTAAAAACACATCAGGCTGAAGAAGCTTGTACCATAGAAGCCAGCAGACCTAGACACACACTCAAGAGAAATGCTTGCAAGCATGTACAGGAGACCTGTACCAAGCCGCCCACTACAGGAATGTGGCATGTAGAAAGCAGCAGTTTATGAGGTCTTGGCACAGGTGAATTAATACCCTTAAATTCCACTACATAAATCCAAGAAGGTAGGAAGACTACAAAGTCATGTATAAAGCTGCCAAAAGCAGTAACGTTAGACTGCATGAAGGAATGGCAGCCCAAATTCAAAGCATCTCCAGGAAAGTTCACTTTAGCATAGTGGAGGGAAAGCAGAGATCTAATCCAGGCTCTGCAGTTTACATGCTTGGGCAAGTCACTTAAGCCCTAACTAAAAGTCACTCACACTAGGTCTTAGTAGCATGAGAAAAATGCTCGCCTCAAGAGACTTTTTTTTAAAAAGTGTGTCTGGTTGTAAAAATTATGCTTCATAAGCGAGGACCCATTCATTCCACCCTTCCTTGCCTTTATCTTACTTAGTGGAGGGAGGCCTGCTATCTTTTGCATCTAGAGCCCCTGTGAAACACCTCCTACTCGGGTGGGGGAAGAGTTAGCTCTTCTACAGGATCAGAATCCAAGCCTTAGGCTTTCTTAAAGATACAGAGTACCCAAGTGCAGAGACACAAAGGACTATACACATCACACACTTATCATAAATAGTAAAAATGATAAGAGGTTGGTGGGACTGACTTTGAGAGTTCTGATGCCCTACTCTGAGGGAAAGAAAACAGAGCAGAGTTCTGTAAGACTATAGGTCTCTAGTCCCTCATCTGAAAGATGGTGGCATCAGACCCCAGACTCCACATCAGACTGAAGCCCCCATGTGGGAGCCTGAGGACAGAAGATCCTGAGAGCTCAGACAAACCCTCCACATGGCTTAGCTTTGTGTGGCTCAAACAAAATACCCGTGAGAAACAACACATAAGAAGGCAGAAGATTCGTCAGGCATGGTGACACACGCCAATAATCCAGATGATGAAAGTTGGAAAGCAGAAAGACCAGCTCAGGGTCAACTCACCTACATAGCAAGATTGAGGCCATCTTGGCTTAATGAATGAAACCTTGTCTCAGAAACAAAACAAGAAAGGGAGCAGAGGAAGAGAAAGAGGAAGGTGAAGAAAGGTTTATTTTGTTGGCTCCTAGCTTAAGGGGTTTAAGTTGATGTTTTGGCCCACTTGTCTTCAGGTTTTTGGTGAAATGTATCTGGGAGGTCTGTGGTGAAGGAAGCAAAATGAGAAAGGAAAGGACCAGAGTCCCCAGTGACCTAACTTCCTCCATGGGACCCATGTCTCTCAACAGCATCACAGGCTGTGGACCAAAGCTTTGGGCAGATTTAAGATCTAATCTGTAGAACCATCTTTGGCCTGAATGAGCCAGGGCCTGCTGACTGTAGACACTCTGACTTACCGCCCCACAGGCCTACTAGAAGCTCTGGCTTCCCGTAACCCTCAGTCTTCTTCGTTCAAGGCTTCAAGTGGGAGGTGGTTTTGCAAAACAATTTGCACATGGAGGGGAAACAGAAAGGCTCTGACTGAGCCATAAAGAGTGAAGGGTCAAGTAAGGGGTCTTTTGAGATCCAGTTCTCAGTAGGTCCTTTGTCACGAGACCAAAAGCAAGGTCTCATGCTGAGAGTCATGACCTTCACTTTTAATCTCAACTCTCAGGAGGCAGTGGCAGGCATATCTCTGTAAATTCAAGCCCAGTCTGGTTTGCATAGCAAGTTCCAGGCCAGATAAAACTACATACTACCCTGTCCTTAGTGTCGGGAGTAGAGGTCTCCAGGAGAATCTAGACAACAGAAAACCTAAAAGATAGTTGTATACTACATAGTCAGTGGACCCTAAGAGACACGAACAGATGAATGGGTGGCTGAACCACCTCAGGACCCAAGTGTTGCAAGAGCTTTAGTATGTTTGTAGGAAACAAAGAGCCCATACTGCTAGTAGACCTTCTAGTAAATGCTGCAGCCACACTCATACGTGCTTTGAGTAGTAATTATGTGAATTTGATAGTAATTCTCTGGTGTCTAATAATGGTGGCGTATCGATAATGCCTGCAGTCAGAATACAAAGGCCAGCTCTTGTAGCCAAGGGTTGGGGCATCCTGGATAAAAGACTTAAGGGGGTATTCCTGTTTCCTATTTCTGGACAAACTGATATGGTCAGTTTCCTTTCTCTGTCTTCCAGGAAAGGTAGAAACAAGGCAGAGTCCAGATGAGAACACTCTGTGCTCATAGGAGGAAAAAGCACAGAGGAAGCCCAGGGGCCTAAGGCCAGGCTGCTGGCTCTGGGTGGACTCAAAGAACACAGACTTGCATCAGCAAGACCTCAGCTCCTCTCTCAACAAAAAAGGGTCAATCATCACGTGCCTACCCACCCTTTTGTTAGTACCCAGTGTTTCTGAGGAACCTTGTAAACCAGAATTACATTGGATTATGCCCTATGAAGTGGATATCTCTTTTAATCAGGAGGCTAAATTTCTTTAAAAATGTGACAATTCCATTTGAAACACTGACCACATACTCTTGGAAAATCTCCTTGATAGGAAGTGCACTTGCAGTCTGGAACACATGCACTTAATGGTAACAACTTCTCTGACTAGTATGTCTGACCAAGAATCTGCCCAGAATGGAACTTGAAACCTGCTGATACTCCCAGAGAGAGGCCAGTCATGGAGGAGATCAACAACAAGGACCCCTGCACTCTGCTGGATCTGTGATGTCCGAGTCTATGCTACCCACGCCCCTACCCCTCCGTATTCTGTGTTCCAGGACAATTGCTTTTACTTTCCCTCCAGGGCACAGATCAAGGGCACTGTGTTTATTTAAAGCAGTTGTGTTTTCTTTTCACTCTTGAGATGCCAAAAGATAGGTCTCTAACATGGGAGAAACTTTGGTGGTTAGAAAAGAATTACGGGTCTTCCCCACCACCCATAGCTTCCACTTCAGAAAAATGCCCTTCCCCTCAGCATCAAAGGTAAGAGGAGCTTTGCACCAAAGAATCCTTAGAGTATAAGGCAACCATAGCCTCTAGGAGAAATAGTGCAAAATAGTGACATGTCCTGGGAAGTTCAGCAGAGGAAGACATTTTCATTTTTTTGTGGGCCCCATTTGTATTTGTGCAGAGCTCTGTGGAAGATGCAGAAGAAAGCCACTGGCAGATGTCCAGGAGGAGGCAGGGTGGGGTGGGGTGGGGAGCCCCAGGCAAGAAAGGGAAAAGAAGAGCCAGAATTCTAGGACCATTTCTGGTGCCAAGGACTTTATGTGTCATGGGCATTCAGTTCTCACATCTATGACTAGCTCCTTGTGAGACTCAGGGAGGCTAAACCCATTGTTTAAAACCATACCGCAGCTGGAGGCAGCAGGACCTTGCTAGCTCTCCTCAGAACTTTAGAGCTAACACAACTTCTGCAGTTTGCTAGTCCCATGCTGCAAGCCCAGCTGCAAGCAATTCAGGCCTTTGGTTCTTTCCTACTTTCATTTCATGTGTGTCTGCTCACATACACAGTCTTTTGTTTGTTTGTTGTTTACCCAGGAGAAGTGAAGACACTGGGTCCCAGGTGCCATTTACCATTCAATTCTTATGGCCATGAGCACATGCCAGCTCATAGCTTCTATCTATGGAAACGCTGAAGAAAGTGGGGGGCGGCGGGATGAGAGTCGAGGTAGAGGTGTCTAATCTACCATACAGTTGTCCCAGCCTTGGTTAAGATGTGAAATGGTAAGCTTAAGACCCCAAATTAGAAAGAAATCCATTTTAATGCTTTTCAGGTGTGGGCATTTAGCTCTTTGAGGCCTCACCCTTCCCTTTTGTCAACAGTTTATGAAAGATAAAAAGAAACTGTTGGCTGCAGCTTGTTATTACCGATATAACTATGAACTCTTACATACGGTGGATATGGCCATCTTGGTAATTAGCTGTCTAAGCAGCCTGATACACGTTGGGAACTTGCCACATGCTCCCTTTTCTTCAGTTCAAAATGCTTAAACCTTCCCTCTGCAAGAGGGCAGACACATTGGCAACCTTTCCCTAACGTCACTGAGGATAAAAGGCTTATATCTAAAAGGTCCCAGTGTCTAACAGGCCAGATTCTGGCTCGTTCCTTGGCTTATGGCTTGCTTGGTTTTGTTTTGAGCCACGGTTGACAATGTTTTCATGAGCCTTTTCTTTCCTGAGGGCTACAACCAGGCTTCCTTGGACATCTCAATCATGGAGTGAATGAGTTTGAGGGGGACCCTCCAAAAGCAGATTCTGAGGTGGCTTCAGACGCCTGGGATCAGGCGAGGTGGGAGTGATGTGTCTAGCCTCTGCCATCTTTCCAGTGTTCTCCTTTCAGGCCTTGTAAGTGGGCAAATCTTTACTAGAAAAAGTCAGGCAAAAGTTGCATTTGCTGATAGATCTGAAATAATGTATTGGGGTGACCTTAAGCAGAAGTATGTGTCCAATAGCAAGGACTCTGTCCAGGTTTGATGGGAAAATGAGCTGAGATGGATTTCAATGAAATATCTCCTGGTAAGTGGTGGAAGCCTGGACTGGAGAACTGACTTACATGTATAGACTTTAGAGGGAAGGTCTATCTGAGCTGAGAGGGAGGGGTGCACGATTTTAGCAAATCGCTGGACATAATAGACAGCATGTGAGTCTGTAATTTGGGAGGCTATTCCACTGTGCTACTCGACCACAGGGCTGCCACATGCTGAGAGTTTAGCAACTTGGGAAGAGTACTAGACAGACTTGACTCTGAATGAGGCTGATCTCCCTCTCCAGGGTGGCATCTGTCATCCAACTGTCAGGGGATTTGTTGTTTAAAAACTTACACTTTTGCCCAGCAGTGGTGGTGCATGCCTTTAATCCCAGCACTTGGGAGGCAGAGGCAGATGGATTTCTGAGTTAGAGGCCAGCCTGGTCTACCGAATGAGTTCCAGGACAGCCAGGGCTACACAGAGAAACCCTGTCTCAGAACCCCCCCCCAAAAAAAAAAACCAAAAAATTTACACCTTTTACTAGCATTTCTCTTTCAGGTTTATACAAAACAGAACATGACAACTAAAGTTCTAGATTATACCAAGTTACTTTAGCAAATAACTACATGAAGTAAATTAGAATTTATCACTCATGACAGAATTGCCTTTGGCCAGAATAAAGTTCAGTTTTCTACCATACAGCATTTAGATATTCTGTGTCTAGTTTCTGCCTGGAATTGTTGGTCTGTGTGGGTGAAAGTGTTCTCATTTCATGGAAGTCAACACAGAACGCGGTGACCACAAATCCATGGAATTGCTCCCTATCAGCAATCAGACAGTCTAGTTTGCAGTAGCTATCAAGATACTCAACAATGACACAGTTTGAGTGGAGATAGCATCAGGATCTACCGGGTGAGTGCTCAGGCCTCAAGAGTGACCTTCCCTCACTGGAGATACCTTTGGTAAACTCCAGGTTGTTTGAACTGTGTTTCTGACTGATGGACTCTAATTTGAAATTCTTACTACTCTTTCCTTGAGTTACCATTCATTGACTTGTGCATGTCACAGAACTCAGGGGAACCCTGAGTTTACAGTTTTATTCTAAAGGATTCTGTGAGGAGTATAAAGGAAAAGAAGATTGAGGAATAAGAGGAGAAACGCAGTTTCTGCATCCACCCTCCAGGGCCCTCCCGTTTGGCTATCTTTTCAACTTTTTATGGAGACTTGACTTTACTACATAGACAAGACTGAAGCATAAAGGTCAAGTGAAGAAGTGGTCAGAACGTTGTCTAAGGTTATATATCTAGGTTAGGGCTGGAAGGCATAGCTCAGAGGGAAAGTGTCTAAATATCATATACACAAGGCCTTGGGGTTGATTCCAAGCACCAAAAAAACCAAACAAGTTAATAATAGTCACAGAGTGGGAAGCCAGCAAGCTTGTCTGTCCAGATTCTTCTCTGCCCCTCTCAGTAATGACATTCCTTCTCCCAGGCTGTGAGGCCGGATCTTTCTGAAAGGAGGGTCTTATGACCTATCATCACATGGGCTAGTTCCAGGAAATCCTTTTACAGCAAGCTTGAAAAGGGCAGGGGAGGGTGAAGATTGAGGATTTCTACCCTTGGGGAAGACAACCTCAAGTATCTGGGGCCAGCCTTAGAGAAGGAAGCAGGATGACAGTAGCATGGGAGAAGATTGAGCCATCTTCTTGATCTTCATGAGGACTTCATGATCTCAAGGGTGAATGGCTAGAAGCAGTTCTCATCGTCTTAATGTGTAATGGGATTATGAAACTGATTCTTAAGAAACAAGGAAGGGCTTTAAAACTTTTTCAGTTGCAGAAAAGGAAGTTGAGCTCCCTTCCTCTTTGTTTTCTGCACAGAGAGGTGATACAGGCTTTGCTTTACTTCTCTGAATAAGTTGTAGGCTCAAGTCAGACTGTGCGGACAACTCTTTTTTTAAGGTCAGATTTTCAAACAACCTGACCCAGGATGGGCTTGGAGGTGTACACCTTTAATCCTAGCATTCTGGAAGCAGAAGCATGTGGATCTCACTGAGCTTGAAGCCAGCCTGGTCTATATAGGGAATTCTAGGCCAACTGGAGCTAAACATTGAGACTCTATTTTCAAACAAACAAACAACAACAAAACCCCCAAGCATCTCCATATCTGGCTGGAGGCAATTTTCCAGGAAGCTCTGACTGGAAAGATGACTTGATGGCCATTTTTTCCCCCTCTCTTTTCCTTCTAACCATGCAGACCTAAGTCCTGAAAAAAATAAGGAGCTTCTGGACAGGGAAAATTAAGAAGGGAAAACCCGTTTTTCCCTCTGTCAGCCCTGCCTCAGCCACGCATCTGCACACCCTACCCTTTTCCTTCTCAACCACCCAAGGCCGAGGACGTTCCTTTCTACTATGTACAACTTAAGGACGGCCCTCTAGAGGCTTGAGATGCTGATATTACGCTGAAGTAGGTCTCTCTCTCTCTCTCTCTCTCTCTCCCCCTCATGTGTGCTTTCTAAAAAATTTAATCGAAATAAATAGTTGTCACGTGACAATAATTTTCTCTCTGCAAATGGTCCAGAGAATGTTAGAACCTAGAAAGCCTGGGGTCAGGACTCACACCATTTCAGGAACTAGCAATAGTTTCTGGTCTCTGTTTTATTTTTTGTTTTGTTTGACAGCTGAGCAAATCTCCTTCTGAGATTCTTAGGTCTGTTTATCTCTATGAAGTTCTTATAACTGTCCATTTAAAGATCTTAAGAGATTTGCTGAAGCCAAGAGAACTCAAAAGGGGGAAATTAAATGAAACCAACACACACGCACACACACACACACACACACCACACTACACCACACCAACCCCAAGTTCTGATTAACTAAGTTAAGTTCATCCAGTGAGATGGCTCTGCAGATAAAAGTGCCTGCCAACAAGTCTGAGGACCTGAGCTCCATCCCTGGAATCCATATGGTGGAAGGAGAGCTGACTCCAGCAGGCTGTTTTCAGATGCAGTTGTATGCATGTGTGTACACACATAAACAAACAAACAAACAAACAAAACTGCCAGGCACCTCTCTTGGCAGCCTGTTGCATGTTGTCCGTATCTATTGACCATTAATGCTTGTTTCAGGTGACTTAATCAACAAATGGGAAGCAAGCGGGGAGCACAGATCAGTTCTTCAACTCAAAGAAATGTCTAGCAACTCACTCTTTCATCATAAAAGCCACTTTAAGACACTTTAAAATGAAGAAGTACTCTGCTTCCCCCCATTTCCACTCCTATTAACTGTCTTGGATACACGTTAAGAGCAAATGAAGTTCTTATGGCATGGTCACCAAATCCCCAAGCAACCTAGAGTAACTTGCTGCTTCTTGGAAGGGACTGGAACTGATAATCAGAGAAAACAATGCCCTGCTCTAGAAGCTTGGCAGCCAGGAAGGCGGGGTCAGGTCAGAACTGAGGAAATCAAAATCGGGAAATACTCACAATCATTATAAAGGTGCCCAGGAACTCAGAGAGTGTCTCCTTAGCTATGCGGCTCTTCAGGGCCAGCCTCTGCTTGAGGCTCTTCTTGGCACGGTCCTTCTCAGAAGGCATCTTGGGGTTTCTGCCAGAGGTACACTTTCCACCAAGGTCTGTTTGCTCTGTTCCCTGCCTTCACTACCACATTAAAACAAAACAAAACCAAACCAAAAAACCCCACTTAGCTCCGCACAGATCTCTGGAGGTGACCAGAGAGATAGATACTTGCCATGTGAGAGCCTGTCCCAATTAGGATCTGTGACTTAATCCTCCTCTGCCTCTGCTGTCAGCCCCTCCCTCCCTGCTCACTGCTATTTGTTTGACTTAATGAGTTATAATCCCAAATCCTCAAAATGATCCTTTTTGTACCTGATAGATTAATCATTACCTTTATTCTCTGTTCTCTAGCTACTTTTTTCCGTTGGCTTTCTTTTTTTTTTTTTTCCAGGAGATGAGAAAAGAGATGCAGTGTTGGTTGTATTGCCAAACCAGAGATGGGACTCGGTCCAGAAGAGATTTACGTGTTACACAATTTTAGCCTTCCGATGATGTTTTCTCCTATTCGGAAGTGGGCAGTTTGGGTGTAATTTAGAATTGTTAAATCAGGTACAGATACTTTCACGGTGAACACTCTGTATTGAAGGTTTTCTTCCAAACTGGAGAGTGTAAGGGAAAGAGACTAGCCCCCTTGTGTGACTACTGAAAAGCTGAAGTCTCTAAGAAGGGCTCTAGAGATAACTAAATTAACATCTGGAACTGCAGTTTAAAGGCTCCATGAGGTAAATTTATGGGACAAGTTAGTGCTGTCTTTAATCCCAGCACTGGGAGGCAGAGACAGGTTTCTCTGTGAGTTCAAAGACCCCGGTCTTGTCTATATAAGTTCTAGGACAGTTGGGGCCACACAGAGAAACCCTGTCTTGAGAGGAAAGGGAAGGAAAGAAAGAAAGGAAGGAAGGAAGGAAGGAAGGAAGGGAGGGAGAAGGGAGGTGCTAAGGTGTTTAAGGGGCAAGATGGGAACTCTCACTTGTTCACTGAAGTGGTCTCCCTATCTGCTAAGCAAAGTTTAGGATTCAAGAATCACAAGGACAGAGAAAGCAGCGATACACAGCAGAGGGCTGGAATTCTAGCCCTGGCCAGTTAATCCCACCCCAATTAAAGAAGAAAGGGGTAACTGCCCTCTACGGTGTCTAGTTTAAATCTGATGAATTAACATCCTTGCAGGCAACAGACTGCATTTTATAATAGCATCTTGTCCTGTCCAATAAGCAAGTCTGATCTCCAAAGCTAGTTTGTCAGAAAAGATGGAGTTCTAGGCAGTAGTCTCTAAATACCCCCAGGCAGTCCACTGACTTGAACCTATGCTATGTTCCCTCCCTCCCTCCCTCCCTCCCTCCCTCCCTTCCTCCTTCCCTCCCTCCCTCCTTCACACAAAGCAGCCTGTCCAGTTCCAGTCCTCTTTGGGGCCCTCCCCTACCTTTGCAGGAGGCCATTTCCAGCTGAGGAGGCAGGCTGGAAGGGGGAGGGGGGGAGGATGTGAAGAGAGCAGCTGAGAAGAGCCCAGTGGCAGGATCAAACACCTAAGTTGCATGTGAAGTTTACAGTTCAGACCACAGAGGTCATGTTACAACAGCAACAACAACAACAACAATCTAGCATTTTGGCTTTAACTCCTGATTAAATGATCATCATGAGGATGTGAAGAAAAGCCCAGAAGTTTGCTTTAATTCCCGGTTCGGTGATCATGGATGGATAGCTTTGTCTTGGAGAGTTTCCTATGACCACATTATATCCCGGTGGCTAGACCAGAGGAACAGGACTTTATTGCTCTGACTTCAGCTAATATGACACAAAGCATGTTCTTCAGAGTCCACGCTCACTCACCTGACAAATATTTATGGCATACTTGCTGTGTGCCAAGCACTGCCTGTATCGAAAGCACAGGGCGGTCTTGCTTGTCACAGGGCTGGGTATGATAGAGACCAACATAAGAAACATTCACACAGGCACGAACAGACAATTGCAGCCGAGGACAGATGCTCTGCCAGTGGGGACTGTATTTCTATGTACAAATAGAGCAAGCGGAGTCCACGTTGTTGGAGAGATCTCTGCAGTGTCTCCCAGGAAGTTATGTCTGAGCTGAGATCAGGAGGCACAGGGGCTACTCACTTGAAATGGGGAAGGAAATGGGTGTGAAAGGCTTTGAGGGGTGGAGTGAGGGCACCATGACAC
This sequence comes from Rhynchomys soricoides, assembly GCA_019843965.1. Classification (NCBI taxonomy): domain Eukaryota; kingdom Metazoa; phylum Chordata; class Mammalia; order Rodentia; family Muridae; genus Rhynchomys; species Rhynchomys soricoides. Next base: position 5,694,155 of record JADRCH010000036.1, on the reverse strand, counting down.
CTATCTAAGAACTAGAGAAACACCCACTGTGGTTAGCCTCCAGGGCGAAGGAAGGAACAGTGTGAAGAATGAGCTGAGGTGGGGGAAACAAGACTATACTGAGCCTTGTAGATTGTGTGTCAGGTTAGAAGTGTCATAAATCATTGGAATAGATTAGGCAGGCCAATGAGGTCCTCAGATCTTTGGGTTTTAAAAAAGATCATCTTCCCCTAGCTGTCCCTGACAAACTACTAGCCACTGATCGATTCAGTCGTGCAGCAAAATAGTTGCCCACCAGGTTCTAAGGTACAGCTCAAAACTCATGGCCACACAGACAGTCCTGGTTAAAATCAATGGGTCACAGGCCAAATCTCACACCTTTGATCCCAGCACTCAGGAGGCAGAGGCAGGCAGATCTATGAATTCAAGTCCAGCCCTGGCTACAAGAGCAAGTTCCAGGAACAGTCAGGGGACAGAGAAACCCTGTCTTGACAAAACAACAAATTAATGGGTCACAAACAAGACAAAGACGGGGTGCCATGGGGAAGACCAGGTGCTCTGGGGAGGGAGAACAATGACAGGGGGGAGTGAGAGTAAGCAGAACGCCCTAAGTGCTTACATTAAACTATCAATGATCAAATTTAACCAATAAAAAAAGATGATTCAAGCTGTGAGTTGGAGAGTGGATTAAAGGGAGCCCTAGATAGCCAGGTACAGATTCATGTGGGTGTTCCACGATTTTAAAGTGGAGAGGTAGTTTTCATAATGAAGAAGCAGAAGCTGTTTAAGTGCCCTGAAATGGAAAGGATTGGTGCATTCGACACAGAAAATAAAAGAACCCGTCAAAGCACTTTGCTGGGTTCTTAGCTGGATGGAGAAGGTGGCACAGAGTGATAGGATAGGAGCCTTGGAGAAGCCCAGGACTGTAGGGGAGATTGTGAATTCTACTTGTGTGACAGGGTGGAACCACACGTGCCTGGGAGAGATATGAAGTAGGAAGGAGTGTGGGCCCACATGCAAAGGGTGCCAGTGTTCAGAGAGGTAATTGATGAAGCCATTAGGACTGATCTGGAGAGAGAGTGAAGAGCCTAGAAATAGATAGAGATTGGGCAAATTGATTTCGTGCTTAGGTGAAAGAGGCTAGCAACTATTATTCACTATCACCATAGCTCATCATCAAACATAACTCCTCAATTCCATCTCCAGTCACCAAGCAAAACCTCCCAAGTACCTAAGAGGGTAAGCCGTGAACACCACTGCCCTTCCCCCATCTTGGGAGGGATCTTTATGGAAATACTCTCCTCTTTAATGTTCTAAATGGATGCATGGGGCTACTGGTAATTTTCTTCCATGCAGTCAATCCATTCCCTCCCATCCATCTGTCAGTCCATCTGTCTGTCAGTCCATCCATCTATGATATCTATCCATCAGTCAATCTATACCATCCCAGACATCAGATGATGTCATATCCCATGCATCCATTTTCCATTCTATTCATCCCTCCCCTCATTCAAGCATCCATTTATCCATCCAACCCTCTCATCTATCCAGGAAAACATTTCACTAAATACTAGCCATGTATCAGACACAGCATTAGGCACTGGGGATTAAAAAACCAGATCTCCTCTGCTAAGGAATAATAGTCTAAGTGAAAAGGTCCTGCAAAGGACTACCCCATCCAATAAAATAGAGGTACACTGAACTAAAACCCCACAGGCAGACACCAGGAGGGCTGTTCACATTTGTCAACACCTTGACCCGTTCTGCTGTCCTAACTCAGTGCCATGCTGAATGCCCAAGCCTGGCCTTTGGTATACATTTAATTGATCTGAATGTGACCCTCCCTGACTCCAGCATTCTCTTCTGCCTAATTATGCCCGCGTATGAGATCGCCAATTGTTCACAAATCAGACCCCCTCATACCCTGACCTCATTTTTCAGACTTCCCTACAGTGTTCAGCCTTAGCTCTACTCAAGCTCTATCTGTTCACACATGGAAATGATGTCACATCCCAGGATGGCTCCTCTTGCACAATCTTTAACACTGCTATTCTTCTCACTGATTGAAAGGTCCATTCCTCATTTTGTTTTTGTTTTTTGTTTTCATCCATACTCTTTCTCAAATCTGATAGCATCATTCTCCCAAAGCCAGCCTCCCTCCCAACCTAGCTTTTAGTGAGTGAGCCTGGCTCCATGATACAGGTGCACTTACCTGCATCTTGAGTTCCACTGACCTGCGGGCTCTTGTCTAGACCCTCGATGCCCAAGCCCAACTCTGGGTATGCTTGGCCATGGATTTTTCTCAAGTCTTCTCTCCTTAGTCAGCTGGATGATACCAGAGAAACTCATATAATTGTATTGATTTTCCCTGTGGCGAGTAATTAGGAGACACCATTAGTATTGCTGCTATGGCTCTGGATTTTACCAGGCGTTATAATCCACCGTCTCTGTGGAGCTGGACCCCAGGGAGTCCTGAGGACACTTGACCATCCAGATCTCACCCTGCTTCCTTCCCCATACCAGGCACAAGCCTCTCCGTTCCCATTGCTTGTTCTCCCAGCATGGCTGATCTCGGCCCCTGGGATCCCACAGAAAAAGAAATAGGGTTCATTGGTTATAATTCTTTTCAAGTGCCTCCTAAAAAATGTGGCCCAGTTTTATTTCTCTGTCTTCTCCTTTGTTCTCTCCTTGCAGTGAGCCCTCATTCTGGCACCTAATCCTGCCTCCAGAGACTCCAGCCAGTTAGCATTCCCCCACCCCCTTTCCTTCTTAAACTGGCTTCTATTCCAGGGCCCAAAACAAGCCCGAGTTTCTCTTATGCTGAAAACATTCTTTCAAAACTATTTTACTTCAAATTACCATTTCATCTTGCTGCTCCACTTTCTCCCTCATTTTGGGGGTTGGGAGTGGTTAACCTTTTCTTTTCTGACTATAAAATCATATTAATTCAAAAAAGTCATAAACATTTAAGTGTAATGTCAAAATCTCCTAACTCTTGGCCTCAGAGATTACTAGAGTTGGAACACACTCCTACAGGATTCTCATTAGTAGATGTGTATGCTTTTCCTCCTAAAGGTGAGATATTTATTAGGTCAAACTGGTTTTGCTCTCCAGAATCAATTCTGTTCCTTTCTATGCCAGTGTATAATCCATTTTTCTAATGACTGTGCAATATTCTCTTGTACAAATGTGTCATAATTTAAGCAAGTTCCTTTTAGCAAACAGTTGGTGATTTTCTTGTTCTCCCATTAAATCAGAGCCAGGGACCTCCCAGCGCCATTTGGGACACCATGGTTAAATGTCTCTAGCAAGTCCTTACCAGGCAACTGTGGGGACTTCATAAGTGCCCACAGTGTCCCCGGTACTAGGAAGAACAGGAGGCTGTTAACAATTACTACCTGACGTCACCCTCTCCCCCTCCCCCATGTTGACTGTGGAACTCACCAATCTGCCAGGATGGACAGGGTACCATTCCAACCATCCTTCTTGTATCCCAAGGAAGACGCATTTGGGTGCAGGTACTCTGCCCACAGCAGCCGGTCTCCTTTTCCACTGACTGTCCAGATACCCTGTCCTCTGTACAATAAGATAATAGCAACTCATCTGATCTACAACACTGAAGCCCTCAGCTGGCCCCCTGGAGGGAGCCTGTGCAGGCTTGGCTCCCAATTAATCTCTTCTGTCCTGTGAATTATAGACCACCCTGCTCCAGCTGCAGGACTCTCCTGGGTTCCCTCATGTGGCTGTAGGAGTTGGCCAGATGTGGGAAGCTGCGCGCTGCAGGAACTCACCTGTCACTCAGCCACCCTGTGGGAGAGGTTCTGCTTGGAGGATTCATCGCTCCAGGAACTCCATCTTCCTTTCATCTTTGTGAGGAGAAACGTCACCACAGTAACAAACACCCAATCCTCAGATATCGCTGCCTTGATCAGGGCACCGGACAAGCGAATGTGTTGACTAACGCTAGTTTGAGGTCGCTACATCTAAGAATCTTCCTGTTTGATCCTGGAAGCTCCCCCTTTTCCCGTTCTACCTCAGTGACCTTTCTGGAAGTGGGCTCTACCTGTGAAGCCATAATTCACCCGCTTTTGAGACTCTTCTTTCTACTTCGTCCCTCTTGTGAGGGCCAAACTCTTCCCTTCAGGGTTGGGGCTCAGTGCTCAAGATCTGTAATTGCAGACCGAAGCATTCAGCTTCACTTTAATTTCTTATTCTTATTTAAGAGCGAGGGCGCTATGAGAACACATATTACCTGGCCTCTGCGTGACCATCATGCAAAATTCACATTGGGCTGGATTTTACCACTGTCCTGTCTTCGTTATTCCTTCGCACCAGATCTTCAGCATCACTTTATATAGGAAGGTTTGGGGTTTTTTGTTGGTTAACTGGTTTAATTTTTCTTATAGCACAATGGTGTCCACAGTTTTTATAATCTATATTTGGCCTCAAATACCTTTCTTGAACAAAGGAGCGATGTGTAGAAACATTGTTGTTTGTCGCTGTATGGGTAAAATTTTCAGTCTGTGTCAATGTGTCATCTAACCTACCCCCAGCATTCTGCACTCCTGACCCTCAAAAAGCCTGATGTTCTTTCCCCTCCCTCCCTCCCTCCCTCTCTCCTTTCCTCCCTTCCTGTTTCCCTCCTCCTCTTCTTTCCTGCCCTTCTCCCTCTCTCCTCTTCCCCTCCATCTCACTCTTCCTCAAAGAAAACTCGGTGGACAATTTCTTTACCTACCCTTACATTGTATTAATGTGTTTTTTTTAAAAAAAAAAAAAAAAAAAAAAAAAGTCCATACCTACCTAGGGCCAGCCACATACCTGGATCTAAATTTAGCTGAGTAGGATCTTGCCCCAAGGTCTCCACTTCCTGAGCCAAGCATACATAAACCATCACACTAATTAATCGAATTGACAAAGGAAATCTCAAAAAAGCCCAGCAGAAACTTCGTTCTCTGGTTAAGTCTCATGAAGAGCATTTTGAAGAAGCGTAGCAAGCTGAAAAAGCAAAAATATAAAATATATGGTTCGTATTAAAGGGGTACCAGGAAGTGAAATGGAGCTGAGCCCTGTGTTTAAGGATATTAAATCGAATTAAGGGAGTGGTGACCTTGGGGGCAAGATTCTACTCAGCTAAATTTAAATCCAGACAGGTGGTACACACTTTTAACCCCAGGAGATTAAGCCAAGCAAATCTGAGTTCGAGGCCAGCCTGAGACAGAGCAAGTTCTAGGTGAAGAAAAGCTTAAATCCAGGCGTGGTGGTACATACCTTAATCCCAGAGACAGGCATGAAGATCTCTGAGTTCAAAGTCAATCTACAGAGCAAGTTCCAGGACAGCCAAGCTTAGGCAGTGAGGGAGGTGGAAAACAGAAAGCTGGTAAGATAGTAAGGAGGATCATGTGCCAGTGTCATCATGGCAGGAGCATGGCAGCATCCAGGCAGGCATGGGACAGGAGGAGCCGAGAGTTCTACATCTTCATCTGAAGGCTGCTAGTAAAAGACTCACTTCCAGGCAACTAGGAAGAGGGTCTTAAACCCACACCCACAATGACACAATTCCTTCAAAAAAGGCCACACCTCCTAATAGTGTCAGTCCCTGAGCCAAGCTTATACAAACCATCAAAGGCTAGTTTGGGGTAAGGTGCAAAGGTGCTAAGCACTTGGGAGTTAGGACTGTCTCAAGGGAGACTAAAGCCTGATTTTATGTTTGCAGGGATAGTGTTTTGCATACTATTGGCATGGCTTCTGACTTCAGAGAACTAGGACTGGGATGGCAAGCCAGAGCTCCGAGTTGGTCACCCTGAGTGTCATCCCTGAAGCTACTACAGGGCTAGCCTCACCACTCAGAGGCCTATTCCTTCCTAAAGCAGCATACAGTATTCCTCTGAAAAACGTGTATTGACATCACAGCAAACACAGAGAGATCCAGCTTGAGAGTGTAATGCAAATAGAATGAAGGATGAGACCTTGTCCCAGATCCAAAGAAATAGGTGTAGATAAGTATCTAGAGAAGAGAGGTTTGAGGAAATTTGTTAAGCCCTGGGAGAGGAAATGATGCCCTTGTGCTTGAAGACATAAAGAAGAGCAATAAATGGAGAGATTGCCTAAGTTCCTGGTGAGGAAAATGTCATACTGTAACTTCATCATAAATCTAATGCTGCTTCATTAGTTATAGCACACACACACACACACACACACACACACACACACACACGGAAAGATTGAACTCTAATTCTAAAGTTTATTTAGCTAATAAATTGTTAAAATTTGTTAAAAATACTGGGAAACAAACCATGCTAGAAAGACTTATTTATATTTTATAAAAATATAAAATGTGTAATTAAATTACAATTACAGTTTTGGTTCTAGGAGTGTGTGTGTGTGTGTGTGTGTGTGTGTGTGTGTGAGACAGACGGCAAGGATTAACACCTGGGGCTTTCTTCTGCTCTCCATGTGTGTGCCTTGGGTACAAGCACACACACGCATATTTAAAAACAAAGAAGCACTTTGTGCATATGCATAGTAGTCAATAATACAGCCTTTAGAAAGGCCTGTAAAGATAGTAGGTCTGTATGTATTATAGTATTTCCTATAGTGTTACTTAATTTTTCTACAGAGTGAACCAGACTATTAATAAAAACAGATGGCCAAAATACTGTGGGTAGCCACAATTCTTTGCAAACATAATAATTGATGTTTTTGAAGCGTCAGATGAATAAGGTCCAAATAAAACCCATTATACCTCTTCTTTTACAATAGAAGTGTATTCCTTATTTCCTTCCCATATTGTTTTCTTTGAATCAAAATAAAATAAACAAGCATCCTTATGTGGTTCTTCAGTTTAAACACAATGTCTCTGGTACATCCACCATTCATCATCTCATATTTCTATTAGCATGCTAAGAATTTTTGTTGATAATTTCTAAGGCATACACTCATTTATTCATCTGGAACAAATCTCACCATTTAGTTTTGGCTAGCCTGGCTCTTGATATACAGGCTAGCTGGGAATTCACAGAGATCTGCCTGCCTCTGCCTCCTGAGTGTTATGATTAAGGCTGTGTGGTTCACCAGCATACCTGAAATCTAAGGATATAGATAGATATAGATATAGATATGTGTGTGTATATATGTATATGTGGATGTATATGTGTATAGATATATATATCAGCTGTGTGTGTGTGTCTGTGCACATGCACACATGTGCTACATGTATAAGGATGCCCTGGAGGCCAGAAGAGAGTGTCAGGTGGTCACAGGCAGTTCACAGCTGCCTGATACGGGTTTTGGGAATCAAACTCAGACCTTCTGCAAAAGCAGAACAAATTCTTTTTTAAATAATAAAGTACATAAAATATGTACTTTATTATTTAAAAACACTTGTAATTTTGCAAGTTAGTAGTAAAATATTGGCCTCGATATTTAAAGCTAACTGGAACATTATTTCACTGTGAATGATTGTAAAATAAGATGATCATTTCAAATGTCAAATCAGTCTCAACCTGTGGTCATTACTTAAATGAAGTCATTATTTTTGTCTCTATGCACTAATGTGTATTTTAAAATGAATTTAACTACATTAACATATTTGTTAATCTAACAAAATCAAAGTACCAAAGTTTGAAGCAACATTTAATCTCTGAAATTGTTCTAAAAACAAGGCACATAAAAGAAGTTGAGAAATCAGGTATAGAACAAATGACCACTCATTTACGTTTTAGGACCTGAATTATTTTGTTATTCTTCCAGAATGACATCTTAACCTACAAGCCATGGCTTCTGCCCCCATAGGATATAATTTTAAAATGTAGATGTTAGATGTTCAATGTCTCACTGTTGAGCTTTGCATACCATACCTGTAAATGGATAAGACCAAATGGCTGTCCATAATGTGATTTCTTGAACATTCATTTGAAAAATTTTATTGCTAATATCTAGTTTTATTTATGAATATTTAGGGAATGTTATGTTTAAGATTTCAGCTTTCTGAAATATCTTTAAAAGTCATTGGGAGTTAATACAGGATCAAAGCTTTTAATGCTCTGGAAACTTCCAAAGTCTATTTTTGCATTGCAGAAAGTGATATATTCATATAGTCAAAGTTAATGATTACATATATTTGTGCCACTTCATTATAATTAGTATGGTAGTTTCTTTGTTGCATAACAAAATTATCTGTAATCAAACTTATATCAAGCTTAATTCTGACCTACACTAATGTATTATGGCACAGATTCAAGGGGCCAGTAATCCAGTCTGGTGTAGCTGTTCCTCTGCTCAGGACCTTAGGAGGCTGAGATCAAGGTGTTGGCCAGCTATATCTTTATCTGAAGGCTTGAACAGAGAAGATCAGTAGGTGGGCACCCTCAGGGTGTTGTCAGAGTTTCTTTCCTTGTTGAAAAACTAAGGTTTTCATCATGTGGCCAGCAATTGACTGTGGGTTGCTAGCAGCTGTCCTTTGGTTCTTAAAATGTGACCCCTCCACAGATCTTTTCAGACCATGATTGCTTACTTTCAGGAGATTTCAGTCTACTTTAAGGGTTCATCTAATTAGCTAGATCCATTGGGAATAATTATCTTATCAACTCACAGCCAACAGATTTGGGACCCTGGCATCTGGATTGCCCCTGTGCCTTTTCCTATAACTTAACCAACAGGCAAGTTCTCATTCTATTCACCAAGACAGGCTCATACCCAGTTGGACTACAGTGTGTATGTACACTAGGTTGAGAAACCCAGGGGCCATCCTTGAATTTCGCTTGACCCTCTTTACCTGTCCAATTCTGGAGAAAGAATGCTCAAAGCTTCCAAGATGGTGGCTGTGCTTCCCGGCTTCAGTGCAAACTTTCTATCTATGTCAATGCTGAGTTGCCTGAGACTCTGGTAAGCCAAGTGTATTTCTCCCAGTTCTCCTTCTCTGCATCTCTTATTCGGGTGGGTCCAAAGAAAGATGCTTGCAACAGCTCCAGAGGATAGACTGAAGCACCACCTGTTTGTAGTTCATGTGTTGTCACTCATCTGGTGGCTCACCTTGCTGGTATGAGGCCACATCCACACCTGCAGCCTCTCCACCTTGCCTGGATCTTCCTTCAGCTTTCTCAACTCCCACATGAGGCGTGAGCATATAGAACTCCACAATGAGATCTTCTACCTTCCGTAGGCTGTCCAGGTCATCAGGGTCAGAGGCAATTGGGACTGATGAGTTTCAGTGGGTATCAGTCTGTTCTCATAAACCCCAGGTGACAATGGCATGTCCCAGAGTACTCTTGATGTGCCCCACCTCCCACGCATCTCCTCTTCCTGATCTTTCTACGAACTTCATGTTTCAGGTATGAAGCAATATATCTGTCAGAGGCAGCTTAACTAGCTCCTAAAACTGTGTAAGACCAATTCCTGAAATATATTCATTCATATATAAGTATTGACATACACATATATATGTCCATGTGTGTAAATATATATACACCAATATATCTATCTATATATATATATCTGCATATATAGCTATACACATGAGAAACCACTGTATGTAGCTTTGCTTCACTATACCCTAAGCTGTCGTTGTATGATTTTTTTTTGTCATTATTACTACTTCCCAGTAAGCTATGCTTTTTGTCAAAGTAAAATTTCCCCTTCAAACATTAAATATGTTATGTCTTCTACTTTACATAATAATTATCACTCCCATTTTTGTTTTTGTTTGTTATATTTCTGCTTGCCCATCAGTTTTCAATATGTTGAATAAAAATTAGATCTACATTATATGTTTATGGTCAGCCTTGTAGAGTTATTTACTTTACAAGTACAAGGTCATTTTATAAGATGCATTTGAAATGTTCCAGACTCTCAGTGAATCTTTGCAGTCAGCTTAGTTTAAATAGACGTAGGTGCATGAGTTCTGGTAAGCTGGTTAATCAGCACATAGTAAATAAGACCCTCTTTTGCCGTTATAATTTACAGCCTTTAGTGTATAAATAGTTTTGCACACAAAAAAACATTTTAATAAATTCTTACTCTTTCACAGTGATTCATGTTGTCAATGTTACAAGCCAACAGATCTTGAAACTTAAGTGGCTTCTCAACATTACAGGAAAGGTTTTGTCCTTTGTACTAAATGAAGTCGAGCCTTTAAATGTCAATATTTAGAGAAATAATTTTTTCAAATTTATTTTCATAATTTTAATTTATGTACATATGTGCATGTCTGTGTGTGGATGTGTGCATAATCATGCAGGTGCTCATGGGAGTCAGCAGAGCATCAGGCTCCCCTCCAGTTACACATGACTGTGACTGTGAGGCAAACATTGTGGGTGCTGGGAGACAAACTCTGATCCTCTGGAAGGGCAACAAGTGCTCTTAAAAACTGAGCCATCTCTCTAGTCACTTAGTTTTTAATTGAAAAGAAGAAATAATATTGAGAAGGACTAAATGATCTCTTTCCCTCCCCTGTTCAGAGTCACCTTGTAGATCCTATTGCTTGAAGGACAAACCTTTTAAAACACTGACATTTATACTTTTTCCTTTTGTAAAACTCAAGAGGTTCCTCATTATGTATAAGGTAAAGACCAGAATCCCTACACCCATACTGACAATGACCAGTGATGGTCCCTAAAAAGTTCATTCGCTGGGAATTTGGTCCCCAGAATCAGTGCTGAGAACTGAGACTGGTATCCAGTTCATGGAAAATCTTCCCTGGTGAATGAATGAATCCATCTATGGACTAATGGGCTGTGGGGAAAGTGGCATATTTGCTCTTTCTGATCATGCAAAATACAGCACCATGTAGCAAGGAGCCTCTCACCAGTAATGTGAGCTAAATACACCCCTTTCTTTATATATTATTCATTTTCAGATATTTTGTTATAGCAGGAAAAAACCAAAACAAAATGGCCAAGGTACTCACAAGTCTAAGTCCTCTGTAACTTCACTAACATGTGTCTCACTATTCTCAATATGAAGCTTGATTTCACCTGAGAGGACTTGCTGATTTCACAATATGCCTTGCTCACTTCTGCCTACAAGCTCCTGCTTATGCAATATCTTCTCATCTAGAATCTTATCTTCCTGCTAGTCTTCCTGTCCAAACCCTAGTCACTTCACTTTATAAGAAGTAAAACCATTTCCTACCTTTTTAAAATACGATTTTATCTCTAGTGTGCTGGAGTGTGTATGCATGCAAGTGTGGTGCCCATGGAGGACAAAAGGGAGGGTTGGATGACCTGGAGCTGGAGTTACAGAGGGCTGTGGGTTGCCTGATATGGGTGCTGAGATCTGAATCTGGGACCTCTACAAGGGTAGCAGTGGGTTTTGCCGCTAGACCATCCATCTCTCCAGTCTCCAAACCTATCTGCGAATCCTACCAGTACATTACCCACTCTGAATTTTATTTAAGTTGTATTACTCAGGTAGCCCTTAGATCCAGCCCCTTATCACCCCACATGTGCATACAGGCAGTGCGTATAATGCACTCAGATCAGAGTTTCTTTAAAAATAACAGTGTTGTTTTATATATTTCTTGGTATGGCTTAAAGAGTTCAAGTGGACCTGTCCTGTGTGAGTTTATGAATGTTACCACCACAACAGCATGAGATGTTTCACAATAACTGGGACCCAAATCAAACTTAGGAATGGTTTTCTTTTCTTTTTTTCTTCCTATTTTTTTTTAACGATTTATTTATTTATTTATTTATTTATTATGTATACAGCATTCTGACTATAAGTATGCCTGCAGGCCAGAAGAAGCCATCAGATCTCATTATAAATAGTTATGAACCACCATGTGGCTGTTGGGAATTGAACTCAGGACCTCTGGAAGAGCACACAGTGCTCTTAACCTCTGAGCCATCTCTCCAGCCCCTTTGGGGGTGGTTTTCAACGCCAACTCCATTGCTAAGATTTTGGAGTGCATGTGGCTTATAACAGATGCTGTGATGTTCTCATTTTCCAGGGGCTGTCCCTCTCTAGGATCACCTTGGCTATAGGACATTATGATGTAGCTTGTTTTACCCAAGAACCATGTATGCAATCTCAGAACACAAACTTTTTTCTTTTTGGTTTTTTTTTTTTTTTTGTATTTTAATTTAAAATTTGTTTTTTTTCTTTTTTTTAATTTTTTCTACTTTATTTACATTTCAAATGTTTTCCCCTTTCCAGATCTCCCTTTTGGAACCTCCCTATTCCCTCCCCCCTCCCTTGCCTCTATAAACTTTTAAACATAGCACACCACTGACAGCAAAACCTTTGTCCTTGAGAGAGAGCCAAAGTTGTATCTTTAAATGCCATATTTCTGATGGACAGACACTGTGTAAAACACCCCTGTGCATCTTTCCATTTAATCCACAGAATCTGGAGACTCCAATTCTGTCTATTCCGATAGTTTTTTCTTTTACTCTTTCTTTAAATATTTTATTGATTTAGTGTGCATGTGCATGTGAGTGTGTGAACATGTGCCATGATGTTCACATGAAGGTCCAAGGACAACATTCAATGTCAGTTTTTTCCTTCTATCACGTGGGTCCTGGGGATTGAACTCTGGTCTCAGAATGCTGGAATTTAGCTGCTGGAGTTTTTATCTGCTGACCCGAGATAGATTTATTTCTAAATAATTAATCAAATCCCCACTTGGCTGATTTTCCAGCTGGATTGATGAAGAGAAAAGTCACTGATTAGTGGCCATATGCTCAGTAAACAAGCTCTTTAAAGTCAAATCATTTTGACTGAGGCATCTGAGTGGAACAGAGTCAGAGCTGCTGTGCATACAGAGGGGGCATCCTCAGATCCAGGCCTTTCATGTCCTGCCCAGGCTTCAAGCATTGATCTTTTGGGTCCAAAGATGATGATTATTTGCTCAGGGAAAATTTGTGTAAGGGAAAGTGTGTTGACTGAATGAAGCAAGGGTCTCCAGTGCATGTTTGTTCCTAGATATCAAAGCCTTTGACTGTTGACATTTGACGTGGTTTTCGAAAGACAATAGGGAAAACACTATAATTGATTTGCTTCAAAATGGTAACCAAAATATGTTTGCATAAGTATTTTTATCTGCAACTTTAGGTATACTTTCTACTTGGTACATGGAAAACTGTAAATAATACCTTGAAAGTGGTTTGACCCACTATGTTCAGATGTATTGACTGGATGGACATATTGCCTATGTTGTTTTTATAGTGTGATTTATTATTTTTGTTTTCTCCATTGATTTTGTTCAGTTTGGCAAACATATGATAAACATTGTAAATAAGAGTTTAATTACATGGTCCAGCCTTGCCTTAATTTAAAATATCCTCCTGCCTCAGCTTCCCTAATGCTAAAATTATAGATGTATGCTACCACACTGAACTTACTAAATGTTTTTTGAGTGACTGTGTACTTAGCACTGGGTCCCAGGAACAAGATTGAGGAAACCAGCCCTGGAACCCAAGATACTCTCCTTCCAAATAAGAAGCCAATGAAGATGACACTTCTTTCTCTTCTACCACTTAGCATCTTCCTGAATGTGGTCTTGACACATTTGATGAATGGCCAGAATTTCTGTCTTATCAAGCAACCCAGGGTGAAACTGAAGCAGAGGTGAGGACTGGCTGGTTGGTCAGTACCAATCACTTCATTTGGCAAGTTGTTGTCAAAAGAAATTAACACTCTTACTCTATCTCTTCATGCTAGTACGTGCTGTCCATTGACTTCATTCAAGTACAGTGGGCAGGTCAAGGCCAAAGTCTAGTTTAAAGAAGACCTGGGAGGTTTGCTTTGGATTTGTATTATACTAGAGAAAAATAGAGTCAGATATTTTGTCAGGATATTTTATATCAAAGTTAGAGCCACCTATAGTAAAACTTGGGGGAGACTTGAAGGGTGAAGGAGATTGGACAATTCCTAGAATGTTACAGAATACCATATCATTAAATTATGAGTGAGTGAAATAAGTCTTAATATACAGAAGTCCTGTAACTTTTGGCCCATATAAAGATGGTAAAGAAAGTCTGACAAAAACTCTCTTATGGAATAAGTTACCAATAGAATCCCACACACACACACTGAGCAAACTTCTGGAAAGAGGGGGCAGAAGAATGTAAGAGCCGAAGAATGGAGGTGTACTGAGTGAAACATGGACTTCTGCACATACCATGGCTATTGCACCCATTACCTGCACATGATCGAGGCAGTCAACATTCCAGCGTGGGCTGGAAGAGGGCCTCACGGGGCTCCAACCCCTCCTGAGTAGCCAGTGGCAGTTGGTGGCTGCTGGGGAAGAAAGAGTTAAGTTTTACTTGGGGCTGTGGCTACTGTTAGGTTGCCCACGCTCGCTGGTAGATGGCCCTACAGCCCCTCACTAAGCAGCACCGATCAGACTCGATGGGTGAAGGAGGAGGAGGTGTACAGGTGAAGTTGGGAGGGCGTTTGTAGGGGAGGAAGGAGGGAAAGGTGGGATGTGATCAAAATACATTGGTACGTGTATGAAACTTACATTTACTCAAACAAAATAAACTCACATAAAAGAATAAATAGAAATACTGCACACCAAATATGACTCTTCTCTGAAAGTAGATTTTTTTTAATCCAGTAGAATTGATTGAGACTCAATTTGTTGTCTTCATGCTTGGCGAGATGGCACTTCAGTAATTCTGACTCTCCAAAATCTGAGACAGGAAGATTGAAAGTTCAAGGTCAACCTGGTCTACAGAGTAAGTTCCAAGACAGCTTGGGTCCCTAATGAGACCCTGACTCTAAATAAAAATAAGAAAAAGGGGGAAGGGAAGGGAATGAAAGGGGAAAGGAGAGAAGGGGAGGGGAGAAGAGGGGAGAGAGAAGAAAAGAGAAGAGAAAAGAGAAAGAGCAGGAGGAGAGGAAGGGAGGGAAGAAGAGAAATAAGGTCCTGGAAGATGACTCACATTCCAAGTTCACGCTGGCTTATAACCAAGATGGCCACTTTTCAGTTTACAGTGTGAACGGTGGCTGCTTTACTCCTGTTGGCACTTATGCATGCCTCCTTGGCAGGAAATTCTACACAAGTGGAATCTTGGAATCTTAGAAAACATGGACTGGAACGGAGAACTGGTTGCCTTTCTTCTCAAAACCTTATAACCAAACGTCTCCTGCACCTAAAGGCTACTCCCTCCAGAAAGGAGTTACTTCACGTTCCATACCTGTGGTTCTCCTTCCTGGTCCAAGATACATCTTCCCAAAGTTGATGCCTTCCATCTTGGGATTCTATTTTATGCTCTTTTTTCCTAAACCAGGTTTCACCCCTATGATTCTTCTCTTACTTTAGATCAGTGCTTATCACCTTTCCTAATGCTGTGACCCTTTAATACAGTTTCTCATGTTGTGGTGACCCACAACCATAAAATTATTTAATTGCTACTCCACAACTGTAATTTTGCTACTGTTATGGATTATAACGTAAGCATCTGATATGTAGGATATCTGATATTTGATCTCTGCTAAATGGTCAGTTGATCCCCCCAAAGGAGTTGTGACCCACAGATTGAGAGCCATAGCTTTAGATAGTCCTGATCACACTTGAATCTTCCAAATAAATCTTGGCAGTTACTATGCCTTCTCATATGTAACCTAGAAAACCTTTGTAACTCACAGTCCAACATCCTCACCCTCATCACTTTGCCTTGAAGGGTATCCAGACTTTGGCTCAATTGAGGTACTTTCACTAATTTTGGGGATCTACGAAAGAAAGGAACCAGTTCCTTGGCCATGACTTGGCCCTCAGGGCAAGCAGTGATGGAGATCTTTTCATTACTTTTGAGAGAGATTCGAATTCAGGGTTGATCTTAAAGACCCCAGAGTTAGAGACCTTGGTTTTCTATTTCTCTTCTAGTGCTTAGCAGCTATGAAAATTTCAATAGTAAATACCAGCTTTGCCCCTCAGTTTCCCCATTTGCACAAAAGAGATTTTCATAATGCAAACCTTACAGGCCAGCTCTGTGTAGTAAATTAATTATATATTCGCCATTCATAGGATACATAGATTAGATAGGATAAGCTTGTTTTACATTAGTTCCATGCAGACACCACTCAGTGCAACGAGGCATTACAGAAATTTCATAAATATCATTCTGTGTTCCTTTATATCATTGTCAGGTAAATCATGACATGAAAGGAGGCATTAAAGAGACTCAGAAAGGGAAAAAAAAAAAAAGTACTAAGTGTATTTATTACACACACAGCTCCTAGAAACTGGAGACTTGTTATCACAAAAAGATCTACATTCAAATTCATGTCCTCTGGATTTTTAACAGATGAGCCCTGTTTCCAGCCTGTCATTGTATTTAAAGACTTGGAAAGGGGCTTCTTGGTGCTTACCTGGAACGAAGAGCACTGGAGGAGTCTTGCTCTGTGACAAGATTTTTCAGGACCCGAATCCACGCTTTCCTTTAGAATGCTTGCTACACCCTCTTCTGATGGATCTGTGAACTGCAACCTCAGGTCCTTTGGCTCCACTTTCTTGCTAGCAAAATAGTTCCCGACATTTTGGCCACACTCGTAGATGATTACTAGGGGACTTATAGAACTTCTACTATGATTTCTAAGACATTGTGCATGTATTCAATACAGTCTTCTTTTAAACTAATGGTTTTCATCAGTATCTTCAAGTATTCTCTGCAGTTGGTGTTTTGGCTACTTGGTTGGTTCATCTTTCTTCCACCCTTTACACTTTTTCTACCCTTTCAACCCCCTAACACTAGATAAGAGAGAAGAAAAGATATAGAGGAAAAGAAAGAAATCCCTGAATAAAGTCAGGGGTCAGAAAGGGGGAAATATTATCATTAGACAACTTCCTGCTGATAAGAGGCTTGAGTTCCCTGGGGCAAGTTTGATCGTTGCCATCAGAATATCTAATTTCTTCTTGTTGTTTCTTCTTTGCACATGACTACTTAACAAACCAATGACCAACCAGCAATCCACCACACCTCTCAGGGCCCTAGTGTTTATATACCCTCTGAAACTGCTCCAGAATTCCAAATGTCACACACTCACAGAAACTATCTGCAGCTGATAAAATCATGCCTCTGATAGAGCACAAGGCAAATCATAGTCAGCTGCTGTAAACAATCTGAAGCAGCCCTATATTACACACCTGAGATTAAACGAAAGCACATCCTTCTAATACTTCTGTGTTTTTAAGGAAATCAAAATTGTCACTACAGTTCTGAAGCCATGGTCCTTAGAAGGCTGCCCACCTGAGTTATCCCAGCTTCTTACCCTTTTCAACCTCCAGAGGCCAGCTACATTCATTGGCTTATGTCCTGTCTCCTGCAGGACTTGAGTCTTATGCTGTCAAATCTCCTTTGACTCAATAATCCTCTGTCTATCCTGGGAACCCTTGAGATCTCTCTGGCCCCTCTCAGGTAATCCAGGACACTCTCCCAATCCCACCTTCCTTTACTTAACTATATTTGCAACTCCATTATTATTATTATTATTATTATTATTATTATTATTATTATATAGCATTTATGGACTCTATAAATTAGAAGCTGAGATCTTTGAGGGGCCATTGTTCAATTTCATGCCAACTCATGCCCAAATTTGTGAAGAGACTCTATCTTAACAGTCTTCTCCAATAATCCAGGAGATTATTTTTTAGTCAGCATTCTTACTAGCTAATATCCTGCTAAATTTATGAGGACTTCCTCTTGCTTATCAGTTCAGTGCGTTATCTGCATATAGCCTTGAAGGTGTTCAGCCAACAAAATTTCAGTTTATCTCTCTGATCTCATCTCTAGTCTCTCTGAGCTTGGGCACCCTAAGTCACTACTAATACACTGCACTTCCTAACTCTTTATCCTTCATGAAGTTGCCAGGCCAAGAATATCCTTATATTTCACCTCACTGCTCTGTTGCTGGAGTACCCTCCCATTGAAGTGATAGGATAATCTTCTTGTAAATCTTCTGTGTAAAGATTGTCTTTGTATCATTCAAATGTTGGTTTCTGTATGCCCGCATAGAGTTGAGTACAGGCCTGACCTTGGTATTATTTGTATGAAGAATCACTTGTCTCAGTGTTTCATAAATATTCTTCTCCTTCATCTTCATATTGATTCAATAAAGATCTGATGACCTATAGCAGTACAGGAGAGGAAAAGTGGGACATTTTGGCATAGATAGGAATTCTGGGAAAGAAACAGATGTGAGAGATTCACCAGCCAAACACAGAGGAAGGAACAGGTCCAGGGCTGAAGGAGAGGTAACAGGCCATGTGGCAAACTTAGATTAGAGTAAATATAAGTTATACAAGCTGGTCTGCAGCCAACCTAAACTCTAAGGCCTAGGCTTCGTAAATAAATAGAAGTCTCTATGTCCTTATTTGGAAGTTGGCAGATCAAGACAATCTAGTAATATAGAAGCCGGGCATCCCAATCATTTGTCATCTACAGGATTTTCCTTAAAGAAGACTTGAGTCACTTTGATTCAGAGTAATCATGTATTATTTCTATTCCTCCTTTGGTGGAAAAGGAGTAAGCATCCCAAGGACAAAGTTTCTTATACCCAGCTCCCAGTGTTTGACAGAGCTCCTGAATGGATCATTCTCTCTTACATCTTTACCCAGAAACCAATTCTGGACCTATTAAAGGTACTGTGGCCTTCATTCCTGTACTTTGTCTTCCATCCAACAGTACCTGTTATGGAATGTGTTCTGTTGCGTCCCAGAAGAAAAATGTGTGGAGGAGACTAATTCTTTTACTCGATGAAAAATTATTTTTATTTCAATCACTTCAAAGCAACAAAGATATTTTTATTTATAGAAGACTAAAAAGAGGAGCAATATAGAAAATCTTAATATTTGTCAGTGTTGAGTCTCCTTGGTTGATCAAAGAAAGAGGGTCACCCTCTTTGAGACTGAATCTCGAACTACCATGCAAAAAGCATACTTATTTATTGTTACACAAAAGTGGGGTTTTTTGGGGGGAGGGTAAAACAAGTTCCTCAGACCAAAGCCCCTAATCTAATCTATGTGTTTTGTGAAGGAAAAACCCTCAAGTAGCTTTAGTGCTTATTGCCCACTATTTGCAGTACCAAATAATGCAAGACATTCTGGATTGTGCTTGGACCATCTTGTGACCAAAGTCATGCAAAGGCTGCAAGGCTCCTTTAGAAAAACAGCTCTATAGATAACAGAAAACAATCACAGTTTTTTTTACAATGATTTCTTCAAAGTCAAAATACTTGTAGAAAACAACTACTCATTTTGATGTCTACACTAGATACAGTGAAAAACAACCACTTCATTCTCATGTTTAGATACAATCATTCTACTATAATTCCTACTACAAATATTAATTTCTTTTGTATGTGTATGGGTATTTGTCTGCATGTGTGTATGTTTATCACATATATACAATGTTTGTAGAGGCAAGAGAGGATGTCGAATCCCCTGGAACTAGAGCCTCCGCTAGGTGTTCAGAATCAAACCTGGGCTCTCTGGAATAGCAGCCAATGCTCATAACCACTGAGTCCTCTTTCCAAACCCATTGCAGGAATATTTAAAGAGGGAAGAGTGCTTATTCACAGAGAAGAGGGTGCTGCTGTTTGTTTATGTTGAGTTGGAAATTTTCTTCCCCTGTATTGGGAATGGCTTTGGTCAAAGTGTTCAGGCAAGTTCTCACAAGTTCCTCTTCAAAATCTTCAGTAGAGCTTGTGAGTGACAGGAAGCCCTTCCACGGGTTCCTCCTCCACTTACTTCTCCTTTTGGTCTTAACTGAGTTCATCTTTCCTAGAAATAATATTTTGTGTATGTTTTTTCCGTACTCCCTTTCCTACCTACCTCTCTGTGACAGGGAAAAGGACTGACTTTGCTGAGTCGTTGCTATTTCATGTACTCTTGATTCCTTCTTATTCTAATTCTTGAGTTGGATGGGCATGATGGTAGATGTCTGTCCTTAATCTCAACATTTGAGAGGCAGAGACAGACAGATCTCTGAGTTCTAGATCAGCCAAGGCAACACAGAGAGCCACCTCCACTAAAAGAATATCCAACAAATTTTTAATCAGTATCATTCATATCCCCTACTTTTCACTTCTGTGATACTGTGGTCACATCCATACACAAACGTCCTAAGGATGCCTCAGCCTCAGACTGAATTCACCTGCTTAGAGGCTTATCTTCCTCCAGTGCCCCCATATCTATGAGTGCTGTCACTAGGAGCTTCAACAGGAACACTGTCAACATCACCCATCTCTCCTGCATCTCTCAGAGTTCATGCTGCCTATTAATAAGTACTTTAGCCATTAATCCGTTTCCCCAGACTCCCCAAGTAAGTCAGTGTTTAATTACACACTTCTTGTTCTTTTTGAATTAGTATAATATGTTCATAGGACTCTTGGGGTTTTTTTTTTTTTTGTAAAAAAAAACCATTATTTTTGCTTAAGAAGCATACATTTTCTTGCACTTTTAAAATTTTCAATACAAGGATTTATTGTTATTACTTTTAGTAATGTCTGTGGAGTGTGGTATGTGTCTCCTTTATTTGTCTAAAATCTGTCCTATTCTCTCTAGCTCCATTGTGAAGGACTAAACCCAGGCTTTCCCACTTTCCTACTTGGACAACTGGGTCTTCTGGTAGATCTAACTTTCTTCTAGTCTTGTCCAACTCCAACCCCATTCTCCACATTGTCTCAAGATAATTTTTTTTGGATTTTCAATATTAATTTAGTGAAAGTACTAAACATGGTTTCATAATGGCCCTTGATATTCCTGTATTCTCTCATGTCCCTTCATAGGGCCTCTCCCATAGTTGTCTGCTTTAGTATTCATACAGATCCATGATCAAAGCTAGTAGACAATAACCTTCACTCCTTCCTCATCCCTCCATATTATCCAAGCGGCCTTTCCTCGTTCATAAGAAATTTTGGTTAAATGGTACCTAGAATTTTATCTTTGAGTGTTGGGAGAATCAAAAGAAACTAACTCTGGCAGCTTATGATCACTAGTATTTGCTGTGTTTCTCATGTCACAGATGTGGTGATAAAATTATCTACCAGGTTAATCATTTCTGAGAAAGACAGTTGGGAAATAGAATGCAGTAACCTGGGTGTTATTCCTGGGTTTTGAACTGTGTCATGCAAACCAACACCTAATACACTCAGGGTGTAGCTCCATTTGTTTTATATGTTCAATTGGTGAATTGACAGAGATGAACAACAGATTCCCATGTCCAGGGACCAGGGTGTTTGAGATGTTTATTGTGTATGGACGTGTAAGCACACATCTGTGGAGACCAGAGTGCAACCTGAAGGTGTTTGTTCTTTCTGCTGGGTAGGTCCCGGCGCTTGAACCAGTCATCAGTTTCAATGACAAGCACTTTACCTGCTGAGGTACCTTGCTGCTCTTATTGCTGCCAATGTTATGATCATGAGTTTGAATGTTGGTGCAGCACTGTGGGAAGGTACATGAAGAGGAGGAGCTGAGAGGCCTACCTCTTCTCTGAAGGCTGCCAGGAGAAGACTGGCTCTCATGTTGTTGGGAGGAGGATCTTACTGTCCATGTCCACAGCGACACACTTCTTCCAACGAGCCCACACTTACTCCAATAAGGCCACAGCTTCTAGTAGTACCATTTTCTAAGCCAAGCACATTGAAACCACCACAGATGGAAACAGTTATTTTTTTTCCTCAAAGTAATGTTAGTTTTCACTGTAGGGGTCACAAGCTATTAACATGGATCTAGTGGAAAAATGAACTCTAACCAGAGGGGCTGAGTTGCCAAGCCTCCTTTTGTTTTAGGAATATTGTTTCTAAGTAGAAAACTTCTATTTTGTCAACAGAGAAAGTGGCTCAGTGTGTGTGCCACCTATTTTTTTTTAATAATAAAATTTAATTGTTAGAGAATTTCAGAGAAATGTTCCATATAACAGTACAAGATTTGATGTCCAGAATTACTCTGTATCCAATGCTTCTTACTGCCAATCTCCCCTCCCAAATCCCCACTACTGGTTGAATTGGTTCATATCTCCGTTTAGATTAGGGTTACAGAATCAAAGCAGTGCAGTAAACTGAGCCTAGTGTGGACAGTTGGGCCAGGCTTGCATATAGCTACACACACACACACACACACACACCACTCCACAGGCATTATTAAAATAATAAAAATAAATCCTTGCATTGAAAATTTAAAAAGTGTGAGGAAATGTAGGCCTCTTAAGCAAAAGTAATGTTTAAAAAAAAAAAACCAAGAGTCCTATGAATATATTTTACTAATCTAAAAAGAACAAGAATTGTGTAATTAGAGTAAACATTGACTTACTCGGGAGTCTTTGGAGATAAATGAATATTTAAAGTACTTGTCATGAAGTTTGAAGATCAGGGTGTGAATCATATTCCCCAGAACCTATGTAAATGGCAAATGGGTGTGTAATCCCACCTCTGTATCAATTTCAGAAGGCAGAATAGGGGGTTCATATCATATCTTCATATCAGTGAGCTCTGAATTTGATTGAAAACCCCTACTTCATGGCATAAGATGGAAGAGTGAATGAAGATGATTGCCAACATCAAATCTGGGCCTCCACATACATATGCACCCATGTATGTACCTGCTTATCCACATACATGTAAACACATATAACACATGCAGAGCACACACATGTAAAAATAGAAAAAGAAAATGTAGATGTATATTTTTAAAATATAATTTTAGATAATTCCTAATTCATGATTTCAAAGAGAGTCAAGAACAAAAGAAAAAACTATGAGTTCAAGAAAAAAACAGACAGTAAGGAATTCTGGGTAAATATAGTAGCTTGAGAAACTATGTCATTAAATCCCCCAATACCTTATGACATAAATACAAATTAGATGGAAGAGTAAAATATTCAATAGTAACAAGTCAGGGAAAAAAGCATAACTTTATGATTTAACTTTTAAAAAACATTTTTAATAGTAAGAAAGAAAACATACAGAAGATTTGAGTCCGGGGCATTCCAGAATGGCACTCAGCCCTGCTCTGCTTCTCAGCAGCTCACTTTATAGAGCAGGGAACCCTGCCTAAACATTCTCATCAGTACTATTCGGTGTATAAGAGACAGCTGCAACTACGTGCCTACCGTTCTTGCTGCGTTCACACACTTGGTGGTTTGAAAACAGCACCATTTGTTTTCTTACAGTTCTGGGTGAAATGGTCCAAAATGTATCTTCCCAAGCTAAAATCAAGGTTTCTACAGAGCCTTACTCCCTCTGGTGGACCCAAGGAACACTGAATTTCATTGTTTCTTCCAGGGAAACCACTTGCCTTCTCTGACTCTTGATTTCTCCCTCCATCTTCAAAGCACATGGCTCCAAGATCTGCTGTTATCATGACACCCCCACTCCCACCCCCAGATTCTTCCCTCATGGAGATCTTCTAAGAGCCCTGCTGGATGCTTCAGGCACTTTCTCCACCTCAGGATCTTTGCCGTAATTACATCAACAAAGCCCCCCATTTGCCATGCAAGGTAAAATACTTACAAATTACATTAGCTAGGGTAGATAGGGGTATCTCTAGGGACTATTCTGTCTGCAACTATATTGGTATTTCTGGGAGACAGCAAGCTAGCCTCTGCAAAGCTGCCTTCGACCTCAGCCAAGCTCTCTCTCGCCCCCATGTGGACTGTTTTGCAAACATAGGTTAAATGCAATTTCGTGCATTGAGATGGCAAGGGTGAAGAAGCCCACAGCAGCTCTGAGATCACTTTTACACCCCAGAGGTCAACGATCTAAGGGTAAATCTTTTCAGAAGAACGTACAGTCAGTCAGAGAAGCTGACTCGTGACTGCTTCAAGCAGAACTTAGTAAATGAGGAGTGGGTGTGATCACCAAGTCCATGTGTGTAATTGTCAACAAATAAAAGAAAAAATTTTAAAACTTGGTTAAATTATAAGTTCAATAAAACAAGCATTCAGAGAGGAAATGACTTCTGAAAAAGGTAGGGGTTCAAATGAGATGTTCAAGAATTAAAGAACAGAGGCTGGAGTGTCCAGCACACACAGCAGCTCACAGCCACCTGCAGCTCCATTTCTAGGCATCTGGCCTCTGAGTGCTCTTGCACATACATGGTACACACAAATTCACACAGGCACACAAACATGCATATTAAATAATGAATAAATTAATTAAAAAATTCACAAAAGGAGAGCAGAACAATGTCATTGCAGTCCTTACAAGTAAATTAGAAATGGCAAGAAACAAACAGAACTCTAACTGGTTGCATGATAAAAGTCATGGTGTGTTTAAAAATACATGAGCATATGTGCATGCACTCGTAAACACACACAACACAACACACACACACACACACACACACGAGGCATGAAAGCAATTAGCAGCAAATAAAAAGGACAATTCAAAGTAAGTCTGATTGCTCTCTGGATGGTAGAAAGCCCAAGACATGAAACAGAAAGGAAAATTCAGAGGTAGAATTTTTAAAAATTCCAAAAGTAGAAAGCTGAACCTTCACATTGAAATGATAAATGAAACACCAATAAAATCAAACGAGACAAGAGGACAATTCTAGTTAGTGAAAGAATCACTCAAGCATACCAAAAGAAACCTGTTGAGATTTGCATCTATAATATAGGTGTATAAGACATTATTTTGTGCCATAAATTATGTAAACATGCTTATATAATTGCTTATGCAATTTATATAAATTATCATTACATTTTATAAGTATTTGAGATTTATTTATCTATTCATCCATCCATCTATCTATCTATCTATCTATCTATCTATCTATCTAATTTATTTGAGACAGGGTTTCAGGATGTAGTCCTGGCTGTCCTGGAACAGGACCTGGCTGGCCACAAACTCACTGAGATCCATCTGCCTCTGGCTCCTGAGAGCCGAGATTAAAATCATGCACCACTGTGCCTGGCTGCACACACAGCTTTTAAAATAACTTTTTCCAAGTCAAGTTCTTGATAAGTATTGGCCTCAAATTTGTGATCTTCCTGCCTCCACCTCCTGAGTACACTAGAATCACAAGTATGAGCCTTCACACTTACCTGGCTATTTCATAATATTTATTATTGCTCTCATTAAGTTATGCATGTATATCTGAACAAAAATCAATATATATATAAATGGCTACAAATATATAAATGCATTGTTTAACTTTCTGTGTATAAAGTATCTAGATTGTGATATACACCACTTTGGTAAATCATCATGCGCTGTTCGAACTCATTGA
Organism: Rhynchomys soricoides; assembly: GCA_019843965.1. NCBI lineage: Eukaryota > Metazoa > Chordata > Mammalia > Rodentia > Muridae > Rhynchomys > Rhynchomys soricoides. The sequence continues at coordinate 5,669,002 of JADRCH010000036.1, read as the reverse complement.
GATGCTGGCTCTGGAAGGAGTGTTGGTCCTTCTCCATATTTCCAGCGTGTTTGTCCTTCAAGGACCCTTGTCTAGAGGTGGGCTGGCTCTCCCCAACTCAGAAATAGAGAGAGAAAGAATAGCAAAATATCCCAAGAGTAAAAACATCCTGTCTTTGAAAGCCTCTGGAAGGTAAACCGTGTCCAACAGAGGGAACTATTGTTTACTTCATGACATAAAGGGGGTAATAGCTGGGAAAAAAAAAAAAGTTGGACATTCAACCATGGGAAGCTCATCTGTGGGGAGTGGAAAAGGCCCTGGTCCATTAGGAATGTCAAGCCATTGCCTCCCAGTCTCCAGTCAGTTTCTACTGGATATTTCTAAGCCCTTGCTTTGGTGATGTTTTCTGTTTTTTTTTTTTTCTTGAAGTCACACTGGAGGACTGGCTCTTTTTGCCAGAGACTCTGGCTACCTCAGCAGGGTTTCTCGGTTAGCTTCTGTTGGTTGTTTTGGGAATCCAATTTGTTGTTATTTTGCTGTCATCTCTGTCTGTCTGTCTGTCTACTTCCTGATGTTTACTATTTATTCTTTTACTTTTGATTTGTTGTATAGTAGTAAACTTACTCACCCCATATCAGAAGTCTGGTTGTTCTCTGGACCATATAAAGCATCGGTTTACCTTAAATGTCATGACCACTCTATGTACTTTCGAAGAGAAAGACAACCATTTGTGATTAAGAAACTTCCCTTTTCTTAGGTATTTGCTTTTCTTTTTTCTTATGATGGGCGTTGGCATTTATTAAGTACTTCTTGTGTACTTCCTGACATGGTCATGATCTTTTACTTTGATCTGCTCATGTTGTGTCTCTCATGATCTGATTTCCTAATTTTACGTGGGTCTTGCTTTCCTGGAAAAGCTCATCTTACTAATGATCCTTAGAATATTGCATTGTGATTTTTCAAAACTGTATTCACTAGCGAGGTTGACCTATAACTTTGCTCTTTTGTAGTGTGGTTTTTGGTATCGATATTAGGACAAGCTTGGAATATGAGTTATCTGTTTTCCAGAAAGAGTATCTGCCTTGAATATTTGGTGGAGCTAGTCTCAGGCAGGGAGTTTTATTTTGGTTTTGACACAAATTGGAGTTTTATAATTCTGGTCTTATGTCTTTAATAGTAAAGAAAATTTCTATTTCTTCTTGGGTCAGTTATGTTTTCTATGTAGATATTGCTTTGTCTCTCTTCTTTAAAACCTGCAGGAACTGAAGGCACATAACTTTTTTTTTTTTTTTTCGAGACAGGGTTTCCCTGTGTAGCCCTGGCTGTCCTAGAACTCACTCTGTAGACCAGGCTGGCCTTGAACTCAGAAATCCGCCTGCCTCTGCCTCCCAAGTGCTGAGAATATAGGCGTTGCACCACCGCTGCCCAGCAGCACATAACTTTTTCAAACAGGTTTTATTTTTTTGTTTTATGTTTCTGAGTATTTTGCCTGCTTGTGTGTCTGTGAAGCATCTATGGGTTGCTTCAGTGGGTGCTATGTCTGAGGAGGCTGGCAGGGGACTGTCTTCTGGAACTAGAGATAAAGACAGCTGTGAGCTTCCATGTGGGTTATGGGATAGCAACTGCTCTTAACTACTGAGCCATCTCTCCAGCCCTGGGAGATAGCTTTTTTCGGTCCTGATATCAGATTTTCTTCTTTTTTTTTTTCCTTAAGTTTATCAATAGTTTGCGGATTCTAATTAGTTTTTTCAAAGAGTCAACTTTTAGCTTTGTCAACTTTCTCAGTATATATTCATTTTATGTTCAAATACATTTTCAATTTCTGTTTTATTTGGGTTTAGTTTGTAAATAATTTTTAAAATCCTTATGAAAGCCAATCTCTGGACAGTCTAGAGTCTCTCTCTCTCTCTCTCTCTCTCTCTCTCTCTCTCTCTCTCTCGTACAATTTAATGTTTTATTGATTCTTTGTGAATTTCACACTATATACCCCAATCCCACTCATCTTCCCATCCATTTGTACCCACCTTCTGCTCTACTGTGGCGACCGGGGCAGTGCAAGGCCCACTGTCCCAAGTGCTGCAGCTGATGAGGGACAGGGAACCTCTCCCTCTCTCCTGACCCTGGGGCCACCTCTACTACCTGCTGCAGGGAAGAGAGGGCATCATTCCTTTGCCCATGCCACCACAAGGAGGACAAATTGCAGGGCCTGCCTGCTGCAGATGGTAGGGATAGGGGGTCTAGTGTCTCTCGAAATCTTTATCATCATTATTATTTAAACTATTTATTTACTTACTTGTTTGTTTGTTTTTGGGGGGTGGTGTGAATGCTACAGTGCATGTGTGGAGGTCAGGGGATAACTTGCAGGAAACAGTACTCTGTCTCTATCTTGTGGGTCCTAGGGATCAAACTTGGTCATCAGTCTTAACAGTAAGTACTTTTACCCACTAAGCCATCTTACTGGCTCTTCTCCAACCATTGACAGCTTTTATCAATAATCCCCTCATGTGATGTTTTAGCAAAAAAAAAAAAAAAAAAGGACTGGACTTCTTACATGGAGGCTCAGGACCTCCAAAGGAGCAAAAGCAAAAGTTTTTAGAACCAAGTTGTTTGACCCTATCACTTGCATGGCTTCATTTCTGTGCTATTTTGAATCAGCAATTACAGAGCCAAAGCAGATGCTCAATGAAGACAGTAGCTCTACCTCTCGCTGAGAAGAATGGCACATAAGTTTTGGCTCCACTACTCCCCTATGCATGATAGATTTGGGTGCACACATGCATGCTCTGGTGTGGTACCTACATACAAAATGTTCAACGATGCTATGTGTATTTATTTAACTCTATTTAAGTTAGGATAAACTATTATCCAAAGGATCATTCTAATCTACACCCCATTAATAGTGTTTTAGGGTTTCCATTGGTCTCCGTGGTTACCAACACTTTGTAAAATCATCTTTTCTCATTTTTAGTCTCTATGCACTTAGTTGGCATTCCTCTGACTCCAAATGAGGTTTGTTTTTATTTTATATGTTTATTCATTCACCACTTAAAAATTCCCTTTTTTGTGTGTGAAATGATTTTTCAATCTCTAATTCAAATTTACCAAACAGTCTGTGTTTTATAACTTAGGACATGGGTCCTTTTCAGTTTTGATCTCAACTGGCAATCCTAACAAAGAATTTTTTATTTTTTTATGCCCCCCCCGTGTGTGTGTGTGTGTGTGTGTGTGTGATTGTGTACACTTTTTAGAATATTTTAAATTGTGTGCTAGAGAAATGACTTAGTCATTATGAGCACTGACTGTTCTTCCAAAGGACCCAGGTCCAATTCCCAGAACCAACATGGCAGCTCACAGCTGTCTATAACTACAGTTCCAGGGGATCTGGCACTCCCACAGAGACATACATGTAGGCAAAATACCAATTCTCATGAAATATAAATAAATAAATCATTAAAAACATTTTAAACTTACATCTTATACCCTCTGGAATGTCTAATATCTGAAGTCCATGATTCTACTGTGGGATTCTCTCCTGCTGGCTCTCTTGACAAGTTAGTTTCCTGTGTTGTGGGATTATAGCTGTTCATTCACAAGTGGCTATTCTCTGAGACCCAGGCTAAAGTTATATTCCCTCAGACCAGACTTCTGCCTGCACTTTGCAGGTTGCTGAGAGGAAGGATTACCATTGTAAGGCCATTTGGTTTCTCTTTCACATCAATAATTTTTAAAACAATTCCAAAGTTACAGAGAAATTGCAAGGACTGGGTAAAGAATACGTTTCCTCAAGTATCTGAGAGCAAGTAGTCATACTGATGCTCCCTCAGAGCCACTTTCTTCAGTACAACCTGAACCCAGAACATCTTTTTACATACACGATGCACCCATCCTTTAAGTGGGAACATATACTTGGATTTTTTCTTCTGTCCTGGTAAGATCATGACAGTTTTACAGAATGTGCTGGTTGTTTTCCTGAATACCCACACTTTGTGTGTGTTGCATGTCTCCTCCTGTTGTAATTTAGAAGAGAACATGACAAATGGTGCAAGATCAGGGTTGAAGGTAAGCTCAGAGAGTCAGATGGTAGCTCAAAGGAATACCTCCCTTCAGAAGTAAGAGCTGTAAATGAGACGGGGGGGGGGGGGGACAGTTGGAGAAACCATGACCCTTAACCTCACTCTTCAGAGACAAACTTCTTCAAAGACAACCCTACTCCACTTCCTCCTCACCCACTCACTTGGCTCTCTCCACACGTTAGAAAGTCCCCTTTAAAGGTTACCAGCAACCTTTCAAACATCAAATCCTATAGCTGTTTCTTGGTATCCATCCTCAGTCTTCCTGTAATAAGGTCATTCTATTTTTATAGATACCCATTTGAAATCAAATCACACATCATATGGTTCATCCAAGGAGCATGTGCAGTTCAGAGCCCTTCGGTATATTCAGAGATGTGTGCTCAGCACCTCAGCTGGTTTTAAAACACATCAAAACCGACAAATAAAACCCATTTTTTTCCTAGCTGCTGTCCCGCAATGGTCACATCTCTTCCTTTCAGCCTCATCTCTTTTCTGGCTTTATACACTTGGCTAATTTAAGCACTTCGGATAAATGGAACCAAATAACGCATGGTGGCTGTTTTCTTTCTTTTAGATCTCTAAACTGGTTCTCAACCTTCCTAATGCTGAGACCCTTTAATACAGCTCCTCATGTGGTGGGGATCCAACCATAAAACTATTTATTTCATTGCTATCTCAAAACTGTAATTTTGCTAAAGTTATGAATTGTAATGTAAATATCTGCTATGCAGGATATCTGATATATTACCCATGTGAAAGGGGTTGTGACCCATAGGTTGAGAACTGCTGTTTTAGGATGACTACAAAGCTCATCTGTATTGTGGCTTGCAGTCATGGTTGAGTGATAGTCCATTGTGTGGATAGAACACATGGGCTTATCCATATCAGTAGTCAGGTGAGTGATTTTGGCTGTTGCTAATCATGCTGTTTTAAATCTCTTCCTTGTTTTGACCTGGAACCCCACATTATGTTGTGAGAAAAGAAAGAGGTGAGAGTCTTTCACAGACCATTTCTTGTCATCCCTCTACCTCCTCCTCCCTCTCCTCCTCCACCTCTTTTTCTTTTTCCTATGGCCCCAGGAACTCCTCCCTCAAAGACCCTATGATTCCACGCCTTTTTGCCGCATTTGCCTAGCTACCTATAAGATTGGCTGGTAATGACACACAGAACACTTTCCTGGAATTGTATATCCTCTGGCTACCTCATGTAATAGGATCGTGTAAGCAGATTCCTGAGTGTGTGAAAGACAGAGACAATTGTTCTAGCCTCCCTTCTGCCACCAACATTTGGATTCTTGTTCAGACAAATGGGAAGGCTTTCCTCTATGGGTATGTCTTATTATAATGAAACCTTTTCAAAAAACGTCCAGTCTTTCTATCACCCCATTAGCCCCATCTACTCAGATGCCCCTCCTCACTTATCACTTAGGTGCAGTTCCAATGCCATCTTTCTAATTCTCAGGCAGACAGCACTTTTCTCTTTGGGCTGTGCGCAGCACTAGACACCATTCAGAGCACAATGTCACCTCAGTACTCTTCAAGGCCTGAACACAGCACTCCTAACACGAGGCCATGGCTCCTTCTGTTTCCCAGTTTCTAATAGGGCTGTGCTCGCTTGTTCTTTGAGGACTGTGAAGATGTAATGATCAAATCTTGCTTATGCCACGGCCTTTTGTTTTGAGACAGGATCTCACTGGGTATCCCTGGATGACCTGGAACTTGTTATGTAGATCAGACCCCAAACTCAGAGATCTGTTTGTCTCTGGTTTTCCAGTGATGGTATTAATGGCATGCACCACTGCGCTCAGCTCATAACACAAATTTTATGGCCCAAGGGTATCTTCTTTGCTTATTCCATGGTTTTAAGAATAGATGCTACATGGTCACATGGATAGAATTTATAGTTAGAAAAATGCACTTTTAAACTTTTTATTCATTATCATGTGTGCATGCATGCATGTGTGTGTGCATGCATTCATGTGTGTGCCACTGAACCCTGGAGTCAGAGGATGACTTTATAAAGCTGGTTCTCTCTTTAAGCCCTTTTTGGATTCTGGAACCCAAGCTCAGGTCACCATGCTTGCACAGCAAGCTTTTTTGCCCACTTAGCCATTTCGCCCACCCACATTCAGGTTTAGCCAACAGTGCTAAGCATATGGGAGGCTGTTAGTTATAAACACATGCATGTTGCACTAATTTGCTTTTAGATATTTTGTAAACACACACTTAAGACTATAGCAAGGATATCGCAATTTCGCACTTAAGAGAAGTGATGTTTATAGCTGAGTGTAGCTCTTAGCCTTCATCAAAGAATCATCTCTTTGCAGCAGACACAGACCATTAAAGGAAACCAAAGTTGGTCAAAATGCGAGAGCCACTGATTGTAGGTGCCCAGACCCAAGAGATACGTTTACAAAACAACTGCTGGATCAATGGCTTGGGGAACATTTTGGAAGAGGGGGTGGAAATGGTGTAAGTGTCAGGGGACCAGGAAGTCTGCTCTGATATCGATTGATCATGTCTCCTAGAGATTTCTACTAAGGACAGCTGAAAGAGAGAGAACTAGTTGTTCCTGGGGATGAGCCCCTCATTGGTTATCCAATGCCAAGTGGTCAGCCTTGAAGTCATATATGTAAAAGCAACACTAAATGGACTCAGCAAGTTGTAGTTATATGTATTTATACATATTTTTAACAATAGCAGAAGAAAAGAGGCCATGTTTTAGGGGGAGATAGGGAGTTACATGGAAGGGGTGGTAGTAGGAAAGGGAAGGGGGAAATTATGTAATTATATTTTAATTTTAAAAATAAAAATATATTCCAAAAGGAAATGTGGTGTTTTAATAATATAAGTATCTTCATAAATGTAAGGACTATAAATTGAATTTTGTCCCTTAGTAGAGTACAAATCAGCTGTTCTGAAATATTTTTGTGCTTATAAGTATGTATTCCTTTGTATGTGTGTACATGTATGTGAAGGCTAGAGTTTAACATGAACCTGGAGCTTGCCTCGCGGGCTAGTCTGTCTATTTAGGAAGTTCCATGGATTGTCACCTCTACCTTCCCAGCCCTGGGATTATAGTCGCATGCCACCATACCCTGTCTTTTCATCAAATTATCTCCTCAGTCCCTGAGACATTCCCACTGATTCATTATAGACATCTGTTGTGGTGTGAATAGGAATGGCCCACACAGACACGTGTGTTTGGAAGCTTGGCCATAGAGACCAGCACTATTAGGAGTTGAAGCCTTGTTGGAGTAGGCATGGTCTTGGAGGAAGCATGTCACTGTGCTGGTGGCTTCAAGGTCTTCTATGCTCGAGCTACACCTGGTGTGACACACAGTCTCTCTAAGCTGTCTATGGATC
>JADRCH010000036.1:5632569-5661575 GCA_019843965.1 Rhynchomys soricoides | reverse complement strand
AGCTACACCTGGTGTGACACACAGTCTCTCTAAGCTGTCTATGGATCAAGATGAAGAACTCTCAGCTCCTTCTCTAGTACCACGTCTGCCTGCACGCTGCCATGCTTCCCTTCATGGTGACAATGGACTAAACCTCTGAACTGTAAGCCAGCCCTAATTAAATATTTTTCTTTATGAGGTTTATGGTCATGTTGTCTCTTCACAGCAATTAAATCCTAACTAAGGCAACATCAGTTTCGGTTTGACAGGGAGGTCACAGTACCATGGTACCACAGATTTTTGTCATTGGCTTTTCCCACCTGGCAGTCTTGGCACTCACAGTTTTTCAAGTGAATCCCAGCTCTCACACACGTTTCTTGAAATTGATGACTTTTTTCTTAGCTACAGCAAGTGACGACCTCTTCAGAAGCAGAGAAATAAGCAGCCAGAAGTCTGACAGCTGAACATGTGTGCAAGTTCATTTATGTTCTCTGACTTATCTGCACTCCAAATACAACTGAAAGAAAGCCAATATACCTGCTTCAAGCTACAAAAATCACAGGAGTTTGGAATGAGCCTACTTCCAAACTGTACATACCACAGTTAAAGAAGTTTAATTTGTGGGCTGGAGAGATGGTTTGGGGGCTAAGAGCACTTCCTTCTCTTCCAGTGTATCAGGGTTCAGTTCCCAGCCCCAACATGGTAGCTCTCGGCATCCTGAGACTCCAATTCCAGAAGATTTGACACCTTCTTCTGACCTCCACTGTCTGCTTCAGCAGGGGGTGTACTTATAGACACACACACACACACACACACACACACACAATAAAATAAAGTATTTACAATGGTTAATTTATAATACTAATTGTGCCCTTATGTATATTTTCCTAAGCATGTATTATTTTAAAATTTTGCATTAGAAAAAAAATGTGATTGTTCAGAATGACCATGTAGACCTGTACTTTTTTTTTTTGGTTAAAATAAAATATATTTTCAGATGTTTCTCTTTCAGTCTTGATTCCCATATTCTTCCAAAAAGGGAGCTGGCTCTGAGCAGAGACTCTCAAATGGAAAGTTCATGTGTTTAAATCGCATAATAGATTGCTTCCTTTTTTGTAGCTGGAAACTTTGAGTTTCACACGGCAAGCAGATGCCGCCTCCATATTCATTAGCCTATAATGAATCTATTAATTGAATATGTAAGTTTGACTAATTAAATGGAAGACATTTCTTCAGATTTAAAGGGTAATAATAAAAAATTTAAATTGCAACACCAAATCAAGCATTTAAGAGTTGATAAATGTGAACTGGAAAGTGCACAATTCCAACATAAATTAGTTAATCGTCTCTGTTAATTTAGGTGAAATACATTAGTGGAAAGGTCAGTCCATTTGAGGCTTGATCTGTTTTTCAGATACTAAATTTAAAAAAGCAAGAGCAGTAGGAAATGAGCCCGCATCCGAACCCCAGCTTCCGACCCAGAGGCTGTGGAGTGGAACCCTGGTGATGAATACAAAGCCCAGGCCCCATCTGAATATCAATCAATACCCTGCATCCCCTTTGAAAATGTTCCAGTTTCCTTTCTGTTGTAATAAGATGCTTGGACCAAGCTCACAGCCTTATCACTGAAGGAAGTCTGGGCAGGAACTCAAGCAGAAACCATGGAAGAATGCTTCTTACAGGCTCACTCTTAGGTTCTGGCTTAACTAGCTTTCTTATACGGTCTAGGATCTCTGCTCAGGAATGGGGCTGCCTATAGTGGACTGGGCCCCCTTACGTCAATTAACAAGATATTTCCCCCACAGACACACCTATAGGCCAGTCTGATTTGGGTAACCCCTCAATTGAGGCTTCCTTCTTAGGTGACTGTCAAGTTGACAGTCAAAACTGACCTGACAGAGAGTAACTGAAGTCTCTGGAGTGGAGTCAGACATTAATACCTTTTTTTTTCTTTTTCTAACTCCCTAAATAATTGGAATCAAGGTTAAAAATCACTGGACTGTTCCATGAATGTCTGTCCCCAATGCCCTAGATCACAAGCAGGAGTAAGATGGCCAAATATATAAACATAAGAAAATAGCCAATATTACAAGTAATGGCTGTTTTTCTGCTGTGGGGAAAATGAACTGGTTTCTTCTCTGTTTTCTCTTTCTTCTTGAAGCAAAGAGTTAAATACTTAAGATCACATCATTTGGATCTGGAAAGCGAAAAGTGGTGTCAGTTCCCAGCATTTGCTTTTGGGAATCCCAGTTTATATAGTTAGTGCAATGGATCACAAGATGGGGTTAAGGAGAAGGTTCAGTCAGCACAGTGCTGTGGCTATAAGTTCAGTCCCCAGAAGCCATGTGAAAAGCTGGGTGTGGTGGTGCATGCTTAGCATCCACATGCAAGCAGACATGTGAAGAGAGCAGGGGCTCACTCACTGGCCTGTCAGCCCAACCGGATCAGACTCCTAACGAGTGAGTCTCTCTTTTAAAAAGTGTGATTAAAGTAGATAGTTTCTTAAGGATCAACACCCAAGGATGTCCTCTGCTCTCAAGGGCATACACATGAGATCTCTACACGTGGAAAACATCACAGGAATTTTTCTGTTAGGCCTCATGTTGGAAACTCCTGTGCTTATCTTTGGGGATTTGTATCTTTTCCCATAGCAATCAAAAGTACAAAGAGACCCATGGAAAGCCCTACAGAAACAATGGAAGGACTTTTGGTTTTTTCTGATATTGTCTCTCACAACCATTCTGCATTTCTCCTGAGGCTACCCAATGGGCTTACATATTTAGTTACCATCATTCAAATGCAGTACAAATTCAAGGATAGGGACATGTCACGTGTGTGTGTGTGTGTGTGTGTGTGTGTGTGTGTGTTCTTTATAAACTAGTATTCCCAGGTTTAACAACAGCAGCCTGGGAGTCACAGTCCCCCTGAAGGGGGACATATGCATTCCTGAAACAAGGCTCCTGGTTATTTGCTTCTGGGTGACCAAAATGGATACTCACGTCCTGTCCTTGAATGCCTCCGGGTTTTGCCCTGCGCCTTCCACACAGCATTTTTTGTTAAGAAGTAGATTATGTTCCTCCACTGCTACAAAGATATCCTCGTTTTCTTTTCAGTGGCCCCTCCTTCCCAGGATGCAATGGAGGACAACAAGGACTGTTCATTTAGTTTTGTTTTCTAGTGGCTCTGAATATGGGTCTTTAACCCCAACAGTACTGATGTTCACATGAGAACACCTTATTCCCCCAAAGATCCTTGGAGGTGAATGTCTACAAAAAGCCAGCACTTGGGAGGTAGAGTATGCAGAGAACGGAAGAGCTCTATGGAAAGCAACAAGAGCCACGCATTCCGTATCAAGGTGAGGGATTTTAAAAGTCAAAAGAAAACTGCAAACATAAAATGGGGGGGGGGATCTGAATTATATGTCAAGCACTTAAATGATTGGAAAACATCTATTATTATCTCCAGACCAGGGCTGCTAAGGTGACTCAGCAGGTAAGAGGTACCTGGTGCCAAGCTTACCACCTGAGTTTGGTCCTGGAGATCCACATGGTGGAAGGAGAGAACCAAACCAACTTTCGAGAGTTGCTTTCTGATCTTCACACGCACTCCATGAAATGTGCGGTCACAATCTTCCCACAACACAATATAAATGTAAAACTCTCCTATCCTGACACAGTAGTAATAGTTGTGCCTAATCTGTGACTCACACAGCTCTATCACTAAAGTCTATGTAAGCAGGATCTAAGTACATTTTCTATGCCATATTTTCTATGACAAATTTGATTTTTTAAAATATATTTTAATGACGTTCTTCCTTCTAAACCATCTTCAGTCTAAAAATTTTTGAATCTCCAAGATATTTTCCTGCAAACTAATTAAAATTAAATTTTAGCAAGATGGTTTTAGTATCAGGCAAAACACAAAGAACATTAAACTTATTCACCTGCACATACACACCATCAGCTGCAGAGGGCGCTGGTGCCTTTTCCTCAGGCCTGGCAGAAAAGACTGCCAGCTGGGATCTTCATTTCTTCCCTCTTTTAAAGTGTGGTTACTGATAAAACACACTGCTCAACTGTATACCTTGATCACTCATTGTAGCGTGTATGCGAAGTAGAAATGAGAATTACAAAAAACACAAATCTAGTTCCCACTTTTAAAATCATCTCCAAACATGGAGGATCCTTTTCAAAAGGAAAGTATTGTGCTCTGTATTAAAGCAGAGTTTTGGAATCCTAACCAGCCAGTAACCCACACACTGCAGCCACAGATCCTCCTTTCCATGGAATACAGTAACCAGAGGCCACATTAAGAAACGAGGGAGTTAATAGCTAGAGAATTTTTATAGCTAATAAATGGTCCAATCTCAGCCTCTTCTGGGCATTAGAAGGAAGAGCTAATTAAATGGGTGTTTAGATGGCCAATAAAAAAGTTAATATTGATGTTAAATAAATGCATTTGTTTTATAGAATTTTCATAATAGGTCCAAAATACTTCATTAAACATTTCTGGGTAAAAATAGGTAAAGCTCTTTATAAAAGCTTTTGTTAATGAATAAAATGTACTTCACTCTAAATATACTGTGTTAAGCTTATCCGTTTAGAATTTTCAGGAAACATTTTAAATAAAGTGGCGAGGCACATCCCATTGGAGATGGATGAGACCATTAGGAGACACTTAGATTTGAAATGAGCTCTGAGATCATTCTGCATACAACCCAAGGGCCCTGATTTTTTTTTTTTTTTAATATTTCAAACAATGTGCCTCTTTCAAATCATTAGACTTAAGGACATTTAAGGAACTGATTCGATTAACCCAGATGATAGAAAGGCTATAACGTGTGATTTATTTTTTTGAAGATAAATTACAATGCTAGCATATCAGTTAGAAAAGGTAGGCTGTCAGCATGGTTAGTGATGGAAATGGGAAGGCCATTAAGCAGGCCATCTGACACAGAGACTATTCCAGAACATAGAGGTTCAACAACCCAGCTGAATGTTCAGCTACCATTGAAACAAAGGTAGCTTCCTGGAGAGGAATCTTTGTGTTCCATTCAGGTTCCTTTGCTGATTTAGAAAGCACACTTCTTAATAAATACCTGTAAACTCTTTAAAACGTCTAATACGCAGCCCAAATTGTTACGGTTATATCCCTTAAAGAAGATCTTCACATAAAACCCAGGCCTCAAAATTACAATGTTGCATTCTATGTTTCAGGTGAGGAAATATGAGGCAAGAATTTATTTTCTCCTCTACAACTCCAGGATATTGGCTCCACTGGGCCTCATAAATTGTTTTCACAAGGAAGCAGAGCATTCTGTAGCTTAGGTTACCTGGTGCAGGGGGTTTCAAATGAGATGTATCCTAAACAATAAATAATTACAGATTGGGGAGGTTGGGAGGAGAACCGTTGTCAGGGTGGGAAAAAAATGCGTTGTAACCAAATCAGGGGCACAGACCAAAACTTAGAAATAGGAAGACTGTTTCCAAACTTATACGACCTGTGGAAGAAATGAGAAAATGACAAAACAAGATAATAAAGAAAAAGGAGAAAAGAAAGAAAACATTAAGGAGAGACAATGGAGAGGACCTTTAACCTAAGGAACATAAGTCCTGAAGGTCTACAAAACGTAGACTAAAGACGGATTACGGCTACAATATTCTGTTCCCTGCTAAATTTTGTTCCCACCTTGAAGTGAAGCTGTTGGTCAGAAAGTGGCTGTAATCTTGAGTTTAAGATGTGGAGGTTTTCCCTTCTTGATACATGAAGGAAAGCATTTGTACAATTGCTTGAATGTAAACATGCATAGCAAATGATGGGACACGTAACAAAGCTTACAGCCTCAAAGAAAATGTGCTCTCTACTTGGAGAAGGTAGGCAAGTTTCGTCCACAGGCGGGAGTAGACAACTGTAGTACTTCTGCTCAGATCAGTCAATAGGAATACTGTAATTACAGTGCCTTGTGTTGTTTTAGGAACCAAGGAAGGCAGATGGGAAATAGAAGACTGGTCCTGTGCTGATCACTTCACTGTCTAATTAGAAAGTATTAAGGGAAAGGGGCCAAACCAGCTGTCATTGAGCATGACCTAGGAGATGTCCAGAGATGCTAAGTCAAGACACACTCCCTTACCTTCCAAGATAGAACTCAATTTGTCTGGATCAAATGTTGATAATCCTATGACCCATACATATTGACTGGTCTTTCAAATTACAGGAAGCAAGTAAAATTACAGGTAGCAGGTAAGAGATGGGTCAAAAGAGAAAACTTTGGCTTATGCTCTTAGACAATCCTTCCAGACCATTTTCAGCCATCCAGCCCAACACAAGTTTCCCCCTTTTCTTTTCTTCCTCAGAAACTTCTAATGGCTTTTCAGTACTTCCATCATTAAGATCCCCAGAAGCATTAAGGTTCCCTCAGCCTGGCGTTAACTGCCTTACCAGCCTTGTTTGCTGCTCCTCCAGTTGCATCTGATGCTCCCTGGAACATTCTTGCACACTCTGTTCAGGTGGCTTTGCAGACTCTGCCACAGTGTCCTACCTCTACCAGTGAAGTTTCACTTCTCTAGCTACAAGCAGGGCAAAGGTCAGCTTCCCTAGATACTCAGCCTCCGTTTTGGTGAAGCACCGAGGTCTTTTCCTTGCTCCACTTTTGAGAGCTGTCCCTCTTGTAGTCAGTGATCTACAAATCTATAGGAAAGGTGGTTAGCTCACTGGGGAGCAAAGCTCTTCATCTAGTTTTAAAGTGACCTCCAGCACTGTGCCTGCTTGGAAGATGGGGAAAATACCTTTGAACAAAACAAATGGACAACAAAACTAAAACACCCCAAACAACTACAACAACAAACCAAACAAAGAACAGCAACAAAAACTATTTATTTGCTGGGGCTTTTGCTCTTCCTTCACCAAATCCTGAGATCAACCCCCCCCACACACACACACACATACACACACGCTCTCTCCTTCTGTAAGGGAGGATGAACTTCTGATCCTATTGCCTCCACCTCCCCAGTGGGATGCTGGTGTGGTGCTGACAATGGAACCCAGCATTCTAGGCAAGCCCTCTACCGACAGAACTATCTTCCCAGCCAGTTTTTCTTATTCTTTCTCAGTACCTGGTCTTCTACAGCTTACATAAAAGGGATTCTCAGGAGTGTATTCGGTTATTAAGACACACTCTTTGGCCATAAATGTTCCTTCTGAGTGGGAATCTCTCAACTGCCCAAATTAAGCTGTATTATTGCTCTACAATGCAATACACTCGGGTCACTTTAGATACTCTGAATTCTCAGAGCCTGAAATTTGTCTCACAAACTCAAGACAACAGCATTCTGTTTGCATAGAATCTAAGCACTAATCTTTAGTAATGATTAATGAACACATCTAAAGTAAGTGTTTTGTAGTGAACAACATGCAAAGAAATGATTCTGAGTCAAGGGGTTCTAACAATGAGGTGAGAGTGAAGCAGTTGCTTGAGAGTTCAGAGTCTTCCACAGGGAAAAAAAAAAAAAGGAGGAATCGGTGTGGATAAAGCTGTGAGGCTTTTGCAGGGATGGAGGCAGAAAGCCCTATAAAGATCTATATGGGGCCAAGATACTAGTCCAATGATTCTCCCACCCTATCGGGAGTGAACTGTCTAGGTTCCTGATCCCTGATCAGCGCCCATCTTTACTTATCTATAAGGTTGCTTGTAGGACAAGAAAGGATGGAGATAGAAGCTCGACCCGGAGGTCTGACAGGATGCCCAAAAGAGCAACAGAAAATCCCAAGTGTTTCTGGGTGTGGTTGGGACGAGGAAAGGAATGGGTTGGAAGGAGACCATCAAGACCTGGAACTACCCAGGCAACCCAAGGCAGATGAAGCCCACAGCCTTAGGCACAGCTCGGCCCGGCAGAGGGCAGCAGTTGGGCTGAGAAGCCTGGCGGGGGCCAGCGCGGCGTCGGCGGTTCCAGAAGGTTCTCCTTGGGAGTGTGGGGAGCATCTATCACCCCACCCAGCGGCCACGCGCCCTTCGCGCCACGTGGAAGGCTCGGCGAAGGCTCTCTCGGGCTGCTCGGGGCCCCGGGGGTGGAGAAGAGCGAGTGGAAGGGCGCGGGACTCGGCGAGGACCGGAGCTCGGGAGCCTCTCCTCCAGGCCTGCCAGCGATAAGGCTCGCGGGGCCGCCATCGGCCGGAGCGCGGGACCGCGCTCCGCGCTCCGGCCGTCGAGGCCCCCGGGGACGACCGCGGGAGCGTGGGCCGCGGACTTGACCGTGCGGGCGCCGCGCGCGGCCGTATGCAAATGTCCTCATGGGCCGGCCCCCCGCGCCAGTGGGCCGCACGTCCAATAAGAAGAGCCCTCCCCCCGCTTGACACCTGCTTATATACAGCGAGCGCGCCCAGGCCGCGCAGCGCCCCGCGCACACCCACCTGCGGCCGCCCATGACTTCCAGCGAGATCGCCATGCCCGGCGAGGTGAAGGCCGACCCCGCCGCGCTCATGGCCTCGCTACAGCTCCTGCCGTCTCCCACGCCCAACCTCGAGATCAAGTACACCAAGGTAAAGCCGTCCCGCGGACGCTTTCTAGACGCTTCCTCTGGCTCTCTTCAGAGGCTGGGACCCGGAGGTCGCCTGTCATCCCCGCGCCTCCCCAGGGACCCCGATGCTGGCTTCTGAAGTCCCGCCCTGGCTTGAGGAGCTTCTGCGGGGGTGGAACCGGTCCTAACCAGAGGGCAGCGCGGGGATCGCCGGCGGCGGCGGACGGTGGTGACGACCTCGGGACTGCCAGGGGAGGTGGGATTTCTCAGAGCAGACCTGGATCTGGTTCTGGGGTCCCCTACGACTCCTTAGAGCCGGCTAGGGTCCGGTCCTGGGGTCCCCTAGATGTCCCTAGGGCAGAACGAGGCTTAGTTCTGGGGTCCCTTAGATCTCAGAGCAGACCGGAGTCCGGTTCTGTGATCCCCCAAGTTTTATCAGAGCAAATGGAGTTCGGTTCTGGGGTCCCCCAGGTCTCCTCAGAGCAGTCAGGACACCGGCTTGCGGGGGTGTTCCCCTGGGTTTCCTCAGAGCACACTGGGGTGCAGTTCTCCCGGTCCCTCGGTCTCAGAGCAGACTGGGGTTCCCCGCCAGGGTGGCATTGCAGTCCGGTGTCGCCCCGCGGTCCCTCGGGTCCGGGGCTGCGTGGCCGCGCAGAGTTAGCTTCCCTCAGAGCCAAATCACTGAAGGATTGTCAGGACCCGAGAGACTTCGCAGGGGGACCTGGCCGAGACGCAATAAGTCTATGCCAGGATTTCCCCGGGATTTTGTAGGCAATAAAGGGAAAACGACCGAATTCGCACAAGTTAGCGAGATCACTTTTGCACTGATAAGCCTAATGATTTTTTTCCTAACGAATTCTGACATCTTAGTTTGTCAAGCACGAATTATTGTTGTTAAACTGCTTTAAAAAGCAATAGACGCCTGCTGCCCCATGTAAATATATCCACCACCACCACCGCTCTCAGGGGGGAAAAAATCCATGAGGGGAATTTGTGAAATACAAACACAAAGGGATTGAATGTTACAGCAAAGAGGCGAGTGTAGCCTTTAAAGCCACACTTCTTGAGAGTTTATTTTAGAATTCTCTTATTTGATTTTCATTCCTTTGGCAAACTTTTGCCAGTTAAATGCAGCGCACGCACTCGATACAGCTGATACGTGTTCCACCGCGGGCGGTAGATGATACGGGAAATGTAGAGAAGTTAAGTTGTTCGCATCTGACAACTGTTCCGGTTGAAAGAGAAACGCAAAAACATCGTTTCTAAATTTTTGTTGCATTGCGTTTCAGAATAAGAATCAGTAGGATTCGTATTTTTGAATGTGGATTTAGGTGGATTTAATGTACCTGTTAGCTTTTAGATGGTGTGACAAATTTTTGAAAGCCATTTTAATGAGAGGTCGTTAATGGTTATAGCCCTTTAGGCATTGTTTGCATAACAATAGTGCCAGTGTGTGGCACATCTCCGGGTTTAGGAACAAGCCAGAGAAGCATGCACATAAAAGTTTTGTTTTATGAGGGTCCCTAACCTCTTCAGATGCGCTTTAGAGATCTTAAGAGGCAAGATCCACACGTGATTCCGGAGGGTTTGTTTTACACTTACTTTTGATCAGATTATCCTAACAGCCCCTGAAAGTCTGCAGTAGATATCTTTTTTCAGAATTTCATTTGGAAGCTCCTACAATTCTCCTTTTCTCTGGCCACCCCCTCTCTTCTCTCTCTTGTTCTACCCCAGTAGGAAAGACAACTGATTTATAGCTAATTGGAGCCTTTAATGTCGGAGTCTTTTTAGCTCCGTGAAGACTTTTATCCAGTATCCACTTTCCCACTTATTACCAAGAAAAACAATCAGAAATGAAATAATGGATTGTAACTTGATTCTTTAATTTGTGGGGAGGAGGCGCCTTATTTTTTGTCTTGACAAACAACCCTCGTAAATGGTGGAGTAACACTCATCTACAGGCGAGCTCTTTCACAAAAACTTGTAAAATCAGGTATCTGTGGGCACTCCCAGCAGCTTCTGTGCTCAGCTCTTTAGTGAGACTTCTACACTTTCTAAGACAGGAATCACGAACAACCAGTTCTAGTTCATTTTATTTTAACAGAAAGAACAGTAGCTGCTCTTTTGGTATCCTAAGGTTTTTTTCTCCCTCTCTTCAAAGAAAGAATTAGAAGGTCTTTTAAAAATTCACTCATGATCAAAGTGAGGGGAAATATATTAACAATTTCAAACAGAACAATGAACAAGGTAAATGGGCAATCCTTTAGTGGTATTATATTTGTTAGGAAAAAATTTAAAGGTATTATGCCTTGGAATCTGTTGAAAAAAAGGAAACAAAACATTTGCATCAAATAAAGGTACTATGCAGCAAATACATTTATAATTAATTTTGTCTTGTTCTTATTGAATGATACTATAATATGTTTTTTCTATGCGATTTGACAAGAATATAAACTAGTGACCAACATAACTGGCCAGATTATGAGAATTTAAAAAATATATTCTTAGACTATTTTGCATTTGTGATCCTGTATTTATCTATGTAGCCATTTTCATCCTTTTACTTCTTCCAAAATGACTTTGCACTTTTAAAATAAGGGAATGGGGAAAATAGTCAATATTATGTTAATGCCAATTTCTCTCAAAGGTTCTGTGAAAAGTGCTGTGAAAGCCAAGTTCCACCTGGAAGCATTCTGAAAGAGCGTATGTGTTGCTTTCTATTGGCTTTTAAGCAATGGTATTCCATTAAAAATAAAATAAGCCTGCTGCTTGCTCCAGGTTCTAGTATCCAGATTAGACTAAGGATAAATGACAGTAATGCCTTTGGAATATGTCTATTTTCTTTTTCTTCTAATACAGGAACCTAGACCCCAAGTTTCTTAAATGATTCTTGCTAAGAAATGGGGGTTTTGTTTGTTTCAAGACTTAGAGTCAAGAAAGAAGACTACTGCTATAAAGCAATCTTGGAGGGCACCCGTGTGCAGCTGAGAGAACGGATGCTCCTCTGTGTTCTTTGAAGACTGCTTAATAGCTGATCTGACTGCGTTTAGCTGTGCATTTCTCAGTTACGTTTTTCTGAGTTATTTCTGTTTCATCTGCCTGTCTTTTGTATTGCCGGCCAGGCCATGTTCTGGGAGCATACACGTTGTAAAACTAAAGCTGAGCATTCTCCTAAGAACTGCCCCTGACTTAGGGGAGGGGTGGGGCCTCTCTTCCTCTCAGGATCTCCCTTCTTTCTCTCTCCCTTTTGCAGATTTCCAGGTTTAAAAAGTTTATTTCACTTCTACTTTTCTGCTTTCTCTGCTGGCTCCATCTTTGCTTCTAGTCTACTTGTTCACTCTTGGAGTGAGCAACTGAAAAATGTCTGTAGCTAGCAACATACAGGGTTCTGTTCTCCCAGCATGTGATGCTATGGAGAGGTAAGGGTCCTCACCGAGGGCAGTGTTGGGCACTGTATGCTACACCTACAAGAGAAAACACAAAAGGCAGCTCACTGGGGAAAATCAGGACAAACGTACATCTGGGTACCTACTATTTATTCTTTTATTTGTTCATTTAATAGCCTTTAAATAAGTACACTCTATTTCCCGGGGTCAATTTCAACTCAGTTCAAAGGGTTTTCGAGGGCCATGTTCTTAACAATAGTGTAAATTGGATTATGGAACATCTGCCTTCCAGGAACTTAAAGTCGTATTAGGAAGATTGAGTGCCAAAATTTTCTTGTCAACATAGCAGTAGATCAGTTGATCAGTGCAGTGAAAATGTTTGCAATGTCGCTTGCATTTTCATAGGGCCGATTGCTTTATTTAGCACTTTCTCACACACATACACATACACACACACACACACATTTTAATTTTGTAAAATTCTTTGGAAGAAAATAAAAATAGAAATGATTGATAAGGGAGAACTTGGCCTTGAATTGTGAAAAAAGATAGAGCATTCCTGTCATACTTTACTTTTCTTATTTATGAAACATTTTTAAATGTAGAAAGCATAAATCTCCACTTTTTTTGTGTTGCTTCTAATGGAAACAGGAGAATATGGAACTGATCTACTCCCCTTTAAAGAGTCACCTCTATAATTTTTCTCAAAATACATTTTAATTTTAAGTGTATTTGGGTATCCCTGAGCATGTCTATACTACATGTGTATGAGTGTCTAACAGAGCCCAGGGGAGGGTATCGGATCCTCTGAAGCTGGAGGTTGTGAGCCACTTGAGGTGAGTGCAGGGAACCAAACCCAGGTCCTCTGCAAGAACAGCAAGTGCTTTCAAACGCTTGAACCACATTCCTAGTACTACTTTTGTAATTCTTGATTCATTGACCTTAATTTACTATTTGTTATTTTTGTTATTCTTGGCCTTTTGGATCTTGCCATTATGGATCTCATTCTAAACTTTTATTCCAAATCTTACTCGTGGTTGTTCTGCTAGTAAAGTATCCGTCCAACTGCCTGTATATATCTGTATAGAGAGGACTTTTAGTGTCCTTCCCCCTTTCAGAGTCTAGGAGGATGGCCCAGTTGGTAAAGTGCTTGGCCTGCAAGAACGAAGGCCCGATATCCTCTCCTCACCATGCATGCAAAAAGTTGGGTGAGACAGCCCACGCCCATAGCCTCATTGCTGGCAATATGGAGACAGGAAAATCCCCAGGGCCTGCTAGCCTGCCAGACTGGCTGAATAGGTGAGTTCCAGATTCAGTGAGAGGCTTTGTCTTAAAAAATAAGGTGAAAAGTAGTTGAGGAGGATATCTGACATTGACCAATGACCTCCACATCTCCCCACACACACACACAGTAAAATACTTTTTAAAAATAAATATACAGCTTTTTGATGTTTGCATCATTTCTTTTTAACAAACAGTAACTAAATAATGTCGTTATGGGACTTGGCTTAGATAATTCTCCTGAGGCCCTGACTTTCTACTTCAGAGACTGGGGTTATCACATGAAGCCATCATTTACTGAGACACTTCTATTTCATAGAATGATGAACAATAGTTTTTCTGTTTCATTGAAGACTTAGAAACCTGCTCTGTGAAGTCTAACTTCAGTCTAGCCAACCTTAAGAAAAGCCAGACACCTATACTTGGTTTTCTCTCTTTTCCATTAGTGAATATCAATGATCCAACCATGACCAAGTCAATAAGCATCTCAAGTCCCAATGCTGTTCTTCCTCAGTAGAAAAATGAGGTGCAAATACTGATGTGTGATTTGTTGTTGTTGTTGTTGTTTGTTTGTTTTTGTCATTTTACTAACAGATTTCTGTGGTGAACAGACTCTACACAGCCCACCTGGTTTTGTAAATATAATTTTGTTGTAACATAGCCCTGTGTGTTCAGTAATGTATTGTCTATGGTTTCATCGGGACTTGCAATATCAGAATTGAGTCTTTGTATCAGAGAGCACATGGCCCAGATTTTGAGAAAGTTTACAAGCCCTTGACATGAGAGAAAAAAAAAAAAAAGAAAGGGTTTAAGCTAAAATAGGCCTTTGATCAAATCCTGGTCGAGCATGTATTTCTTGACTATGTGGACAGTTAACATATATTAAACACATGGTATCAGGTCTTAGAAAGGAAGTAGTCAAGAGTATATATGGGCATCTTCTCTCAAGGAGTTTCTTTACTGAGGTTCAGTTTCTACATTGATCAAAACTGGAGTAGTAGTGCCTACTTCTCAGGGCTTTCTTGAGTACTAAACAAGAAAGTATTGATGTAGACAATCAGCTGATGGTAATCTTTTGCTTTACAGGCATAATTATTTCATTTGGACATAATTATTATATTTGTAGTTCCAAATTTAAGGTTGCCAATTTTAAGAAAAGTCAGAATTGAGTTCTTAGATGTTTACAATTTATTCTCACTCAGAGAGACTCCCTCATTGTTTCTTCAGCAGGTTGTTGTATTTTTCAAAAAGTCACTAAATTGATTTTCCAGCTAGTGTTTTAATAACAAATTCTTTATCTGAATCTTGAGTCAAGATTTAACATTAATATGTTCAGTTGGCTGAACTGAAATGCCAAGTTCTGAGTACTTTTAAAATAGTTTGAACAAAAACGTAGCCAGGACTCTGAAGGTAGTTATCTTTTGGCAATGGAATAGTGTCTTTGATTTATGTAATGTGAAATTGAAAAAACATTCACTGGCTTTGACTACCCAAGATAGTGCCTAAATTTGGGAGTGGAGGACAGTCATCTTCCAGAAAGTGAAATATCTCCAGTGACTACTTGACAGCCTTCCTGGCCTCTTCTTAATTTCTTTCTTTATGGTGACAGGTCACTTGAGACCCTTCATTTCCTCTCAAGCACAGGTCTAATGTCAACAGAGTGGGCTGTCATTGTGCCACTTTGACTAATTTTTAGTTGCCTTTCATACATCCCCCAAACCCCACTCTATGTAACCGTTCAAATATATTAAAGTTTCCAAATTGGGAATTTCTTCTCTCTGGTATTTATTGTTTGTCTTGTTTCCTTTTTAAATTATTAACTTTTTTCCTAATAGGTGAGCTCTCTGCCACCAAAACTACTAGAATTTTAACTTTCACTAGTGTTATTCACTGAAGTCTCTGTGTCACATGATTTGAAAACACTCTCAAGCTTTGGAAGTTCCTGTGGGAATAACAATTGAGTGACTGCAGCACCCTGACTTCTGCTGGGCTCTTTATGCTTCCCTGGGACTCACATGGGAGTTAATTGCCCTCCTTGCAGTGTGGATAAAAATGAGAATGTCTTGGGGAAAACATTCTTATTTTTATTTGAGAAAGAAGCCTTCCTGCTACAGCAGTTGGACATTGGTGCCTGGAGCATTATCTGCTCAGCTTCCCTACCCACACGCTATCTGACTTTTGGAGAACCCAAGTAGAAGGTTCTTTATTCCTAGATCTTCTGAAAGACAGAGTTTTCTGTCATATGAAACTATAAACATTTGTCTCTTATTTGTAAGAACTTAGGGGAATGTGAATATAAAATTCCTTCTAATATTAATTACTAAAGATGAGAAAACATTTCAGAATAATTAAGAGATTGTATTTATATATTGAGCCATAATTTTTATTTATCTAGCCTAACCCTGCATATTTCAAGTTTGATACTTCAAAGCATTTTGCTTGAAGTATCCTGAAGATTAAACCAAGACAAAATGCTGAAGGTTTCAAATCCTTTCCTATAAATAGGACTGCCTCCAGGAAGTAAGCCTGACACAATATTAAAAATTTAACAAACTCACTTATAGACAAAAATAACCTAATTTTCTCTCTTTTTCAGCCACCAGGGTTTATTCCAAATCTATGGACTGGGTATGATGATGTAAAAACTTAGGGTAAGAAGGCGCAATAATAAGACATTGGCTAGGGAAATTAAATTGAGAAATGCCTTTGTGAATCTATGGGAACAACTGGAGGCCTCTCCGTAGGTGTGAAATTTGGACTTCCTCAGTACGTTCTTTGTTGAAGGAGATTAGGAGTCAATACAAAACTTTGGTTTCATTACCTACCGAACACAAAACTGAGCAATTCTGCCTCACCTGTTTTTGAAGCCTGATATCCACTACACCAATGTAACTTGGTAGAGAACCTTTTCAATTTTTTTAAATTTTAGATTCTTTATTTTATGTGTGTGTTGCTTGAATGTTTGTCTGTGTACCATGTCTGTGTCTGGTACTTAGGAAGGTCAGAAGAAGGTGGTAGAATTCTCTAGAATTAGTTATGGATGGTCGTGGTCAACATGTGAGTGATGGGAATTGAATCCAGATCCTCACGTGCTCTTAAGTACTGAGCCATCGTTCTAGCTCCAGAGAAAGTGTCTAATTGTATTACCTAGGGCCAATTTGATTTTTAACTGTATCTGGAGCTAATCTTTTGCTACCTAAATTTGCTTATTCATTTATCAATTTAGCATTTATTAAGACCTCTTTTCTATAAAACTTTGGTAGTTACTGTATGATGCAAAATGATACATAGATGTGGTCATCACTGAGAAGAACCTGAAGAGAAGTCCCACTCAGTCACAGAGTGAGGATGCTCACATAAGTGACTCTCATGTATGATCACAGAATAAAAGTGTATCAAGTGCTTGAGGGGTCAGAAATAAGGAGACTTTTCAGGCTAGTTGAACAGGTCACTGTATCATTAGAGTGTCTACAAGAGGAACCAATTATATAAAAAGGTGTAGGTGGTAACACACGTGTGTGTGTGAGAGAGAATGTGAGTGTGTGTGTGTGAGTGTATGTGAGTGTGTGTGAGTGTGTGTGAATGTGTGAGAGAGTGTGTGTGTGCTAGAGTATGTGTGAGTGTGTGTGAGAGTGTGTGTATGTGTGAGTGTGTGAGAGAGAGTATATGAGTGTGTGTGTATGTGTGAGTGTGTGTGAGTGTGAGTGTGTGTGAGAGTGTGTGTGTGAGTGTGTGTATGTGTGAGTGTGTGAGAGTGTATGTGAGTGTGTGTGAGTATGTGTGAATGTGTGAGAGTGTGTGTGAGTGTGTGAGAGTGTGTGTGCGAGAGTATGTGAGTGTGTGTGCGAGAGTATGTGTGAGTGTGTGTGAGAGTGTGTGTGTGAGTGTGTGAGAGAGAGTATATGAGTGTGTGTGTATGTGTGAGTGTGTGAGTGTGAGTGTGTGTGAGAGTGTGTGTGTGAGTATGTGTGAATGTGTGAGAGTGTGTGTGAGTGTGTGTGAGAGTGTGTGTGCAAGAGTGTGTGTGAGTGTGTGTGAGTGTGTGAGAGAGAGTATATGAGTGTGTGTGTGTGAGAGTGTGTGTGAGTGTGTATATGAGTGTGTGTGAGTGTGTGTGTGAGAGTGTGTGTGTATGAGTGTGTGTGTGAGTGTGTGTGTATGAGTGTGTGTGTGAGAGTGTGTGAATACAATAATAATTCACATCACAGATGATTTCCTCAATCTGAGGTTGAAGCTGCCTGTAGTAGGAGATTCATGACACACACCTAATTTACCTGACATCATAGTTTAGTATGCTATAGAGGACGGCTTGTACACGCCAACATAGAGCGTCTAGAGCTGCCACTCCCATCCAGAGTCACCTGAGGCTGTTAGTTCACATTCCCCACCCCACCCCCCACCCCACCCCCACCCCACCCCCGCTGCGGAAAAGAGCAGCATTTGAAAGGTGGTTTCTACTGAGTGGATATAGATTGCTTTTAAGCATAAAATTGAAAATCTTAAGTGATGTCCTCATGAACTGGAGACCATCTGTAATTATCACATTTTAAAGAGTTGCACTGAGACCCTCCTGCAAACCCCTACCGTTCTCTGTTTTATCCTTAGAGATATTTATCTTACCCATACACATAGGCGAACCCATAAACAATGTGGTGTTGTTTTGCTAAAATGTTTTGTGTAAGTGGCACCATGTTACATATATCTTGTGATATATTTTGCTTTGCTAGCATCATAGTTTCATGGTTCACCTGAGTTGTCAGGAGTACCTATAACTTATTCACTGTCATGACTGTAAAGTATTTCATACTGTATCTATATCCTAATTTTAATTTACTCAACTATCGACATTTGAAGCATTTTCAATATTTTCTATTAAAAATGATGCTGTGGTGAGCAGCCTTCAGTATGTCTCCTTATATAACTCATTAAGAGCTTCTAGAATATACACATTCCAGAGATTTGCTGGCTGATGACTGTATGCTCTAAAGGTTCCAATGGAAATGCCAGGCTCCCGTCTATTACGTAAATCTCCATCTTTACTATCAGTCCTCCAGAGTCCCCACGTTCCATGTCCTCAGCTGTACTTGAGATCTGATACTTGGCAATCTAATAAGGATGGAGTGCCGTCTTACTGCTTTAAGATGACACTTACTGCTGACATTTTCTTGATTTCTTGTGACACTGAGCGACTCATATATTCACTTGCCATTTGGCTTGTCTCCTAGATAAACCAGCTTTTATTTTCTTATTTTTATGTGTATATGTGTTAGTGTTGATTTATAGTAATTTTTTCATTTTCAGAATTGCAGTCCTTTGTCAGATATCTAATGTGCAAATGTTTTCTTCTTGATTATATTCTTTGTCATACTTTTTCTCTCATTATCATAAAGTTTAAATGCAAATGAAGAAATTTTGTTTCTTGACTAAGATATGCTTTGTAATTTGAAGTGCTTCAGGGTGTTCTTATATTGTTCTGAAAGTTTTATTTTTATTATTGGAAGTTTTGTTTTTTTGTATTCATGTCATGCTCTGCTTGGAATTGGTATTTGTTTATGTGCAAGGATGCATAAATGTGAAGGGCAAATGATGCAGCTTATAGAAAGTCAGATATATTAATGCATACATTATTTTGCTTTGTCTTTGGATTTTGTTCAGTGTAATCCCATAATACAATTAGGAAGTCAGATTGTATGCTCTCCAAGCCTGGTCTTCTCTATTATGGGAGACTGTAAGAAATTGATGGATAATTTTAATATCAGTTTCCCTAAACTAAGAACCTAGCTTCTAAGTGAACTTATTTTAAAACATCAAGACAATGTTTATTACAGTTCAACCAAGTCATA
The DNA here is from genome assembly GCA_019843965.1 of Rhynchomys soricoides. Lineage (NCBI taxonomy): Eukaryota > Metazoa > Chordata > Mammalia > Rodentia > Muridae > Rhynchomys > Rhynchomys soricoides. Next base: position 5,642,573 of record JADRCH010000036.1, on the reverse strand, counting down.
TTTAATTATTCTTATAACATGCTTACATTTTCAATGACTATAAGTGCTTATGCATTAAGCATTGTTACGCTGACATTATAGAAATGTCAACTACTATTGTTCTTCCTCTATAGGACTTGTTTATTCTCTGTCTCTTGCTTTCTATTTCTCTTCAGTGAGTACACACACACACACACACACACACTCACACACACAACATTCAGTTTTGAAAGACCGTGGTGATTAGAAAAGTCTTTCATTATAAGCTGATTGTTTATAGGTTATGGAGAAAGCATGTCGAGGTGACAGTTTGAAAACGTAACATCTAGTCCAAAGTACTTTTTTAAAAAACGAAATGAATTCAGGGGCTAAAGGGATGGTTCAGTGACCAAGAGTGCTAGCTGCTCTTCCAGAGGACATGAGTTCAATTCCTAGCACCCATGTGGCAGCTCACAACGATTTGTAACTATAGTTCTAGGATATCTGACACCCTCTTCTAGCCTCTTTGGATACTCATTCATGTGGTACACGGGCATATACAGGCAAACACTCATATACATAAAATAAATATAAGTAAAATTTCAAAAACAAAACCAAAAAGCCCCAACTAAGTGTGTGTTTTATCCTGTGTAGAGAAGTTGAATTATTCCTTAGCATCAGGGTTGAAAATCACATCATAGTACTTCCCATTTTAATACTTTAACTCGTGTTTTAAAGGTCAAAGCTTGTGCACTACACATTTAACTTTGTGTTTGGATTCTGCAGGCAATATGATTCATACAGTTGCATTTGCCTGTAATTACAAAGATGTATCAGAGAGATTCTCTGACTGTGACATGGAGTCCAGTCCCTCTGGGTGTAGTCTTCTGTAACACCTAACAAAGTTGTCTGCATGATATACTTCTCCACAATGAACATCTGTTGCCTGTGTGCCCATATTATATATTTGTATTTCTTTGAAATTGTAGGACTTTGTGTTAGAGATTATACTTCTGTAATTCTATTACTAAATTGTAAATTCTTATTTATCAAGATTTATCAAAAGCATGGAGCTCTATGTGTAGCTATGTAGATGCTTTGGAAATGTTTGCTGAATAAATGCCTACTGTATAATTTATTATTAATAGCTATCAAATGGGCACTGATTCACATATGAGTATAATTAATTCCTATGGCAATCCTATGATACGAATATTATAGTAATATGTTCCTTTTATAAGTGAAACCATTGAGCATATTTAAATTAAATATCTTTTCCTGGCTCCTCAACCATAGTAGGTAACGATGCCAGCATGCTGTCCTCTACTTTACTGTTGGAAACAGCAAGAAATGCACAGGAACTCTAAGGAAGAAATCCAATCTGGACCATCAGCTCAACTGACTGTTAACAATGCATTCCAATCCTAGTTCTTTGACTACAAATCCCAAATTTCCAGTTGATTAGCACTTTCTGTGGTCACTAGTAGCAACAGTTTGAATGGTTAAAGAGAGAAGGCCCGAGGGAGTGAACAATCTGACATACTAGGTATGAACCACCTGGGTAGGTGTGATTCTGCAGGTGACTGTAAAGACAGAGGGTGTTGGAGGATTCTCACAGGCTGAGGACTCACACACTGCCCTGAACAACACCTGTTTGCTTGCTGCTTTTTCCTTTAAAAGATGTTCTTCTTTGTCATGGTTATGGTGATTCCCTTGGCAATGGAGGATGTGCGCCATGATTCATTTCTTTTTGGTAGCTCCCCTCCCTCGGCTGATTATTTTATGTAATGTTATTGTTACTTTCCAGAGTTAATTTTCCAGAAAGGGTTGAGTGGAGATGCTCACTTTGGCTGCCTATGAGGGCTTAACACTTGTCCAGTTCCATGGTTACTACATGGGCCTGAGCATGAACATGGAGCAGCACAGTCGAGGTAGTATCCAAAGCTTTTGAATAGGGCCAGTGATAGAGGGAGGAGCTGACTGGGTGCATGACTACCTTTTCATTGTGAAATGGCTCAAAACTCCTATGCAAAGAAATGCTGACTGTGAGCTGTCTCCTTGGTGGCATCCTCAGAGCTTTTACATTCCTTTCTTCATTTTCAGAGGAGCTTTTTCCTCTGCACATCCCCACAGCCCCATCCCTCCTCACTCTTCCACCTCCCTTTCTTCATACCCACTTGTCGTCTCTTCTGTGTCTCAAAGTGTTTCTCTTGGGACAGACCTTTGATAATAGGCAGCCCTGGTTAGACTCATTTACCTGGTTTTATAAAATAGCTGGTTGCGATGGGCAACCTTTGTGGTTCTCTCTCCCAGCTCTTGGCCTAGATGGTCTTTAGGGAAACCAGAAGCAGTGAACATGGAGTAACCGCATTTGACTTCTATGAGCCCTCTTGAGAATTTAGTAATCACTTAATGGATTGAATTGATGGCATACCAGATAACAGCCTGGGTTGCATTAAATTAACCTTTGCAAATGGGCATTTATTGGTGTACTCTTAAAGAACTACATGTGTTGGCAGTAATTGCTCTTCCATGTTCCTATACACTGATAGGTGTTTGCACTGAGTGAACATTTTCTCAGATTAGAGCCTGGGTGGTAGTTTTCGCCATTTAGTGGTGTGTGTCATTGTGTTCGGCACACTGAGCATAAATCCTGTCTTGTAAACAGCAGGGAGACTAATGAGGTTTGCCCACATTCGGGTGTCATTACCAGGAATTCCAACAGAGAAAAAGAGAAGGCTTAGAAAAGAAGTGCACAAAACAGATTTGGGGACCTTTGATGATCTGCTTTAATGAGAGAGATCATCGCTTGGAATTTACTGTAGATGTCTATAGGCAAATATAGGCAAGAGAAATAAATATCTTACCTTTACTGAGCACTTGCAAAGTCACTAACTTAGTTTTCCAGAGGGACAGTGTGGGTGTGATTTGTATTTCTGATTGTAAATGGCCTAAAGAGAAAGATTTGTGAAGCAGCACGTCTGTAACCGTGGGCATGTCATTTACTTACTTGGACCCTCATCATTTCAGTCAATTAAAGCATACCAAATTCTTACGTGAAGCCTTCCAAAAGGTAATGTTTGAGATTTATTTCCAATATATATCTTACTACTATTAAATGATGTGGATTCTTGATGATGTTGTTCACACTTTCTTCCTGAACTTGAATTTTCTTGCTTTGAAATTACTTATTTTTATTAAAAATGTCTTCCCATACAAAACATTCTTTCCCCTCCCCCAAGTCCCTCCAGATCCTTCCTGCCCACCCAGTTTCATCTTCTTTTATGTCATGGTTGCTTTGATAAATTGTGTACCCCAAACATTTTGGTACATGGATGAAATTAATTCATGAGCACACACTAGAAAATAAAATTTCCTCATTCATTTGTGGAATCATTAATTTGTAAAACGTCAACTAGGAAGGGAGGATATCATTTTGAAATGACTGTATGTTTTGTTTTTTTTTTCAAGAAAACATACATCTCAGGATGGGAAACTCCTCTACTCCCACCGGCTTTCGCAGTCCATTGAAATAGAGCCTCTCACTGAGGGCACACATACAGGGCTGCATAGGCAGAGCACAGGATTTGAGGACCATGTTCTGCCTCTAGTGTGGGAACATTTAGTGGTTCCTCATATAACATACATTTATTCAACTAATGAAAGAACAAAGTCATTTGATTGCATATTGAGTGTCCCAGTAGATTAGGTCCCAGAAACGGTGATACTTGGTGGTACTGAATGACAATTTCAAACACATCATTTTTATTACTAATAAAATAATAGGACAGAATGAGATGCATATTTATTTATCTATTTATATAAAGAACTAGGAGAACAGTTTCCCTATCTTGATGCTTTGAAACTCTCCACTCACCAAGACCCAGAACCCGGGGTTATGAGAACAGGAAGGACAATACCGAACTTGTTCACACTTAATTGTCTTTCTGGGACCAATTTTGGGATGCTTTTGTTAAGAATACTTTCCCAAAGATATAGTGGTAATTACCAAAGAGTGGTCCACAAAAACCTCTGTTAATGATTCTCCTTCTATACATGAGTGGTTTGCAGCGCAGTAAAAGTTCATTGAGTAAGAATGAGTTTGGGATTCTCATGTTTTGTTTTTTGTCTTTTAAGCACATCAAAAGACTTAATATTTTGCTACATAAAAAAAGAGATCTCTATATAAAAATATACCCAACAGAAATCACGTTTCACCTTTGCTAGACTTACAGCCCTAGAAATGAGAGCAGTGGCTGCTGCGGTAGCTCCTTACAGTAGAGAGGAAAGGTTCACAGTCACTTCTTTAAGCTGTTGCAGCAGCTTTTCTGCCAAGCTAAGGTCAAGAAAACCACAGAGGGCCCAGAAACTCTGAGGTGAGAAAACTTGTCAGAAGCTTGCAGCTTTTCACACAGTCTAATAGAGACTTAGCACTTGGCAGGTCAGTGCCGCTGCGATTTGTCTCTGACCTAAGAGTTCTGGAGTTCTTCACATCAAAACCACATCTTGCTGAGCTGAGATCAAACACAGGAAGGTAAGGACCCTGTCAGTGATTTATCATGCCAGAGAGAGTGCTCGGGCCAGATGGGGCCACTGGGAGTGAAGCTGACATTCCAGCAGCTTCTCATACAGGACTATCGTAGTTATAAGTAGTTTTTCTTGAAGATGTATACCATGTCAAGTGGTATTTCTTAAAAGAACTTATTGCCAACATGGGCTTTATTTCACGATCCAGTACTACTAATAATTGTTTGTAACATTTTAATTCTAAGTAGAGAATTCTTGACTGAATAAACATTTGATAGTTTTCCTTCCTCCCTCCCTCTCTTCCTCCGTCCCTTCTTTCCTTCGCTTCTTCCTTCTCCTTGGAAGGTACCTATTTAAAAAAAGAGGGAAGGAGGGTGGGAAAAGACAGGAAGAATGAGTGAATCAGTGAGCTTTGAGATCTCAACAATTTAAAAGTCTTTCTAAGCATCAGATGGAAGTTCAAGTTAACAAGTAGGATCTATAAACTGTGACGCTTGGCATTTGTTACTTCATTATCCTTTTAAGTCAAAGATGTTTGCAATGAATCATTGTAAATAATGCTACAATCTAATTCCAGAGGTAGGAGGAGGCATTTCATAGAGCCTTTTGCACAATAGTAATAGAGAAAGAGAGAGGGGGGGGAGGAAGGGAAGAAAGGAGGGAGGGGAGAGAATCATATAAAATAGATAAAATTATGTTGGAAATTATTTTTATTTTCATTAAAATTTCACTAATTCCTCTCCTTAACTGTGCCAACAGTATATGAAAACAGTTGCCTTTCATTTATTGTCACAGGGACATGAGAAGCCTTTCAATTATTGATTCAAAAGACTTTCTCAGCCTTAGGCTATCCAGCCCTTCTAGCACAGGGTGTTCATTTTGCAATATAAATGACAAGGATTACTCACTTGTAAATGTGTAAATTAATTTCCTATTCAGCCAAAGGTGCCAGTTGCCTTTTTGGGCTTTAAGTTTCTCTATGATGAGAAACATTTGCATAAGTGGGCCGGGCTTTTGTGCCTGGAATTAGGTTTATCCTGAGAGTGAAAAACTCATGTCATTTCTAAGATGTCACTTTATTCATACATCAGGGTTATTCTGTCTGATGAAACTCTCCACCTCCGCCAAGAGTAAGTTTTAAGTGCAATAATGAGATCTTATCTGCTGTATTTTTCACTGGGCATTCTTGAAACACAGTGACCCAAGAACATCTGATTAAGTTTGCCAGATAAGATATATCTAGTTAAATTTGAAGTAGGTTATTAAGTAACTTTCTGGTGTGAGTGTAACCCAGGATTTCTCAGGGATTTGGAATATACATGGAATGAAGTTTTACTCATTTTCCCCTTCTTAATAAATTCACATGTAATTGGCCATCCTGTACCTTGTGGGAAATGGGTACCCTAAACTGTTCGAGAGAAGGTTTAGGAGTCTTATTTGTGAGCAGCAAATAGATACCCATTTATGTAAAATTAATTGGCATTAAAATGAAGGAAGATTCAAAGAATCCTTTCTAATTGTTGTACTGGGACCACTGAGTGCCCTGGAAAGACTTCTCTTAACCTTAGCAATACTATTGAATAGATAGGCCGACCAGATCCATTGTAAAGACAGCTTAATCTCCTAAATGAATTGCTCCAACCTTCCAATTCAAAATCATACAAACAAAAACATTGAGATAAGCTGGGTGCTTTTCAAATGGGGACCCCTGTGGCTTTGAAAATAAACACTCCAACCTCTTTCCACTCCAACACCCACACCCACCAGCCTTTCTGATGTCCTCTATTTGCAAATGAACGGTCAATCCTGAGAAAGACAGAAGACTAATTAAACCCAGGGAAGATAGGCGAAGAACATTTGTTTCCAAGCAGAAGACAAAAAGAAATCATGTTACATTGGGCTTACTGCCAGTGTTCACTGTGGCCCTCTCTCAGGCTTTTCTTCTCAAAGCCTATTTCCCAGGCCACTGATCAGTCCCTTTCTGGACCAGGACTGTTTGAAAAAAGGACCTTTTTTACTCTGCTTTCATGCAGCAATAAGAAGGACATCCAGGAAGCCCAGTTCATATGTGGGGTGGCCTCTTCTATATTTCCAGCTCTCTCTGTGATGGTTTGGCAATGGATTCTCAAGTAACAATGGAGAATGAATAAATGAATGAATGAATGATCAAACACACCACACAGAGAATATGGATGATTAGAACACTTACAAGTTGCCTTTTAGAGAAAGATTTATTTTTATGTGTATGGTTTGCCTACATGTATGATTGTATACCATGTACATGCCTGGAACCTTCAGAAGCCAGAGATCTGGAATTGAAGTTACAGAGTAAAGAGTTAGCCACCCTGTGGGTGCTAGAACAGGACTCAGATCCTCTGCAAGAGGAGCAAGTACTCTTAACTGCTGAACCATCTCTTTAGCCCCTTGAATTGGTTGTTTACATCTTGAATCAAAATCAATAAAACATCTCCATGCTCACTAGCCCAGGATTTTCTGTAATCCAGTAACTTATTCAATCAGTATTACCCCTTGGCAGAGTGTTTTCATCTTATGTTGTGTATGAGAAAACTGAGCCCTAGAATGCTTACATAACATACCTAAGTTATGCTCTCTAGTAATTGTTATGTTGGAATTTAGCCCATTGAGGATCTGTGTGAAGCATAGAGGGAGTATGGGCACATGCACATGTATGCCTGCCTCTCTCTCTCTCTCTCTCTCTCTCTCTCTCTCTCTCTCTCTCTTTGTGTGTGTGTGTGTGTGTGTGTGTATTCAGAGAATGGAGAGGCACAGAGACAGACAGGGCAGGGGCAGGTGGGAGATTGATACTCAATTAAAAAACTAGGAAAGCCTCTAGGGGACCACATCAAGTACAGCTAAGGCATGGCCTATGTCTGAAAGAACTTGGGAGAGGTAAGAGGTAACAACTGTTACGGAAAGTCCTTTTCGGTGCTTGGAATTATGATCCAAGGAAATTTGAGGTCTGTGCTGACCTGGATCACAGGGTTTCTGGACTTTTATTGTGAATGACTTGAGATCGCACAGAGCTTTTTTTCTTTTTGGGGGGGTGGGGTGGGGTGTATTTTTTGGTTTTTCGAGACAGGGTTTCTCTGTGTAGTCCTGGCTGTCCTGGAACTCACTCTGTAGACCAGGCTGGCCTCAAACTCAGAAATCCGACTGCCTCTGCCTCCAGAGTGCTGGGATTAAAGGCGTGCGCTTTCTAAGCAGCACTGCAAGAGGCCAGGCATCTCTAACTCTTTCCCAGCTAATCTGGAGCTAGCTTTGTCCCCCTCAGGCTGGCCAAAATGAACGGTCCTCTGGAGAATATGACTGATGACTAATCAGACTGCCCTTTTGTTTCTCTGCTTTCCTTGGTGTCCTTTCACTTTCAGAGAGAGAGAGAGAGAGAGAGAGAGAGAGAGAGAGAGAGAGAGAGAGACCAACCTTGGGGTTAGATGGCCATCTCAGAAGCTGGGTGTCTCTGCTGTCTCAATGCCAATATCCTGCTTCTTCCTTCCTGTATTGTTGCAGATTATGTCAATGCTGCATGTTGGTGTCATATATGGGGCATTCAGTGCTTGATTTAAAATGCTAACTTACAATCAGCTCAGAAAAAGAATTGACTTAAACTGTTTCATTTGATTTTTAATTTGTGTCCAAATACTTTTAAGAGTGTAGTTGCTTTCTTTCTGGAAAGCCTATTCTCTTTTCTGCCTTTTGGTTTAGAACACAGCATAAGTGACATTTAGATCACACAGTGTTGAGTCCATTATTTAGAATTTTTAGTTGATTTTGAATTAGAATTGATGAATTAAGTCATGGCAAAGCAAGCCTGGTAAAAACCATCCTTTTGCCAATAAAAGATCACATTTCTTGAACAAAAGCCATGCCTCCACGGTACAAAAACATAGAATTTAAAGTGGAAGGTGCCATCAGGTATCTAGGTGGTTTTGTTTTTTCTATAAGATGCCATTTGGAGAGAGGGCAGGGGAGAGAGAGACAGACAGAGACACAGAAATACATAGAGAGAGTTTTAACACTTCTTAGCCAGATGTTTTGGCATGAATCAAGACATAGAATGGAAGTCCTCACTTCGGTTCCAATCACGGAGGTGGATATTGGAAGAGGAGGTTTGATTTTCACTATCAGTGATCTAAACAGCTCTGATTTTTTATTTTGTATTTGTAGACTCTTAGCTATCAGTAAAATAAGCTGAGATACTTTGTCTAAGTTAAAAAGACTTTTGTTGCCTTTGTAATGCCCTCGAATTATTAGCTTTACAGAGCACTGTACTGCGTTGGCCACCAGTGCTTGACTCTTGTTCATAAAACTCCAATCAAGTATATCCCTTGAAACAGCACATAGACCTGCAAGTGCAGGTGACTATGCACAGCCAATACTCAAACAACTGTTTGGTGTATTTAATTAGAAACTGTTGGGCCTCTGTATACAAACTGATGGATCTGCCTACTGAGCCACTAACTGGTACTCTGCCGTGATGATCCAAATATGATTCAGTGGCAAGCTAAGTAATATTTAACTTCCCAAGGGACTGCATACTGCAGTGTTTAATGCACGTAATTTAAAGCATTTACTATAAAAACAACAAAACTTTCCATTATTGAAATCAAACCTGGCAGCTGTGTCAAAGGATTGATAGAGGATAGGAAATGCTTTTCACCTAAATCCTATCCATACCTACTGTTTAGAAAATTTCTCAGAGTTCAGATTCCCCAGTTAGAATATTATTCATGACCACCTCTGTCTAAACTGTAGTCATGGCAACAGTTTTGTGAGCTGAAAAGGGTGCAAAGCCTGATTCACCCTCCAGAACTGCCTCAGAAGTGGTTAAATGATGCAGCTTGCATGGCTAACGTGCACTGTTGAGACTTCTTCCCAGTAACTGATGAGATTAAAAAACAACTTAATGTAACCAGTAGGATGGTCTATCCTATTGATAGCTAATCTAAATGTCTTATTCTGACCCCCTTTCCTTAGGAACTTTTTTTTTTATCTTTTGGGTATTTTCTTATGTTTGCTATATTAGGATATAGGAGGAAGCAAATGGAGCTCAGAAACCTTTCATGAGAGAAGAGAACCTTTCATTTTAAGCTATAGGCACATACATACTCTACATCACTAATGGCACACCAGCCTTGTAAGGTAGATAGCTCTTCCTCTTCTGATGGAAGAGGAAGCAAAGCTTAAAGAGGTAACTTCTAACTTGCTCAGTGTTTGTGGACACAGGCAGACTGATAGTTATATGGAGACCTTTAATTCTGGTACTTCCTTCCTAGGGTGTTCTATAAAAAGATGAAAAAAGTACTTTCAAGGTTAGTGCCTTCAATCCTTGGTGACTTTTCTACTTTACTTTGTTTTCCATAAATAGATACAACTCTCTTAACAGTCTTTAAGCATGGACAAATGAAGTAACTCTTGATTTACCTTGGGGTAGGGAAAGACAAATGGTCCGTGTGTGTGTGTGTGTGTGTGTGTGTGTGTGTGTGTGTGTGTGTGTGTGT
>JADRCH010000036.1:5543572-5632559 GCA_019843965.1 Rhynchomys soricoides | reverse complement strand
TGTGTGTGTGTGTGTGTGTGTGTGTGTGTGTGTGTGTGTGTGTGTGTACCTGTTTATGTATGGAGGGTCAGAGGTCCACTTTGGATGTCTTCCTCAGTTACTCTGCACTTTATCTTCTCAGTCTTCTAGTGAACCTGGAGCTTATAGATTGGCTGCACTGGCTGACCGGTGAGCTCCAAGGATCCACCTGTCTCTTCCCTACCTTGTTCCATATTGCGGTTGCAGACACACAGTGTACATCGGGCTTTTACATGAGTGCTAGGGACCCCAACTCGGGTCTCCATGCTTGTGCAACGATCATTTTACTGTATGAGGCGTCACCCTAGTCTCTCACTTCCAGAAGTCTCTTAAAAAACAAACCTGTACAGGCCGACACGATTGCCTTGAATTGACGTTAACATGCACAGGTACATAGTCTTCCTGTGTTAGCTCAGTATTACAGCCATATTCTCCACTTGCATGTCTGAACATCTCTTCTGGACATGAGAGGTTGTCTATTCCTTTATGATTTGGGAAGGGCCACTCTGATTGGCAGAAAGCATTCACTATGGTGCATTGTCTTTGTTAGGCTTCCTGAAAGCATACCTCTGGGAAGATGGTATTTCTGAGAGAGGAAAGTATTTTAAATGACATTTCCTTCCCAGGTGCTGAGCATCTAGGATGCTGTAAAGTATTTACAGAAGGGAATTATACTTCAGTACAGAGTTTTTCAGATGCTCTCCACGTAGTGCCTCTAGTAAAGTGCCAGTGTGACTTTTTATTTTCATGCTCTTAGCCAGGAAGGGAAACTGTTGCCAAACAGCTGTGACTGGTTCATAAACACTTTGGCAATTGATGAATTTCTCTTGCTCAGCTTGGATACCCAGATTCTACAGAGGAAGGGAGTGTAAAAAGGCACTTAACTCACCCAGATGTAGTCAGCTCCTAAAAGCAGTCACTGGCCATTCCCCTTTCTTTCTGCTCATCCCAAGCCAGCCCTTCTAGGTCAAGTCATTAGGAAAAGCTTGCTTTTGAAGTCTCCCCTTGTAGCTGCCATGTAGATGTTCATCGCTTTAAGAGCACACAACTATTCTTTAGGAAGCCCGGGGGGGGGGGGGGGGAGTGCTATCAGAGGCTCATCATAGTCTGGCTGCTATCTGTTCCCCGGCAAAAGTTCTACACCTAGGGACACCACCTATGAAAATGTCTCAGCACCTCATTTTAAAGTTGTGCCAAATGTCCTACTGTAGGCTATGGTTTTCTCTACACATTGTGCCTTTAACAAATGAAATGTGAAGTAATGTCTCTCTGTGCTGGTTGTGATAGAAGAAAAGGGGGCTTAGATGCAAGTACAACTCCTTCTGCTGAGTCATTTCTAAGATATTATATCAAGATTTCTAACAAACCCTGTGAAAGAATCGGGGAGGGCTAGCTCACATACCTTATTGGCTATCCAGCTGGCTTTTCAAGTCAATATCAGCAAAAGTTAAATATAGGAAAAACACTGGTGTGGGAATCAGGGCATGGTGGTTCTGACTTTTATTGTGCTACTCTCAGGGGTACACAGCCATCGACAAGTGATTGGGGTGTGTGTGTGTGTGTGTGTGTGTGTGTGTGTGTGTGTGTGTGTGGTGTAAGTTGTATCTAAGGCCCCTTCTGGCTTTGTGACTGTCTCTTCATAACCAAACCCAGCGTCTATTAATATTCAGGTCAGATAAAGATACTCATCAGTAAATATCAAAATAAAGCTTTAGTAGGCTTGACTGTCAAAGCACTAGCTTGCCATACAGATGGTTGCACAATAGAAACCAAAGCCAGTATCCCTGGGAGAAGTATGGGACAGAGTCCCAGCTAGCTTGTGTTTTAGGACCCTTCTAGCTAAATTTTGCTATTCTTTATGACGTATTTGTAGTCATCATTACATACTAAAACCTAGCTGTAATGGGGAAATGGTACAAGCTACTTGTGAATGCAGAAGGAGAATTCAGCAGCTGTTGTCTAAATGGCTGTGAAATGTTCAAGCACACTGAGGATACAGAACATTGTATTTTATCACAACTTCTGATAAGCATCTTACCAGGCTCCTGCTGGTGCTGCGCCTGCTCTTTTGGACCTCAGATGTAAACGAACGAGAATGGCAAGGCCGGTGGAAATGACAATGGACTTGATCACAGCACCGTTTTTTCAGTTAGTCCGTAGGAGGTTCCTAAAGTAGACTTTCAAACCATACTCAGAACCGCATCCAGGAAGTGTCTGTCAAGGGGTGGGAAGGGTTTATGTCACAGATGCCATACATGAACCTTTCTTTGGTTGCTAAGGCTGAGACCCTCAGGAAGACACTGAAAGCTGGAAAAGCAGTCACTTGCCAGGTATTTAGCATGAAGCCAGGATTAGAACACAGGCAACCATTCTCCCTGTTTCTTCTGCTTCTCCTCCCAACACACACTCCCAGTGCTATCAAAGAAAATACTCACAATAAAGTAATATCTACTTATAAATAAGCTCTTAAGACAGTCTGTTGAAAATAAACTGCAGACTGGCTACACTACACATTCCCAGTGGTCAGCTGTGGGAATGCATTCTCATTCAGCCTTCTAGGCTGTGTATTATCTACTAGTATATCTTCTAGGCTGTGAGAGAGCCTGTGAAGAACCTCTGTTCCTATGGGCTGTAACAAGACATTGGCATTGTTTTTAGGACACTAAAATCATATCCTGGTTAAAAACACACAGGCAAGTATCCTAATAGTGTGCGATAATATAGGACTTTGAATTCAGACTAGGTAAAAGGGGAAAATAAGCAAAGTGAGATGATATTCAGTGTTGACTAAGAGACAGCTTGTCTAGGAGTCTAAGAACCTTGACTTTGAAGGGTATATTGTTCTAGTTCTTACTGAGAGAAGTACTTGCTACCTATGCAGTATCAACATGAGAAAAATTTTATTGAGCAACTGCTAAGGCCACAGTTACAGTTTCAGATAGTTATAAAAATAGAGATGGCATAGTGGTGCAGTTGTCCTTAAGGAGCAAACAGCAAAGCAGGATCATCAATAAGGTATTACAGGCTAATACGATAGTAGATAGAAGATGGCAGAGGATCTTGGGAAGTCTTTTCCAAGAGGTTGTATTTGAGCTGTGCTTTGAAAGAGTTCTACTATTTTAATATTTTAACAAGTGAAGAAAGGGAGCAGCATGTTCAAATATCCTGGCTCATAAAATTTCATGTCTTGTTAAAGAATTGCTGTAGTTTTAATGTGGAATTGGGGAGGGCTGAGAGTGATAGATTGTCCAAATTTCTCTATCTCTCCCAAATTTTTTATGTTGCAACCCAAGTGATTACCTAGGCAATAGTATTAAAGGTGGAATCTTTGAACAGTGATTATACAGTTTCCCCACAAATAGGCTATGTCCTTACAAAAGAAACCTAAAACAGCTAGCCCATCTATTCTGCCATGTGAGTACAAAGAGAAACGGAGTCATCTATGAACCAGAATGGGTCCGCCCTCACTATATACTGAACCTGCTGGTGTCTTGATTTAGCTCTCAGAGCTGTGATAACAGAGTCTCTGTTGTCTTTAAACCACCTGCTTTATGTTATTCTGTAGGAGCAGTTGAATAAATTTGGGGAGGAGCTTAAATCTGAAGGATTTAGGGCAGTACCTGCAAGGTGTTGGCTCCTCCCAGAGGCACCAATTCCCACTGTCTTTAGGTATGGCCACATACTTATGGAAAATATCATGTTGGGGGCTCAGCGTGAAATGATGCTCTTCTACATCATTGTTCTGATTTAGGCATAGGTGAAGGATTGGCTGGGCCACATCTCATAGGAAAATATACAGAGGTTACTTGCTTAGGACAGTACAAATGCCACCTGCAGGTTATGCAACATGGAGGAGGCTGCACTGGTTACTGCCCTGTTTCCAGTACCACCCTCACTCTGAGTGGAAGGTATCTGGCCGTTCAGGTTTTGGACTCCAGATCCATTTTGTTCCGGATGCTGGCAGGTTCTTTTATTCCTGAGCCTCAGCTTCCTCATCTGTAGAACAAAAAGAACCCATGTCATTTGGCACTCCTGAGCATAAAGTATCTAGAACCATGCCTATACAGCCTATGTGTGCAAATGTTAGATTCCAGTAACCACGTTTTATATTTGACTTTACAGTGAGTTCCCTAGTTATATTATTTTTCTCCTGCCTTGGCTGGACAGAACACAGATCTTTTTAAAAGTGTCAGCTTGTCAAACAAAAGGAGGAAATCCCGGAATGCTAATTAGAATGGAAAGAGATTTGTCAACAGACCTACATTCAAGATTTTGCTATGTGAATTACCTGTGGCATGAGTTTAGGCTTGAAACACAAATCATAGTTTATTCTATGGGAAAGTAAAACAATGCCTACATCACAGATTTGTTATATAAATCAAATGAGATAGTAAGAGTTCTCAGTACATTTTGGCCAACTAACGCTACTAGCTGTTCTGGATTCTATTTCTGGATTTCTACTATCCTGCACTTCATATTAAAACAGTGCCTTCCTAGATTATTATTTCTCTCTCTGCAGGTTGTTTTACTCTTCAAAGTATAGTCAGAGCCATGTATCTAGATTCTCAGCACAGTTCTTTAAGAACGTGTGCTTTAGTAGGCCTGCCTCTTCAGCTGTGCACTCAAAGATGAAGCCCAAATCCTTTCTCCAGAAGAATGGCCTGTTGCTTCTGACAGGCAGATGTTGTTGCTTTGGCTGGGTTTCAAGGAAGCATACAAATGACCTCTCTGATATTATTATATTCAATTTGAATATAAAACATATCATTTTGATTGGAGTTGGGGAAATAGTTCAGCCAATAAAGTGCTTGATTTGCAAGCACAAGGTTGTGAGTTTGGTCCCCAGAACCCATATATTAAAAAAAGAAAGCTAAGCATGATGGTGTGAATTTGTAATCCCAGCTCTGGCGATGCAGAAACTGGTGGCTCCCTAGGACTTGCTGGTCAGCCAGCCTACCCTTATTGATGACCTCTAGGATAGTAAAAGACCCTGACTCCAAAAAAGGTGGAAGATGGCCCGAGAAAAGAATCCTCTGGCTCCCACATTCACATGGACACTTGTGTATGCACATACCTGCAGACATGAACACACGCACACAGAGATATATCGTTTTTGTAGGCATGTGCCTAAGTGCCTAGAAGATACTCAATGAATGCTTCTAAGTGCTGCTAAACATTGCGTTACTTCAGCAACAGTTGGGCTGGTCTCCCCCAGCCACGGCACTACACACTTTGTGTTAAGAGTAGGGCTAGTCTTACCCACCAGTGCCGAGCATGGTGCCTAACCCAGAGTAGATGTGTAGTAAATGCTTGGACCAAAGGAGTAGTGAGAAAAAAGATAAGAAATAGGTGACAACTGCCTCCCCTAACCTTTTTGTTCTCTCCTTTTCCCCTGTTCTTTTCGGTTCCTCTGTCTCTGTAATAAAATGTCACGAATGCCTTAAGTATCCTATTATCTTTTAAGGGAGATAATACTTCTTTCATTTTCTCTCCACAAAAATGAAAAGTGACATGCCTCTGTTATAAAGAAATGGCCTCAGCAACTTCTGGAAAAGCACTAGTGGTTAATCAGTTACTTTTTATTTAAATACATATGCTTAATGCTGAATTACATTGTAAAACTCTCAGGATGATTTATGGTCTCAGTCGGCCTTAATTAACACCCATTCCAGGGGAACAGTAAATGGGAATGGCCTTCACAATTGAGGGCGAACAATGAACTCTCTGGGTGTTGTCCAATTTGTAACATGATTTACATGGAAGCAAGCCCTTCCTTTCTTGGGGTTATCCCTTTTTCATCTGGTGTTTAGGACGGGTTATA
Source organism: Rhynchomys soricoides (assembly GCA_019843965.1). Classification (NCBI taxonomy): domain Eukaryota; kingdom Metazoa; phylum Chordata; class Mammalia; order Rodentia; family Muridae; genus Rhynchomys; species Rhynchomys soricoides. The sequence continues at coordinate 5,626,720 of JADRCH010000036.1, read as the reverse complement.
TATAATCCATAGATAGGAGCATTTGCTGTCAAATACGCTGGCTGATTTAGAGCTAGGCCACAAAATGGTCACTATTAATAAAGAGGGAGAGAGAGAGAAAAAATTCTCATCTGAGACTTTGCAGGGATTCCAGGTTCTTGCTATGTGTCATCGCTTGTCCAGCCCATGGCGGTTTTACGAAGTGACCATAATGAAAGTCAGATTGAATGCACAGGATACATACATTTAATCAACAGCCATTGGAGCCTGGAGTGCTGCAAGAGTTATAAGAGCCTTGTGAATGCAAATTTATGGTGAAAGAATCCAAGGGGCGGGGGAGATGAATGTCTGCTGAATGGTACTACCTGACACGGGACACCAAAGACTTTCCAGAGTGAGGGATTTCAGTGTAAGGTTTGGCTTGTAAAGCTGCCAGCTGCTTGGTTTCAAAACTTGAAACATTTCCAAAACCTTAGACGAGGCACTTTATACACGCACTAGAGTAAATACTATGGTTTTACTACCAATTTAAATGTGCTCAGTTTACAGTAATGAGCTTGTATAGGCATTACCTTGTTTATAGAAAGTGGAACAGGAAGAAATGAACATTAACCAGGACCGGTAGCAGTTCCCATTGCCTTCTTCTGCAACACGGACGGACGGCAAGTCTAGTTTCTTCCAGTTTGGGGCTATGTCACAACTGTTACTGGTGTGTGTGCTTGGCTTTGATGCCATGTTGCTCCAACAGAGTCTCAGATGCTGTCATCCAACCAGCTCCTATCAAAGCCACCCACTTGACTGTTCTTACTATTTTTAGTATAACAGATGCCAGTAGCACAGTTAGGAATTATGGGACAGTAGAGTATATGGAATTGGTTTTGTCTTAGCCAAGCCTGCTTTCTACAAGTGATTTGGTCTCAGAAGTCATTAAGTTCCTCTTAACAGTTATTCGCATATGATTTGATGTGGATATGGAAGCCCTGGTCTTTGTCTCTCAGAATGGTGAGTCAGGACCCTCTTTGGCCCTCTTACTGATGGGATCATATGCCAAAGATAGACAGATGTGTTTAGACTGAGAGACATAATGCCCTTGGCCTAGAAAAGAAGGAAAACAAATCTAGGAGCCCCTAGCAAGCATGGTGTCTAGAAGAGAGTAGACACTCCACAAATATTGGTGAAAGAGATAAGAAGCACAGAGAAGAGGGAGGGTGGGGTGCTAGTAAAGAGACCGTAGATGCCCACGTCTAAGATCACCCATGTTTAGATTTTTGGAAAAGAAAAATTAGAGGAGAGGCTACGTAGAAAAATCCTGAGGTTAACAAACAAGGAAACAGGATGGCATTGATATTCATGATAATAGAGATTTATTAGGTATTGTAAGAAGAAACCAAACTTTTCTGAGTCCCACTGACCCCCATGTCCTTTGGATACATTGCCTACATGCAGCCTCAAACTTCTGATCTCCAGGGTCTGGCTGCTGGTCTTTATTTTTCCATTTGTTTGCATGGCTTCTCGACTCTTTGGGCCAACAGACACAGACTTACAAATATTGGTATGCCCCTACTCAAGCATGAGCACACTCCTGCAGTTCCCCCCTCACTGTGGAGGTATTAACAAGATGCAAAGACTGCGGAAGCCAAGAGCCGGACCCAAGCCTACAGTGAATTAAGAGTTCTCAGAGCATAATCATTATATATGCTTGTTTTCATATTCCAGGCTCTCTGTTTGCTGACTGGTCTTGCTTTTAAAAAAAAAAAAAAAAAAAAAAGGTTTTCACGTTGAGAAAAGAAACATTGAGCACTTACCTTGTGAGTTCTCCTGGGAGGTGAAATCTTCTCTTTGTCACTGTACTCCCTCTTTCTGTCTGCTCCCTCACCTCTCCTTCTGGACTATCTTCCCTAGTCATTTATTGCCCTCATGTATTTCCTATCTCCCCGTCTCCTCGCCTTTAATTCATGAATTTCTTCTCTATTCATTTAGTTATAACATCAAATCTGTGAGATTGCTTTGGGTCCTCCTCTATTTTACCAGTGCTATACTTAAAAAATATTTTTCTAGCACTATTTTAGTGACTTTTTGTATCATTGGGAACTTCTTTTTTCTCCCATGATATTTTCACCCCGTTTTATCTTTGTTCTTTATAAATGTGGGATTAATTGATAACCCTGAAATTTGTTTCTTTTTTGGCATGGCTTCCTATTTTCTGTGACTGGCTACTTCTCATGTAGTTTTGGATTTACTTGCTATTGTTTGTATGGATTTCCATGACTCTTGAGCCTTGCTTCCGTGAATGCTCATCCCCTACCCTGAGGAGGATATTGTGGTAGGGGCTGATGTTGAACAGCCAGAGGATGTTCAATCCTGTGAGCTTTCCTTAGGGCCAGGGACTTGGCAATGGGAGGAAAAGCTAACCGTGCCTTTCTTCTCTGCCACACTTAAGCCTGGAAGGATATCAGATGGTCGCCAGAAAGGGGCTGTAGTCAAAGAGGGCCTGCAAGAGCAGAGGAACCATTTTATTAGGGATAGAGTTTCTGTCTTCTACCTTCCCTGCCCTACCCTGGTCACCCTTCCTATTATTTCGTGTTTCCTGCAGTGTTCTTCTAACATTTCAGCCACACCATCGCCTGATACTTCCCTTCTCTGTAGAGAACATTTGCAATGCTTATCTCTGCTGTCCATCTTGGCACTAAATCACAGAATGCCTTACATCATTTAACTTTCCTGAAAGCAGCCTCATCTGTGAAATATTATTATAAGTCCCAGAACAGCAGAGGATACATCTCCTTTGAGTTTTCAGTAGTACTTACAAGTAAGTCCAGGCTTCCTTTAATAAGGATTGTATAGGGTATTATGAATATATATATATATATATATATATATATATATCATAAAATTTTTGCTTAATTATTCTCCCCCCTCCTTAGTTCTAAATTTATGCTATTTATGTCTTGTCAGTATATTTGACAGGGGAGGAAGCTAGAGTAGTGCAGATCTCTTAATATTCTGAGTTGTTGCCTGGCAAACACGGTCCATAACACTTCTTCTTCTTCTTTTTTTTTTTTTTTTTTCCTTTAAGCAAGGACTTTTAAATTCCTGTGTTTGGGGAGGTTAGTAGTTGCTGCTGGAAATAGTGACACGGGACTTCAATTTTATCAGTGGAAGAAAGCATGTCCTTTAAGATTCTTTCTGTCACAGTGCAACTAGATCTTGGACAAATATGTACAAATGTGCACATATGCCCAAGTAATATATTTATATTTCAGTTTCCAGGGATTTTTGATAGTATGTCAATCATATATTATTCTTACATGCTAAGACTGTGCTAAATTTATTATCCTGTTTTTGAAGGTGTCTTAGGAATTTCTAAAGACAGTTTGTTTCCAGTCTCCGCCTTATTATATATGTCACTATATAGTCATGTATGACTATATGTACATGTATATGTACATGTATATGTACAGTATATGTGATATGAACTGTGACAGTATGAAAGAGAAATACTAAGAGCAGAAAACCTCACCACTGTTACTTTTAATAATGAAAATGAACAGTGCTCCGAAAATGACTATAGAGCTAAAGGAGACCACAAAAGCTAGATTTTCTCCAGCGGCAAATACAGGTGTTAGCTCTAGGAACAGTAAGATAAACCCACTCAGCACAGCAGGATGCTCAGAGAACAGCCAGCAAGATGGAGCACATCCAGGACTGCAGATACCATTTAACAAATTCCAAACAGTAGAAATAAGACAAATGTGCTTTCAGACCACAGAGGGATGGACCTAGAGCAGAAAGATAGCTGTACGGTCCCACCTCCTTGTGATGCCTGGAGGTTAAACAGCATAATCTAAACTACACAGTGCCAATGGAAAAAACTCAAGAGAAAAAGAAAATATTTTGAACTAAATACAAATAAAGCATCAAAATAATATTGGATGTATATATTAAAAGAAAAATTAAGCTTCTGTCTTGGGAAACCAGAGAATGAAGAACTATGTAAGTCTAGACTAAACAGAAGAAAATAATTTTAAAAATACGATAGCAGAAATGAACTAAATTTTTTTAAAAAAATCAGAAAGTATCAAACTGCTAGCCTAGCTAGCCAAAGTGAGAAAATTCCAAATTACTATATTAGAAATGAAAAAGATACATTTAAAAGTATTAAATTAAAAATTAAAAGAAATAAAAGTATTGTGAATAATTGTGGACCCACAAATTTAATAACTTAAGTGAAATGAACAAATTCTTTTAAAGATGTATTCAACCAAAACTTAAACAAGGAAAAATAAATTTAAATAACCTAAATGTATCCAAGTGATTGAGCTGGTAATTGATAAACTTAAATATCAAATCCAGATGTTTTGTATCAAACATATAAATTCTTCACAATCTATTCCAGAAGGTAGAATGGGGGGAACATTAATTTATTTTATGGGGCTATCATAATCCAAATACCAAAACTATATAAAAAACTTTATAAGAAAAAAAACCCTACAAAGCAACTCTCATGAGCGTGACTGCCAAATGTTCAACAAAAATGTTCCAAATCTTTGTCCACAGACATATAAGAATAGACACCAGTGTGTTTCCTGACCAATGAACTGATAAAGGAAAAAAACTGTATCTTCATGTCGCTTCAGGAAAAACCTTTGACAAAACCTTAATACCCAGTCAAGACAAAACACCTCTCAACAAACTACGAGCAGAAAGAGAATTTCCTCAACTTAATAAAGACCATTTATATCAAATATAGAACAATCAGTATATGTAATGGTGGGAAACTAGATACTTTCATTCTTAACACTGGAAGAAGGCAAGGTGTCTCCTACTGTCATTGATCTTTAATATTGTAATGAATTCCTGGTTAGTCAGTAAGCTTAGGAAAGGAAATAAAAGTATATGATCTGAGAGGGAAGAAATTAAATGGCCTTTGTTTATAGATGAAGTGATTGTTGTAAAATCTCCAGAACACCACCCCTCACTCCATAATAGAAAGCTTCTTAAGACGAGTGAGAGATTACAACAAAGTTGCAGGAGCAACCTTTATACAAGAAACAAGCACTGGAATTTAAATTTTAAAATATACAGTACCATTGAGGGATAGGCAGATGAGAGAGATCGGCTTCAGTATCTTTAGAAGAATATATTCTTTATAAGCCATAGTTTAGCTAAAATGGTTCTAAAGAGATCTAAACAAGTGGAGACATATGCCATGGATAGGAAGTCCTGGTATGTTAGAATGTCAGTTCTTTTTATCTTGATCTGTACATAAAATAAATCACAAAATTTTTAGTAAATTACTTTGTAGCCATCAGCAAACAGACTCTAAGGTGAATATGGAAAGGCAAAAGATCCAGGATAGTTAACTATTTAAAGAAGACAAAGTTGGAAGGCCAATGCTATCCAACTTAAGACTGACTAGCTAAAAAAGGTCTAGTAATGAGACGGTACGGTACAAGAAAAAGTCAATAAATAACTTAATATTTATAAAGACAAAGGTGATGGAGCTGAGGCCTACACTCACAAGTTCACTTCAAGGTGGAAGGATAAAACAGATTTCTCAGTTATCATAGGACAAGCAGATACAATGTTGACTATAAAGATAAACATGCTATTTCACAGGATTGAGATGAGAGTCACAAATCGAAAGCTGCCTCTAATAATTACTATACTGGGGCAAGAAAAGCAAAGAAGACACGTAAAAATAGGTGAATGAAAAGTCTAGCTAGTTGTTAACTCTAGTAGCAGGACAGGTCAAGCCTGAGGCAGGATCACGGAGAAGCACTCAGGAGGGTCAGCGGTACTAACAGTCTAATGCCTGGATGATGTGTTCATAGTGTGTTCCAATATGGCGTAGCTCAGCTTGTGCTTTTGTTCACAGATCCTGTGGATAAAATGACACAGAACCTAATAAAAATGTCTTGCCCAAATAAAGTCTTCATTTTTCAGTATGTTTGAGATTTTGTCTTGGTGCAGAGGTATTATATTTCTAATCTTATCTGTAAAGATGTTAAATAGTGATTCATGTCCCCTCCTGACAGGCTTTCCATTCCAGTAACATTGATTAAGAGCCCACCATATCCAGGATGTCTTTTAATACCAACAACAACCTGTAAAACATCAGTGGGACTTTTCACAACCATGAAAATAAAGTTAATATTCACAAGCTAATTTGTCCCATCCTCTTAGGAACCTGAAAAGGGCAGGCTCCTTCTTTTATGAGCCATCTGTTTCTTCTGCCTTCACTCACACCACAGAATTATGTTAAAAGTGAATGCTCATCATTTATAAAGAAATGAAAGAATAGTCAGACTGGGAGTCAGATATTTTTTCTATTTTGAAGCACTCCAGAGGGGGAAAATCCACATCATTCCTTACACTCACCCTGAAACCCATGACACTGTAAAACAGAATTTCCTAGTATCTTGCTAACATGCCTTTGAGTGGAAATAACATGAAAAACATTAAATTAAGCATTTTTGGCAACACAGGTCCATATTTTAAGTTAGTCTTTGAGTTGTTTTATTTTCCACAAACTGAACTTTAAAGGATACTTTGGAAAAAAGGAAGGTGTTGAGCCATTTATTTCCTCACTCAAAATGTTTGTTTTGACATTTCATAGTAAAAAATAGGCACTAAAAGAGGACTCATAACTCTCAACATTTAAACTTTTAAATAATTCCAATCAACAATAAGTTGAAAACTAATGTTAAATCTCCACCCAGATTTCTTTAGATATACTCTATAACCACATTATTATATTTAAAAGCAGACAATTGACCTTGGCATATTATTAAAACTTTAAAGCTTTAATCATAATTTATCAATTGTTTCTATTTCTTCTCTTCTTGTCTCCCTCTGGTCCAGGAGCTAGTTCATGGTGACATGATGCAATCATTTTTTTGTAGCTTATTGTTCCTCTCCTCCATTATGATCTTGGCTCTGTAGAAAAGCATGAGCAGCTCTTTGTTGGGTGTTGTTTAATTTAGCTTAGCCAGGGTTTTGTCCCGATTAAACTCAAGTAGTACCTTTGGTGAGAAACGCTGCCGAGAAGACCTCACACCTCTCGGACTTCACATGAGGAGCAGACTGGCACCAATTTGTGTCATCACTCTGTCAAGTCTGATCTCAGGATTGTGTGATGTTTGCCAAGTAGTAGTTTTCTCTTTGCAAGAAATAAGTATGGAAAGGAGATCCTTGAGGTATGAATACAGGAATCTCCATGTTTTCATTAAAAGTTTTCCTACTGATTTTCCCTTCAGTGGAGATCATTAAAGTTTTTGACAGATGCTGAACATCCAAATTCTGTTCCTTCACACCTGCTACCTAGAATTTTACTGGGGAATTTTACCTGTTACTTGTTTATTCAGTGAACTAACTGTATCACTAAATATCAGATGCCCTTGTCATTCCATGGGTAATAGTCTGTTACTATCATTAGTTATTTTAAAAAAGAAGTTTTAGAAATAAAAATAGAAGCCCTGAAACTAGCAGCTTAGGTCCAAGTAATGTAAGAATTACTGAGCTGGAGGAAGGAACAACTGGAGCACAGAGCCCAAGTGGGAGTGGTAAAGACACTGAGCATGGAGAGACTTAGATCCCATTATTGGCCATTGGGAACCCCTTCATAACATTAGCACTGTATACCAAGAAGAATAGTCACATTTACCTTCTGATTCAAATAATTTTGGCAAGTTTTACATTTTCAGTGATTTTTGCCAACTCTAGAGTGAGAACAAAGGTCTAATGAGACCTAGATAAGAACTGAGGCGTGGCAAGTGACACTGCCATTCCATACTGACCTGGGTGTCGAATCGTTAACTGAGGCAATCATGGTGGCTGAACACAGTCACCTGCATAGCAGCTGCCATGTGCAATTTGGAGCATCTCCCTCATCTCAAATATGGATTCCAGAGTTTTAAACACAACTCTGCTGGGTTGCACTAGGTCAGTGCTTCTGGTTCTTCCTGCCCCTGCCTTTGCTCAGTGCAGTCTTCCCAAAAAGTTCCAAGGCTCATCATTTTGTAGAGGAGATGGCCACTTTTTTAATATTATAATTGGTTATTAGATAAAATTATCATATACATTTCTATTAAAACAAGATGGCCTGGTGCCTTCATAACCTTCTTATCAATATTAAATGATTAAATTCTTATTGTGTGATTTTTCTTTTTCTTTTTTTGGGTGCTGTTCTTTGCTATCAACCCCTCCCATTTTGGAGATCAAATCTTGAATCATGTACATGAGGCAAACATTTTATCACTGAGATATACTACCACAGGCTAATTATTTGTTTAGAGTTTGAGGAAATGTATCTTAGAGCCTCTTAGCCAAAGATTTTACTAGATAGCCCCTGGCACCCTCACCAAAAATGTCTCAAATGTGTCTCTGCCTCCACCTTCTGACCTAAGGACCATGAAGCATCTTTCTCTGTTAATTGCTTCTGAATTCTTAACTCTGTTCAATAAAAGTTTAAAAAGGATGACCAAGATGATGTCTCTGAACTGTTTTCTAGCTTCTTGACATGTCTGACTGTGGTCATTGTAACTGGGGAACTGAAGGACAGCCTGATCATGGTGACTGACTCGTTTCTACACAAGCTCATGAGTTCATTTGCTTTTTTTTATTTTTTTAAGCATTAACAGGAAATCTTTGGTGTAATGATGAAGAAATCAGTCTTCAAATAATACACTAGCTCAGTGTTTCAAGGTGCAGGGAAAGTTAGATGACTTTAAATTCCTACAGTTCATCTTACATTTTTAAGTGATCAATGGATCTAGAAATGCTAATAGGAAAAAATGAGTTTTGTCCTATTGAAATGTAAGGGTTTTGTGTGTTTGTCTGTTTGTTCGTTTGGGGTTTTTGTTGTCTTCTGATCTCCACACATGTGCTACAGTGGGCACCCATGTACACAAATAATTTTCTATTTGATCTTTAGAAAATCTCCAAGAAATAATGAAAGTCATGCAACCCTTGGAAATACACATGCAACCCTTGGAAATACACTCCGTAAGAAAACTTAAAAAGTAAACTTGGATCCAGAAGACAGTGGTGTTATTTCAAACACTAAGGAGTGGGGACACTGGGAAGAGCTTTTTAAAACCCTTCTCAACTGTAAGAAAAGCATGCCTCTACTAAAATCTTAGACCAGTTTGAAAGTTCCAGAAGCCCTTTGGTTTTGCTAACATATGTGCCTTGTGACTTGCTTAACTCACTACTTAGACTAGGTACAGTCAGGCGCTGACTATAATTAGGGAAATACTTATTCTAGCACTGTTGAGATTCCTTGAAGAGTCCCTCGTGCTTCCAACAGAGAAACTGGTATGAAAGTCCTAATGACCATCACTTTGACCCCTGTAGATAATGGCCAGAAATTGGACTACCAATACTGTTAGCCTTGGTGTGGGATTGTGCACAAGACACTTTGTCTTTCTGTATTTATTGATAAAAGGACACTCTAATTGGTTGACATGTTCACTGAAGATTCCTACTACTTTGCCTTTGGATGAAGCAGCTGTCATGAGAATATATTCCTCCTGCTTTAGGAGGGAGGTTGGACTTGATATTGTCCTGAATGTCTTTCAACACTTCAGAATCTATGTCTGTACCTGTAAGGGAATAGAACTGGTGCTACCATGGCGTCTCCATATTGCTTGTCTTGTCTTCTGATCTCCCAGATCTCATATCCCATTTTGTTGTGTCCTTCTTTAGATCTTTATTAACAATGAATGGCAGAACTCAGAGAGTGGGAGAGTGTTCCCTGTCTGTAATCCAGCCACAGGAGAGCAAGTGTGTGAAGTTCAAGAAGCAGACAAGGTGTGTATTGCTTAGAAGATTCCTTGTGGAACAATCACCAATAAGAGTAAAGCAATGAATATGTGTTCTAGATGACAGCTTAGGTTCAAAGCAGCATTTCTTTGATGACAGCATGTCTGGTTTGTATGTATGTGTATTTCTGTGTGTGCACATGTGTGTGTGTAGTGTTTCTCTTCAGCTGTGCCTCTTCCTCTTTAACAGGTGGATATAGACAAGGCAGTGCAGGCAGCCCGCCTGGCCTTCTCTCTTGGTTCTGTGTGGAGAAGGATGGACGCTTCTGAAAGAGGACGTCTGTTGGACAAACTTGCAGACTTGGTGGAACGGGACAGGGCAACTCTTGCAGTACGTAAAATAGGAATGACCACTCAGCTAGAAAGTATTCTGTGAAGTGTTGTCAGGTAGGGGAGGGTAGAGTATAGATATGAAATATGAGAGATCTTTGGGAAAGCTCTTTGTGGCATTTTGAAGAAAAAGACCATAGCATTGCATCACTACTAAGGATCTTCCTTTCTCATTTTCTCACTCTTCCCACAAGCAAAGCAAAACACATCCACTTGACAAGCAAAACAAAAATATCAAGGAACAGAACCCCCAGGCTGTTTGTAAAAGACAAATGCCAAGTGGCTCTTTTGCAGATCAAATAGGAAGAGAAGGATGTGTACCTCATGCATTCTACTTCATTTATTCCACCAGACAGAGGTCGCTGGTTCTTTTCTTTTCACTAGAACAATATCTCTCTCTCCCTCCCCCCCCCCCCCCCCCCCCCCCCCCCCACACACCACATAGGAGCTTCTTATCTGATGGATTTTGTTGTTTTCTGCTGCTGTTGTTTTTAAAGTAAAAGTTACTTTGAGGACTGGAGTGTTGGCTTAGCTGTTAAGAGTACACCTTTTTCAGAGGACCTGAGTTAGATTCCCAGCACCCACACGGGACACTTTATAACTGCCTGGAATTCCAGATCCAGGGAATCAGACCTCTGGCTTCTATGGGCATCTGTATTTATGTGCACAATTTAATTAATAAAAAAGCAATCTTTTCTAAATACCTAGTTTCTTTGAGAAGGAAGACTTTCTGAGATAAGGAGCACTTAGAATGTAGTCAGTGTATGCCACAGATCCATTCTTGGATGGTCTTCAATCGGTTATGGACTCTATTTCTTCTCTATGCTTTGTAGACCTTGGCTCTTTGCTGGCTAACTACATAGAGAATTTATTATCCAATTTGTAAATATATAAATGTTTTTAGAAGGACTGGGAACTTATTGAATCTTCTTTTATAAAAGTGAGCCAGTGCAGTGACAAGCAGCATTTTAAAATGAGCTTTGTTTTGTGCAGTAAGTAGGTGCTGTCATCAGCAATTAATAGTGTTCTTTAACCTCAGTGAATGGAAGACATTTCACATTTAGCTTTGCCAGTAATTAATAATTTTATACCAGTATGTGTTATATTATGTTCTTCTAGAGAGAAGTAGTAAATTATAAATATCTAATTTTGTTTATTTCATTTGTTAAACATCTAACAGCCTATTATTTCTCAAGTAAAACCAGTCTTACTTCATTGTTTCAGTGGTCATTGTTTTTGTAACAGACTTAATCAATTTAGGAACATGTCATAAAAATAACGTTTATAATGTAAAGCTGTTTATTATTGCTATTTTTATAAATGGACCAGATACTTTACTCTTATAGATAATGGTTGTTAACATAAATGTTTACAAAACTCAGTCTTTAAATTGTTAAAGTTTGGGCTTCCCTAGAGGAGATCTTGTTTATTTGGTGGTGATAAATAAGCTTGCTCTGCACCATGAATATTTCACTTCTCAGCAGGGGTCTTGGCAGCTGTGTAGAACATTTTATATCCATGTTGAATGCATGCAAAACTGATGTCTCTGCTTCTCTTTGTGGATTCAGATTTCTAGTGCACTCTCAGAAAGATCTCTACTCCACTCCAACCATTAAGATAGCAGAAGGAGATTTGACAAGCAGAGGAGTTCTTTATCGTCAGTTAAAGAAGTGCTGTATTTATGTAGCTGGACAGTGGTTAAGGAAAATGCACAGGTTCAAGAATAGCACATGTGTGTCCACTGTGGTCTTTCACTAGTAACTAAAGCAAGCCTCTTAGGACTGGACACCTTCTTCTTCGGGAAAGTAGAGTTGAACAAGTGTGCATCACCATTCACACCCAGCCACATTCCCTCTGTTCCTGGTTTCTTCTTCTGAAGAAACTAGTGTGTCACTACAAAGTTCTGTGGTCTTAACTAGTCTATTTATTTTCCTACAGACTATGGAATCCCTAAATGGCGGTAAGCCATTCCTGCAAGCTTTTTACGTCGATTTGCAGGGAGTCATCAAAACTCTGAGGTATTATGCAGGCTGGGCTGATAAAATTCATGGAATGACCATTCCTGTAGGTACGTGAAGCATGAGTATGTTAAAAAAGGGAATTGTGGGACTCTGCCAGAAGTACTTCATCAAACACAAAGAGAAGCCATGTACACTGCAGATACGAGACATTTGTGTCAGCTTGAACCGCACATAAGGCCAAACAGATTATGTCACTAACCTCTTTGTGTCCCTTTTTTGTGAATAAATAGTCTACATATAAGTATGGAGGACCTTTTAAATCAGTTTATCAGTCAGCTAGGGAGTAGGTATGCAAAGATTTGCTGCTAAGAATTAGCTTAGACTCTCAGTATGGAAGTGTTTGAGGGTAAAAGGGGATTCAGGGGTATCTATTTTAGCTACTAGATGGAAGAAACTTTATAGGAAAGAGACTGACTGAAGGTGACATGTGGACACACCTCTTGGTGAGGACTCTGAGACTAAGCCAGGAGGCTCATGAGGGAAATTGGGTCGAGGAGATCATAATTACTTAGATATTTATTCTCAGATTGGTTCAGCCTATTTACATTTGCCTTTTGTAATACCATAATTCAATATCAATTTGATTTCATTGTTGATTTCTTTTCCGTTGAAGTCCAGAATTTAGGAAGGTCATGTGGTCTTTATGTGTTCCCTGCATTTCTCTGCAAAACATCCCCAGTTTTTGTTTGGCATTAGAACACAAGAAATAATGAATGTTTATTTGCATAGCAATTAAACATGCGAAGTGTTCTTTCACATTTAGGATCTGAAGACCCCGAATAAGACTCCAATGTAAGACAAACTGGAATTCAAGAGTGTATGCCTAGTGAGATAGTAAAACTTAGTGCCTCAACCAAGTCACTTGGCTAGTAAATGTCAGGTCTAAGAACCAAAATGTGTGTTAAAAAGCGTGGCACTGTATTTTGCTCACTTTGACTATAGATGGGCAATCAGATACAAAGAAAAAGTATCCACCTTATTTATCTTCTTGAAGGATAGCTTTTTGCTAGAAGGCTTTGGGAAGAGGAGAGCGATGATCATTTTGAACCTTCAACAAGAAGCTATTTCCTCTGACTTGGCGGTTTCACCCCCACACGGTATTCCACCTCACTCAAGACCCACAGTTAGCAGCTAGTGCAGAGTTACGCCTATCAGTTGGATCCACAAGGGCCCTGGTGCTAGTCTCTTTATAACACTATCCATTATTTCCTGGCCTAGCACTCAGTAGAGCCATTCTCTCTGACCATAAATCCTGTGCTTTGACCCCCCTTTGGCAACTTCTACTTATGATGATTAATAATAATCATTACTTGGATTTATTGGATACTTTCCTTTTGCCTGTTTATTATCTCTTCTGCTGTAGTAGTCCTGAGAAGTATTATTTCCCCCTTTTGATCTTTGTAACTCAAATCAGAGTCCTCTGTCCCTCTCCGGCCCATAGCTTCCCCGTGATGAAGGAGAGATCAAAACTTACTCAGTTTGCAAAGGATGAAAGAGGGACTTGTGGTGCCTCCTGGTTTCCTCTGAATGAGTGATGACTTTATTGATCTTATAGGAAGTAGGAAAATGTGGTCCATACTTTAAGCTGAATTTTGTTATAAAGTGGCATCATGGTATATCTACATATATAACAAAGATTAAAAACTACCCAGGTCATCAATAGTTATTTATCAGTTTCATTTTTACTTCAGCTTTACCTCTTAAACTGAAGAATGAGCTAAAAATGCAGATAATGATCAAACCCCGAGCTTTTGCCTTTAGCCAGCTTGTTCTGGTGCTGTCAATAGTGAGTGGACGGGTGAACTCCAATCCTGGTTTAATCTCAGTGAGAGCTGCACCCACTTGAGGAGAACCAGGGTAGTTAGTAGGATATGAATTGATAGTGACAGGAAGCCATGAAGTCAGCTCTTCACCAGGAAGCTCTGGGAGACACTGCAGAGATGCTGCAGAGAGCCTGAGGGACCCAAAGCGAACCTCATTTTATAGACACAGGAACCAAGTACAGAGCAGTAAACAACTTTTTTTCAAGACTGTGTAATGAAATGGCGATAGAGCTGAGACCTATTCATGGAAGACTCAAGAACATATATCACTTCTTAGAATCACCAGTAGACTCCTGGAACAAATAGTATTAGCGCCATTTTATGCTAATGTAAAGTTTCATTGCTAGACTAAGCAGCCACAAAATTTGTCACTGTTGCAAAATGTTCAGACAGCACTGCTGTCTACATACATTGGAATCTACTAAACTATAGAATAGAATAGTTCTCTGTTTTTACTCTAAACATTTACTACTTGGATTATTTAAAGAGTTGCTATCTCCTCCAGAGTAATTCTACTTCAATCAAGTGCTCTACCACCGAGCTATACCCTCAAACACAGAGTAATTCTCTGTGAACAATAGCGATAGCCAGATGGCATCCATTCACTGAATTATGCTATAGATTCTTATGTTACTGAAGGAATTCATTTTTACTGTTACTGGCTATATAAGACTTGCTACAGCTACTGAAATGCCCGTGGTTGCTATCCCTGGGAGTGTGAGGTTCATATCACATATCTCAATTGCTGATACATTAAGATTTGTTGACTATAATTACAGTTATATCATTAGACTTTAGTTTATGTCCAGGATGTGCCATAATATGAAAATAAAACTTATATGAAAATTTTTAAAACATTTTTTAATCCCTGTCTTTAAAAGTAATATCTTCCTTGAAGAAATCGTTCATATTTGAAAGTTTTGATTAACTAAATATGGGCCTCTGTTTCTCTCTCTCTCTCTCTCTTTCTCTCTCTCTCTTTCTCTCTCTCTCTCTCTCTCTCTCTCTCTCTCTCTCTCTCTCTCTGTCTCTTTCTTTCCCCTTCCCCACCCTGCCTCCTTTCCTCCCTTCAAATCAAATCCCCAACCAAAAATGTAGGGAAGTGGCTTGATTTTTCACAAATACCAAAGAGGCTTATTCTGTACACTGTCCTCTAGGACAAAGGCTTTCTTCCCCTAGTGCTCCTATTGGGTATGCATACTCAGCAGAAATTAATTAATGTACTGCTCAGCTAAGTTATAGCACAGCAGAATATCCAGTTGTAAGGGTTTTACGTTCTTTATGACCAGAGGGTTCAGAATGTGCTCAGCAAGACCATTAGGGGCTTTGAACATTGAAGTATGTGAAGTGCCATGCAGCATCCAGACAGCATAGGTAGCCTGCAACACTGGTTCCATACAGTAATAAATGAGCAGACTTGTTTTATTTTAATTCTCAGATTTGAAGACTATGGGAAGAAAAATGTTAATAATCTATGAAACTTGTCACTTGGTCGTTTTCCTTGAAATGAGGCCAGCAAGTCGCTATGTTACTTTGGTAAGGAGTGAGCCAACTTGGCCAATCAAGCAAGTGATAGAGCTAGTGACAATGGAAAAGAGAAGGAAGGTGGCTTCCAAATGACTGGCCCCTGGTCACCCTCATCTAGAAGCTCTGGGGACTTGAAGCAGGGTCCTGATAGCTGTGAAGGGCCCCTAAGTGTCATCAGTTTGTCCCAAGGGGCCCAGTAGAAGTTACATGTCTCATGTTTTCCAGAAACCACAGCTGCCTAATTGGGGGTATCCCTTGGACATGTGGGAACACCCACTGAGTTCACAGGGCCCAGGGCCCTTTCTTATTCTTTTCAGTCAGTGTTCTCTTGGGAAAAGTTCAAGAGACAAGTTCCCCTGTGTTTATTTAGGACTTGGTGAGACCAGCCATGAGGACTGCAGGAGCCGGTATCCTTTCTGTGCCAACCTTTAGCTCAGTGTGTATCAAATCTGTGAACACATTATCAAGTACATTTTATTCCTCGGAACTCAGTTTATCCTGGGACACAATTATCAAGTCAAGTTTACTCCCCATGAGATCAGCTTCTAAAGCTATTGCCTACATTTTCCTTTCCTTTCATTTTTCAGTAGCTTTCATCACTAATGATACCAACTTCTGTCTGTAGGATGGAGATGGAGAAACCTATGAGCCACTGTGCTGTGCATTTACCCTGAACCACCCATTTTCTCACATGGTATTCTTCAGTTCATCTTCCCTGTTCTTGCAGCTCATCTTTCCCCCATCTCAGCGTTCATCCCTCCCCTCACCAGATTCACTGCTTTGTATTTAGCCACTTGAGTGCATCCCCTTAGCTAAATTATAGTTTAGTATGGGAGCTTTCCTTGCCAGTAGACCTTTCTTGAGTATTGACCAGTATTGGTGCTGCTCATGGAAGCCCTTCCCAGAGAACAGTAAACCAAAGGGCAGTAGTTGCTTGTACAGGCACAGCTGATAGTATCTATTTAGAAGATTCGTGAGTTGGCTCCATACAGAGTTGGTGAGGTTAATTGAGATTTAAAGTACCCCTTGGACTAAATGTCCTCCTATGGAGAGTTTCTGCACACTGGCTTGCTGTCCCACCGGCACAAGCCTGCCTACCTCCTCCTTTCCTCCTCTCAGGCTAGGATCTCTTAAACAACACCAAGAGACCAGGTGAAGATTGAGGGAAAGGTTAACAAAACCATGGCAGAGACCTAGCTTCCTTGATATTCACAGTGCTCCTCAAATAACTAAAGTAACGAAAAACCTGATCGAAAAGGGGCAAAGGATTTAAATGTAAAGGAAAAACTGAAAATGATTAGTGCGTTCTTCCGTAAATATCATTAAACACAATCCAAAGTTAAACACAGAACAAGTTGCTGTATTCTAGATTTCAGATTGGCTAAAATCCAGATATTCAGGAAACTGGTTAAGGAGTGGCAAATGGAGCGTGTTGTTAGGACTTTTATAACTTTGATAAAGGATGACTTTCAAATATTTATTAAAACATTAGAGATACATACACTTTAATCAGGAAACCCCAGTACAGAAGTACTAACAAACAAAGTGCTGTCCTTTGCAGAACTCTGCGACTGAGCCGGGGGAGGGATTTGCAGTCAGCTGGCCTGAGAACAGAGGGAGGGAAGACAGGAGCATGAGTACCCTGTGTTAGGAGTCGCCATGTAAACTCATGCAAGTGAAAGCTCTGGGAGAAAAGAAGGCAGTAGATAGCAGCTAATTTGGGGAAGGACTGGAGATCAGGGGATGGGGAGGGCTGAGAGGAGAAAGAGGAGCAGAAAGAGAAATTGATTTAAAAACATATAATTTTGAACTTAGCTGTAACAACCCTGGGTGAGAAACGTTAGTGGTTAAGATGTGCTGAGAGAGGAAGATAAACAGCTTACTGCATCATTTGTCTCTGTCTCACCTCCATCCCCAGCTCCAGCAGCCAGCCTGCCCCAGGCCTTGCTGTAGCTTCACTTTCCTTGGGGGAGGTGGTGCTGCTTTTGACAGACAAACCACTAGTGACATGACCAGCAACAAATCGGCAAACAAAGCCTTGGTTTAGTTAGCTTTTTAAAAGTACTCAGATAAAAGCAACAGCATTTTTCTAAAGAATTTGGTTTGGGCTTCTTGGCTAATTAATTATTCCAAGTGCCTACTGTTCTCATGAGAGAAGCAAGGTTGTTCAGTGTCTCTGGAGCTTTGCCTTCAAGCCCCTAGGGATACCTGCCTGTGTCTGCCCGTGACAACTGCATTGAGTGAGGGAATTTTATTTTCCTTTTCTTCCTCATATTTCCCAGAGGCCCAGCATCAAAAATGTGCTCAATAGCATTTCATTTAAAGCCAGGCAGTGGTGGCGCACGCCTTTAATCCCAGCACTTGGGAGGCAGAGGCAGGCAGATTTCTGAGTTCGAGGCCAGCCTGGTCTACAGAGTGAGTTCCAGGACAGCCAGGGCTACGCAGAGAAACCCTGTCTTGGAAAAAGAAAGAAAGGGGGAGAGAGAGAGAGAGAGAGAGAGAGAGAGAGAGCGAGCGAGAGAGAGAAAGAAAGAAAGAAAGGAGGAAAAAATAGCATTTTGTTTAATGACTTTTAATTTTGAAAACTACTTAGAAAAGCTTGAGGTACCTGGTACTTAAATCAGCTAACTATTCTATATGGGTTAATATTTAAAGTAAAGCTGAGTTTTTAATGAGTTCCAGTTTTAAGTTTCCTCTTGCATGACTGCTTTGTGTATCATAAATTTGTCCTTCATTCTATTGTGGATGTCCTCTCATCTGTTCTGCTCATGTGATAGGATTATCTGTAGCTGCCTGCATGCATGTGTGTGCACACACACACATACACACTCACACACACACATACACACACCCTTTCTCACACACACACACACACACACACACACACACGCACATGCACTCCCCCCTAAGAGCTGGGGCTGCTGTGCTTGGTGAATAGAATGTTCCTCAGCTTCATTTCTCATTTCAGCTGCCATGTCAGTGCTCCTCTGACTCCACTGACCCTCTCTGTGGAGTGATCGTGCTTATCTCTTTCAGATGGAGACTATTTTACTTTCACAAGACACGAGCCCATTGGAGTGTGTGGACAGATCATCCCGGTGAGTGCATCTCCTCACACTTCTTATTTATTTTCATTTGATCCAGTTCTCTTAAAGACATCCAGAACACAGTCCTTAGAGATGTGTGGTTTTCGTTACTGGGAAGAAAAACTGAGCTCATGTTGTTGACATATCTCTAACAGCCTCTCTGCAAATGCTTATTTGAACAGGTGAATCGCGTTTCAGGCCTATTACCATGTGTAGAGTTCTCAAGTCATGAGACTCTCCTGATAAAAATAAGCAAAGCAAAGGACAGTGTATGAACAACCCACCCTTGGTTATGAACGCCTGTCTGCATATGGGGAATTAGCGTGTGGTTGTATTTGCTTGTTTCCGTTTTAGATCGGCAGCTGAGCATCTTCCTAGGCAGACTGTTTTATACGGTCACTTTATCCCTTTTCCCCACTGTCTCTTATCACAGGCATCTAGAGAAAGGTGCTTTAAAAAAACACAGCAGCACGGTTAACGTCACAATCCAAATTGAAACCATTGTGGGCTGTTGTCTGTCTTGTAAAGAAAAATAGATATAGTGACTAGTGTTTGTATTGGAACATTAAACACTGTCCTTTGCTCTCCCGTACACACCATTGGCACAGCACAAAGCATCACCTAAGCTTCTAACAGGACTATCTCACAGTTCTGGCTGGGATTTCAGGAGGAGAGAGGTGGGCTGTGCTGACATTAAAGGCAGTATAGATAAGACAATGCATAGAGGAATGACTCAAGAATAATCTCTGAATTTGGGAGCCCAGTATTCTTAGGAGCTTATTAATATTTGTTCAAATGATCAATAAACCCTAGTTTATTTATGATCTTCACTAGAGAATGAAGAAAGGAAAGAGAAAGTTTTGGTTGGAGTTCTTCCTCTACTCTCTTCAGAGAAACCCCTCTGTGTCTGCCACCTTCTCTCAAGTATCAAAGCTGCCCCTCATGTTCTCCCAGATCCTCAGAGCCTCAGCTTCTCACACAAGACAAGAGCTCCTGTCAGCCAGCTCCCTCAATTACTGCCTCCAAGATTTACGCACTGTAGATGGAATTAAAACATCACCAAGGACTCCTAAGTTTATAAACAACTAAGGGGAAAAGAAATTGGGTGTTTGGTGAAGGCAAGACACTTGTATATTTTTGCAGCTTGCCAGAGCCAGTGAGAATCTTTCAAGGATGGCAGCTGAGATGCTTCAGGCAGAAACACATTATGATCAGGGGCTGAAGCAAGGGGACCTGGAGTGCTGTTTTCTTCCTTAATGTAATTATCAGACACTTGATAGGAAGAAGTCTCATGCCTGAGCCTATGACAATACAAGCTTAATATTCTATCAAAATCAGTTTAAACCATGTTAGCCCCCATTTTCATGTTCTATAAAGATACTGTAGTTTGGTTTTCTTGCTGTATTTTGCTGATGAAATTTTTGTATATTCATTGGTAGGTGCATTTTATACAATGTATAGTTGTATTTTATGACAATGCATATGAAAAGGCCACATTGAAGTCACTTTGTCTTAAAAATAATTGATAACTAGGGTTTCAGTTTCTAGATAATATACATAAAACATTTTTCCTATCAACATGAAAATCTTGGTGTAAAGATTGAAAATTTAAGGGGAAAATTTCACATGTTGAAACTTTGGAACAAAGCCCAATTTTATAAATATGAAAGCAAAATAAAAAGTAAGGCTAAACAAAGGAGAGTCGCTCCCTGCTCCTTCTCAGCATGAGCTTTCCTTAGGTCTGCCTTTGGAGTGTGAGGCTACACTGGACAGAGGGGAAGGCAACACTTTGAAGGCCAGTGCTGTTCTCTTCATAGTGATGTCATCAAGGTCTACATTTGGTGGCAGAGATGATTTATGTTCAGGACAGTTTTGAAAATCTGAGAAGTCACAGCTTCTTTCAAAATCTGAGAAACAAAAAAAAAGTAACAGAGAACCATTTTCCCTATCTATTAACTTTGCTTTTCCCTTCCAGTGGAACTTCCCCTTGCTGATGTTCACCTGGAAAATCGCTCCGGCACTGTGCTGTGGTAACACTGTGGTCATCAAGCCTGCAGAGCAGACACCACTCAGTGCACTGTATATGGGAGCCCTCATCAAGGAGGTAGGGAAAACTGACTCCAGGGGTTTCTTCCCCTTCTTCATGTGGAGCCTGAGAAGCCCAGCATAGTCAGCCTGAAGAGTGACACGCACACACACCTTCTTCCAATTTGTGTTTCTTAGGCTGGCTTTCCGCCTGGAGTCGTCAATATCCTGCCAGGGTATGGGCCAACAGCAGGGGCAGCAATAGCTTCTCACATTGGCATAGACAAGATTGCGTTCACAGGCTCTACTGAGGTAAGTACCTAGAGACCATGGGCTAAGGGGAAGTCCTGTGAGTGAGCAAAGGGATAGAATGGAGATGCAAGTGTAGCATGCACATTTGTAATCTCTGTGCTGGGGAGGTGGAGATAGCAGGTCTCTGAGTTTGCTTGCCAGCCAGCCTTGGCTACTTGGCAAGTTTAAGGACAAGGAAGAGGGTCTATGAAACAAGGTGACTGCTCCTGTGAATGACAGACACTCGAGGTTGTCCTCTGGTACACATACATATGTGCACACACGTGTATACAATAAATACATAAACCGTGCAAATAGTACCCATAGGGTCAACACCCACAGTGAGCACTCAGGCCTCTCAAGGGGCAACACCAGTCTCATTTATAGATCACCAATGAATGTGAAAGCAGATGTGCACACTGACTCTTTGCGATTGTCTGTGTAAAAACTACCCCACAGACTGGGGCTCTGGACATTTCTTTTCGTCAAGATATAGGACAAAAGCAAGTAGAGAAGCTGGGGATCTAAACTAGTCTGTAACGGAGGAAACAGTGACAACTTCCCCTCTACATTTCATCAGGTCCTATGGATGCAAGAGGCAGCTGACTGCCTTGTAAGCCATAGGGATGCTATAGAGCTCTGGTCAGCAAAGATCTCTGAAAGGCCAGACACTTAAGTGTTGGAGACTTTGCAAGCAATACAGTCTCCATTTCATACTCCACTATGCCTAACTGGTACCAAGTACGCATGATATATGAATTTGTGAGTCAGGCTGTACACTGTAAAACATTTTTCATAGATGCCGAAGTTTGAATTCTATGTCATTTTTTCTACATCAAAAAATACCTTATTTTTTTTCAGATAGTGAAAAATGTAAAGACTCTTTTTATCTAGTAGGTCAAACCAAAAACAGCAAGGCAAATATGAATGGTGGTTTAGATTCTTGATCATCGTGAATCTGCTGTTCTATCGTGTCTTTGACTCAGGTTCAGATGATGAAAAAGTTTCAGTTGTTAGCTACTAGACGCTAAAGAGCACCTACATCTCATTAGGATCGGATCAGATAATGGAACAGGAATGTTGTTCTCACTCTCTTTCTGTGACCTAGTGCTGTTCCAGATCTGCAGGTATCCTTGTTGGAACCCCATGGAGGACAGCAGCACTGGGTATGGGATAGCCACAGGACTGCAGTAGTCAAGCTAGGAGAAACAATGAGAACTGGGTCTGTCAGAGTCGAAAATGGAAAAGAAACAAGTGAAATTGGTTTATAACGTGTTTAATACAACGTTTTAAAACATCATTTCAGCCTATCTCTATAAAATTACTAACTCCATATTTTACATTCTCTTTGCGCGGTGAAGTCTATAAGACCTAGTGTACGATTTACATTCATACCACAACTCAGTGTCACTAACTATATTTCAAGTGTTCTGTAGACATATAGACAGGTGGCTGGTGGCCAACATACCTGCCAGAGAAATCTAGAAATTTCCTTAAGTCAGGTGATGCAAAATTAATGACATCTAGCTAAATGGTCTCTTACTGGTTTTGTATAAGCTACATAGGCTTATATGCTAATTTACATTCTCAGTTTCCAAACTTTTATTTGACTTTTACTTGCTATCATAATTTTGAAATGTATGGAACATGCAGTGTGAAAGAGATGCATTCTTCTGGTTGCACTGAGTCTGTTGCTAAGTATTTGCTAAAGACTGGATGCTAAAGAGCACCTGCATCCAATTAGAATCAGACTAGCAAGTAATATCCACAAAGCAAGCCATTGGAAGGAATTCTGAATTAAAAATGGAGGCAAAAATCTAGGCAGCCTTTTAATGGAGTCACGAGAAACCTCTATCTTAATCTCGTATGAGGATGGTTGGCAAGAATCCTGAATAAGATACTTCCAAACAGAATGAACCAGTATCTACAAAGGATTATATACCACAACCAAATAGAAATTAATCCTGGAATGCAAGGTTGGTTTAATATAGAAAACAATAAATTTAATACTTTATATTAGTTGAATAAAAAGCAAAAGCTACATGATCATCTCAGTAGACATAAAAAAGCACTTGACAAAATCTGCCGGGAACAGAAACCTACACACAACTGTTTATAACATTATTATTCCTTGAAGTACAGATGTCCCAAATGTCTACCAAATGATGGATAGATAAAATGTAATATATCCACAAATGATATATTATTTAATAATAAAAAAAAGGAATGAAGCATACATAGTATGGGTCAACTTTGGAACTTAAAGAATGTGGTAATGACAAGCTGTATATTTTATGATCATACTTAATAAAGAAGTGTCTAGAAGGGGCAAATGTATACACTCAAGGCAGATTAGTGATTGCTGAGGGCTAAGATGAGTGACTGTGAATGAATGTGAAATTTCTTGTGGTTTTGTTGTGTTTAGCTAGCTGTAATCATTGTGGGAGTGGCACAGCTCTGTTAATAAACTAAACTGCCTGAGCCACATACATCAAAAGGAACATCATATAGGGTATGAAATGAATCTCAACAAAGTTGTAGAACGTGAATGATTCTGTTGGAGGCTCTAAACTTGGGGTATTAATAGTCAACATTGATTGAGCAAATACTTCTTTATGCTAGCCAAGTGCTTGTCATCCTACCACATCGCTTCAGCCACCAAAGAAAGTGCAGGGGTAAGCTTAGTACATCTGGGAAGGTTAAGTAACTTACCCTGATACATGTCAGTAAGTTACAAGGCTGTAAGCCATACCCAGAGCCCCAGTGCCAGTCAGTACTGGACTGCTTTCTGACTGTAGTCTCATACATGCCTTCAGCAGCCAGGGTTCATTGAAATCCAGAATAGCAGATACCCTTAAAGAGGATATTTATTGTTTGTTTTAGTTTTTAGCAGAGGCTTCAACTATTTTTTTTCATTTAATTTTTTTTTTTTTGCTTATTCACTTTACATCCTGCTCACTGCCCCCTCCCAGTCAGCCCCTCCCACAATCCTTCCTCTGTCCCCCACCCCGCTTCCCCTTCTCCTCTGAGCAGGGGGGTGGGGGTTATTTTTTGAAGCAGTATTACTCTGCAGGCCATGCTGGCCTCAAACTTATGACAGTCCTACATCCTTAGCCAGGAAAATTCAAGGAATACAAATGTGACCCATAATGCCCAGTTCTCAAGGAACACGATTTTTAGATAATGCAGGATTTTCAGTGGAAACTGTTCCATTGCAAGAGTCATTTTAAAGTATTTAATCCAGAAAGGCTCTCACCATTGTTCTAATTAATTTTTTCTAAATTTCAAATTAGGATTGCATCTTTAGTACCTCTGTCATTTGATCTGGTACGGGTCACTTGCCCGCCACTCTCTGATACAAGAATTAAAGTTTGATCCCAAACTATCCCAAGTCAGTTCTGCCTGCTAGGCTCTGGGGAATCAGCAGTGAAACGTGTATCAGTATAGCCCACAGGACAGTCTCTAAGTGGATCCTTTTAGACCCACCAGAAGAGGGCATCATATCCCATTACAGATGGTTGTGAGCCACCATGTGGTTGCTGGGAATTGAACTCAGGACCTCTGGAAGAGCAGTCAGTGCTCTTAACTGCTGAGCCATCTCTCCAGCCCTCTGAGTGGCTCTTAGAGTATGCTGTGCAAGCGCGCGCGCACACACACACACACACACACACATATGCCTGGGCTGCCTGGTTTTAAAGATGTGTTCTAATGGGATAGAACCAAAATTCTCCTCATGAAGTTACCTTGTATCTTTTGCATCTAGAGAAATTTCACTGTTTAAGACATTTAAACTTGAATAAAGAGCTACTTCATTCAAAAAATGCATTTTTAAATTAAGAGCATTCCTACTACCTTATTTTTTGAGATGGTTTTAAAAAGAATTATGTTGTTTTATTTTATACATATAAGTATTTGACTGCATGTATGCAGTACAACATTTATATGCATGTACACTTATGTGCATGTTCAACACATATATGCAGTGCCCATTGAGGCCAAAAGAGGGTCCCCTAGAACTGGAGTTATAGATGGTTTCCAGCCACTATGTGGATGCTGGGAACGGAACTCAGGTCCTTTGCAAGAACAGCTAGTGCTTGTAATCACTGAGCCACCTTTCCAACAATAAAAACATGTTAAGAAGATAATTCTCCTCTAACCCCTGTAGTGGCTACTGTCACTTGGGAGGATTTGAATATACCCTCCTTATAATGTGAAAATGCAGGTTAAGGGACCAAATTGTGAAGGAAACAGGGAGGAAAGGACCCCAGCTCTGGAGACCACTGTGAGTGATGTGGCCTGCCGTTAGTGTGCAGTGATACTGGTATTAGTTACATCTGAAAACCAGTCCCTCTTGCCAGGACCAGTACCTTCCAAAAGGTCTGTGTTTTTCTGCAATGTAGGATGGAGAGTTAGCTTTTGATGCTCCTTAGCAATAAGGTGCAGTTTTTGTTTGTTCATCTTTCCCACGGTTCCACTTTTGACAGACATTTAAAATTCCAAAGCTGCAGATTATATACCAACACATAGACTTTCCCTATCCAACAAAGTCTTTTCAAGATAATGTGGAAAGGTGGGGAAGAGGGCCAAACACCACCTTAAAAACTTGCCACACCAGATGAGACTGGTTAAGGAGTCAGACCATGTTTGATTTCCTAATGTCATCCACACTTGAAGGTCCAGCCTGCCTGCACTGGATCTCACACCCTCAGTGACTGGTGAACACACGACCTCTGAGTTCTTGCTGGAATACTTAATCTTTAAGGAGTACACAGTATGTGAGAGTAGATAATGGTAAGGTTTTCCTTTACAGCTCTTTCCCTAAATCATCTTCCTAGTCCCCTGGTCATGGTCCTCAGCTATATTAGACTGAATTAATTTCCATCTACAAAGCTATGCAGGGACATACAAGCAAAGATCATGTATGAGATGAATAGTTGATGGTCAGTTGAATTAGCCTGTGATAAGCAAAAACTTCTAGAATCTTACATTCACTTAGAAAGTTAACTTAGTTCAGCTTGAGTTAATATTCCTTGATCTTTTACTTAGAAAATAAAGTACTGCTCAGTGCAGCTTGGGAGAACACTACCGTTACGTTACTCTTTGCCTTTCTCTAGAAAGCAGTTAGCTAAAGTTGTAGTTTTCAGCAAGAAATTCAACCATAGGATTCAAATTCCATTAAGAAGAGCAGTTAAGATTACATATGCCAGATTTGTATGTGAAATCTCAGCTTGCTTTAGTTGCCTATTATGGTTGTGTGCATTTGGTTACAGGACTCATTACTGGGCGATCTTTGCAGTCCTCAGATTTCCTGCTATAAATTAGGGATAATTTTTATCTACTATGTGGACCGAGAGGGTGAAAGAAACTGGACTGAAGTGTTTAGCATTGGGTCTGGTTATTAGCAAAGTATCAGTGAAGAGGAGCCATCATTGTTTCCTGGGTTTTGTTGTTATTTGTTTGAGGCGGGGAACTCACAATGTAACCCTAGCCAGTCTAGAACTTGCTATAGTTAGAGGCAGGCTGGTAGAGATCCATCTCTTTAGTCCTAAGATTAAGCATAGGCCACCACACGCAGCTATTTGCTATTTTGTTTGTTTTGGGGATGTCTTAAGGGACAGGGTCTTACTGTGTAGCCCTGGCTGTCCTGGAACTTGACTATGTAGACCCAACTAGCCTGGAACTCAGATCTGCTGCTTGCTTCTGTCTCCTGAGTGCTGAGTTAAAGGTGTGCATCACCACACCCAGCTTCCTATTTGTTTCTGAGTGACATTTATAGGACAATCTGTGCTAAGGAAAGTATAAAAGCAGGGCCAATGGATTCTCCCAGATAAGGGTAAGGACCCAGCTTTCTTACTGTGTGAGCTTGGCCTCTTTCCTGTCCTTCATTTTTCATGTTTGGCAGGCTGTAGTAACTCTGTAAAGGCTTATTTGTGGCTTGGGACAACACATTTGAAAGGTCCACCCGTATTGCTTGGCACACTGAAAGATTTCAGTAAACACTAGTTGAGTATGAAACCTCCATTTGCAAAGAATGTCTGTCAGAGGCTAATTCCCACTCTCCTCTCTGGCAGCTTCCCTCTCCTTTTGTTTGTTTTGCGGCTTTCATAAATAGTTTACAGATATTTTTGGCTTCTAGTAAGTAGCATATGTGTTTCTCTTCTGTTTCATGTTTTGGAAGATTGACCAAGTGCTAGCTTGCATAAACTCTTTTAAAATCCTGTAGGTAAATTAGTGGACTACTTAGAATGTAGCCCGAAACGAGATTGGTACCCATTGAACAACTCACTTAGGAGTCCTTGCCGTGGTCTAGAGGAGGGACCACTCTTTCAACCAGGGTTTTCCAAAATGCCATTCTGTTACCCAGAAGAAACGTGTAATGTGGATAGCATTGCCTTCAGCAGTTGTTCAGGAACACCTCGCCTGTGGTGCTGGTGGGAACTCATTCAGATTTCAGGTTGCTGGACTTCACCCCAGAGCTTCTGGATTAAGTTGGACTTGGCAGTGAGTCTAAGAATCCTCATTTTAATAAACTTTTCTAAGAAATCTTAATCCGTGGTCAAGAATCAGTGGTTTACTTGGATTGGATCTGTTGGGTCACACTCCACATCCATTTAGAACTCCATGATGCTGAGTATGTTAATCCGTGCTGAAACAAGACATTTGTATTTACTAGAAGACCACCCGCATTGCCTGTAGATGCAGTTTCACTGCTGGCCATTCTGACAGGATCTTCCCAGATAGCCCTGTGCTACACAGTGAGAGTGGCTGAGCTCCTATGCTATGACTCATGTTTGCAGTGAAAACCTTGAGTGTTGCCGCCTGTATGCCAGAAACCACAGGTTATTGGGCACTGATATATTCTTTGTTTTATTTCTGTTTTTCACTTAACTTTTCTTACTTCTCTCCATTATTCTTTTCCCATCAGGCTCTGATTATGTTAGATTTTAATTAACTTATCCCTAATATATCTATTAAACTTTAAGAACTATCACTCCATACCTTTTCCAGGCACACAGGTTCAGTGTAATTTTCATGTTAGTGGTGCACAAAGGACAGAAAAAGCTATGTGGCACAGTTAACCTCTACTGTAACTATTTACTGCTTAATAGATTGTCACTAATAGATTTACTGAGGCCTGCTCTAAGTACAGTAGATCTCACCTATTTACCGTGTACAGCATGGTAAGTTAGGCTGTGTAGCCATCTCCTGGGAGCACAAACTCAGTCACAGACTACACAGGCACCACGCTCAGGAGTTTTCTCCAATCTCCACCTTTCTCTCATCCCAGTCCCTACACTTTTGGGTACTTTATACTTTTTGATTCAATTATTTTCATTTTCTACAAGTTTATATAAATGGATACAGTATCAATAGCTATTTTCACTCAGAGTAATTAATTTGAGATTCACTTGTGGTGCTGTATTAGCTACTAATTCTTACTGCTGAACAGTATTTTATTTTATGGATAGATCACAACTTGATTATCCTGGCAGCTGTTGTTGGACATTTGAGTTGTTTCCAGATTGGGTTTAGTAAAAATAAAAACCTCTGCGAACAATCCATGTATAAACCTCTGCTTCCTCCCCCACTGTGAGTGTGTGTGTGTGTGTGTGTGTGTGTGTGTGTGTGTGTATGCATGGGGGGGCAGGCATCTAGGGATGGCCACCTAATCATGCCATTTTATATTTCTATCTGCAAAAGAAATGCTCCCAACTCCCCCCAGTGTTTGATATGGTTAGTCTTTTTCATTTAATCCCTTCAGATAGCTAGATGATGTTAATATCAGTGTGGTTTTGTTTAGAATTCTCTACTATTAAGAATTTTTTTATATATATTTGTTACAATGTACTGTCTTTGGTGGGGTTTCTTTTAATTTTTGCCCCTTGGAAAGGGAAGCATTGTTTTCTTACTGTAGAAATCTGAAAATTCTTTCTATATTCTGGGTATACATCTTAATACCTTGCAGATCTTAACTCCAGGCTGTGGTTTCTCTCTAACTGTCTAACAGCAGTTTAGAGAAGAGCAGTTGTTCTTAGGCTTGAGGAGATCCAGTCCAGCAATATTTTATTTTATTTTATTTTATTTTATTTTATTTTATTTTATTTTATTTTATTTTATAGATCAAGTGTTTGACATTATTGCTAAGAGACCTTTGCCTGCCTTAAGAGCTCAAAGATTGCCTCCTGTTTCTCCTTGTGGGAATTTTTGGTTTTGTTTTACATTTAAGTATATACACTTTGAGTTAATTCTTGTGTTTGTTATGAGGTAAATATTGGGGTTCTTTCTTATTAATATGAATTGTCTCTTATTAATGTAATTGTCACTACTTCTTGAAAAGATACCCCCTCCACTGGATTACCCTGTGTCTTTCTCAAGCATGAGTGTCCATATTTGTTTGGTTCTTTCTAGATTGTTTTGTTTTACCTATCTGTGTTTTCATTCACCAATACCACATGATTTTGGTGGCAACAGCTATATTAAAACAGGAGAAAATACACCAACAACTAAGTGCTCACTCAAAAGTGGAGACAGTCTATGGGAAAGAGAGATAGAGGGGGAGTGTAGTGATTTGACTAAGATGGCGCCCATAAGTGCATATATTTGAATGCTTAGTCACTAGGGAGTGGGATTATTTTAAAGGATTAGAAGGATGGGGTGCAGCCTTGTTGAAGGAGGTATATCGCTGGAGGCAGGCTCTGAGGTTTCAAGCCCATGCCAGGCTCCATATCTCTCTCTCTCTCTCTCTCTCTCTCTCTCTCTCTCTCTCTCTCTCTCTCTCTCTCTCCTGCTTGTGGATCAGGCTGTAGCTCTTAGCTATTGCTCCAGTGCCATGTGTGCTGCGATGCTCACTGCCTTGATGATAATGGACTAAGTCTCTGAAACTGTAAGCCACCCCAATTGAATTCTTTTATAAGAGTTGACTTGGTCACACTAACTAAGATAGGGAGGAAGCCAGGAGAGTTTGGGAAAGAGAATCAGGTAGCTTGGCTGGTAAGAACATGTACCATAGTGAGAACCATACTCCAGTGTGCATTGTTTAGCTAACTTTTTCCAGTGGAGTATATAGTTAGTATTTCTCAAGGGAGGCTTACATTCATTGAGAGGCGAACCAGTAATGTGGCTTTTGAAGTATCTTCGTTTTTCTCTCTGGAATGACATCAGTGGTAAATGTCAAAGGACCTTATCTAGAACATGAAAATTTCTATTGTTGTGACTATTCAGAGTAATATTGAGCAAGCGGAGGATGTTCACAGGCAGACCACACTATCATGGCCTCCTCTGTCTGGTATTTATGCGTCCATCTGTTCTTTTTTTGGCTACTTGAAAAATCACAGAATCTTATAGATCAAACATGTCACTTAAAAGTGTATTTGATCATAGCTTCTGTTAGGATTGCTCCAAGGACAAGGAACCTATCGACACATTACAAAACATCTGCAGTGGCTGAAACAAGACACTTAGTTCAAGTGGCTGCCTTCCATTTTACTTCAGTAACAGCCTTTAGAAAGCAAACAGTACTCAGATTAAAGATAGGATCGGCTTCTCTTTATGCAGCTAAATACATAAGCAATATGTGTAAATATTTAATAAGTGACTATGAAAGGCTTCTTATAAACACAGAGTCAATAAACATCCTCAACAAAGTACGGGAAGACAGTTTGAGTTTTGCTTGATATAATGTATTTTTTTCATTCAGTTAGATTAACAAACCATGATTTCATCATTAGTCAACAAGATAGTAGGGAGACCATCAAAGCAAACTACAGGAGAGTCCAGATTGGTGTGTGCCAAGCCAATGTTTGTAGCTAGCAGCTGTGTTACCACTGATGCTAATTCACGCAGTGGGGTTCTCCTTTCATTTCCCAAGTGGGGTGACTGTCCTGCTCTATGATGCAGGCCCATTCCTGCTGCTGGAGTGATGAAATCGGGTCAGCTCTCCTCCTGCTCCCTTCAGCCCTTGTAGGTTTGGGGCAGGTTATTTTGTTTTGTTTTGTTTTTACAGCAAAGCGGTCTTTTCCTAAGGCTGTGCTGAATCCTATAGTGAATCAAAGGATTTTTAATGACAAAATTTACCAGTTTGATATGACAAAATGTTCAAATGTATAGGTTTAAATTTTTAGCTTTTCTTTTTAAAAATTCTTAAATTGTGAATGTGAAGGAATAAGTGGAAATGTGGTTCTGTCTCTTCTGGCTGAGGTGCTCTGGTTGCCTCTCTCATTTGCTAAAGCAAGGATTCTGCTGTAGGCACGCTCCAGCTGAGGCTGAATGACCAGGTCCTAAGAAGCCATCCCTTAGGCCTAGCTAATTGGTGGGACATACATCTTTCTGATTTGAGCAAATCAAGCTTCTACCTATTAAAGTAAAGTAAGAAATCAGACCTTGAGTTTTTCTTATTTATTTGAAAAAAGTTTTATGTAACAAAAGGATGGCGAAGTGGAACAGCCAGGTAAAGTAAGAAATCAGACCTTGAGTTTTTCTTATTTATTTGAAAAAAGTTTTATGTAACAAAAGGATGGCGAAGTGGAACAGCCAGGTGATTTAGACTAAGTTGGTCATAAGATCCAGTGCATAATTGTCAGACTCACATAGCAGAGAGACCCTAATGACAGCACATCTAGAGAAGAGGACTCACCATAGAGAGAGGCATGGTAGCTAGAGCTCTAAGCTCCTTGTGGGCATTCTAGGTCCAGTCCATGCTGTCACTTCATGGGTACCAACCACTAAGTCATTTCTAAATCTCCTTGAGTTCTGTTTTCTTCCAACTGTAAAATGGAGAAATAACTCTTGCCCCTCATAAATGCTGTGAAGATCAAAACAATGTGTGTGAAGACAAACAGCATATAAGAGTCAACAGTTAGCATGAAATGGAGCCATGATGGCAGACGAAAGCTGTCTTTCAAGATGGGCTTGTTTTATTTTTGACACCCCTCTCCCAAGTTCTTTTGCAGTTTTGGGAATTGAATCTGGGGCTTTGCAAATGCTACTGCCACTGAGCTGTGTCTCCAGCCTGATCCTATGGTTCTTAGTGCTAGTAGTACGTTTGAATATTCTTGGGATCTTTTGAAAAATAGCCACAGCTGTGTGCCCTCACGCCTGAGCTATGTACACTTTCAAGGTAGAGCAGAAACACAGAAAAGGCTGTGAGTGCCTGAGCTTCCTAGGTACAGTCAGTCTTCCAGTTGTGCAGCCATCACCTGCATGCACAGTGAGGCTAGAAGGTCAGGAAGACGAGCGCCCCAGACCATGTTGGCTGCACGCTCAGGCAGGGATGGGCTTCCCACAGTCTCTCACCTCTGTTGCCCTCACTTCCAGAGTCTTCATGAGGAGCTAGGCTTACTGACTCAGCAAATGTGACTGAAAATTACATACATCACACGCACACACGCATGCACACACACATGCACGCACAAATCAGATAGAGCCCCTGGACTGACAAATTCCGTCTGGGGAGGAAGACCCACAGCTGGTAAGCAAGTATGGGGTAATAGTTATGGGCAAAGCACAGTGGGATTGGAGGAAAAGGAGCCAAGCTCTGTGGGAAGGGTGGGAGAGAAAGCTCACTACTCAGAGGAGGTGCCCAGAGGGAGATCGGCAAGGAGTGTATCAAGTAAGCCAAGAGAGGAAAGCCTTGCCAGGCAAATGAAGCAGTTTGTTCAAAGACCCAGAGGATGATCCAGGAAGAGCGTGTGGTTTTGTGGGGGCTCTGGTAGTTGATGGGTGGTGGTGAGGATCGTGGGAACAAAGGCCAGAAACAAATTCATGGTTGTGTTGATTCCCATATCTGTCTTTCGCAAACAGTGCTTTGAAATTGCTGTTTCCACAGGAAAAAATGCCTTGGTTTGTTCTGTTTCCTTCTGGTGAAAATTAAAAAGATTGATATGGTTTGATTCTTGGTATTTCAGGACAAAATGCCCACTTGGTGTATTTATTGCCATTCCTATTTCCATCTTGTCTGGAACTAGGAAGTGTAGTTCTGAGAACTTGGAAGGGGAGAAGCAGGGTCTGAGGCTTGGGGTTCCGTTTAAGAAATGAACATATGCTAGAGAAAGTTGGCATCTTCAGAAGGTGGCCTGAGGTCTTTTGTACAGGTCTGCTCCCTCTGTCTTAAAAGGCACTTTACCTCTGAGAAGGGACCTACTTTTTATTAAGGTAAATAATTCATGAAAAATGTTATCCAACTTCAGAAACTGTAGAGAGCAAACACCTTGTATAAAAATGGCCTTGAAAAAGCCTTTCGTGTTCTTTTGTTGTTGTTCTGGATAACAAATTATTTTCTTTGTTGAGAGCCAAATTACCTTCCCTTTGCTGCCGCATTGCTGTGAACAGGATTCTGGAGTGCTGCTACTCCTCGTATCAATCTTGAAGTCTATTCAAACAGGGATGGGAGGCAGAGTTGATCTGTGCCAGCAATCCTGCTGAGAATTAGCCCAGTTTCACATGTGTGTGGGAACCCCCACTCACCACCCGTGCCTGCCTGCTTGGGGTACAGAGATAGAGCTGGAGTCTCTGCAGGGAGTGTGGCCTTAGGAAACAATGTGATAGGACACTATCACTTACTCTTTCATAAAGAGGGCTGTGTGGGGAAACTCAAAACAGACCCTCTTTTCTACTGCTCTGAGCAGCTGTGGTGCTCTTGGGAAACGCTACTTCTGCTCCTTACGGCAAGAAAAACAGTCTCTGAGTGAGTACAGGCCCCAGGAGTCCCATCTGTCCTTTTAACTCCAGTTAACCAGAGTGCTAAGAGATGAATTTGCTGCTTGTGCTAGCTGAGCTTTCATTCTTCAGTTGAAGAAGCTGAAACCAGGGAAAGTGAGGAAGCAGTTTCAAACTGAGCAAACCGAAGTCTGTTAGGAGCAGGGCCGCTTTATAGTGCCCAGGATTCTTCTCTTCTCTCTTTTCTTTTTTCTTTTTCCTTTCTTTTCTCTTAAAGCAGTCTCACCTTGTAACTTTAGCTGGTCCTGGACTAGCTATGTAGACCAGACTGGTTTTAAACTCAAAGATCCATATGCCTCTGCTCCTGAGTGCTGGCTTTGAAAGTGTGGGCCATCATGGCCGGCAAGCCTAGGACTTCTGATCCTTCGGACCCAAACTACTCCACAGACCTACATACCATTCTACTTAGCCAGGCATATCTTTCCAGAGTGAGATGGGAGTGGTAAGAGTGTGCTGTGAAACCTTTCCATGTTTCAAAATGATGGACTGAAGCCGGGTTCTTATAGTTTCTATTTATGCTGTATACAAGACTTCGTTTCCCAAGCTATGAGTTTCTCTTTTCATTTGCACATTGCCTATTTCATTCAAATGGGCATGGCTTTCATACGGTTTGCCCATCATATTGACCCTTAAGACTCCCTTATCCACCATGCGCTTCCACCTTCTGGACATGTAGGAGGTGTAGAATGGAGAACCACACCCAAACTCTCCCAGCTAAGAAGGGTAGTCAACCTCAGGGATATTTGTCTTTTGTTTTCAGTCACTCTTTCTTGGACTTTCTAATCCCATAGGTTTGGTCTGACACCTCCCCAAGGAATTGTGAGTGTAATGCTCTAGCTTGGTTCACATGGCTTACACACAGACTAGCACAGGTCCTCCCTGGAGGCTGACTTTAATCACAACACTTTCCCCTTCTTTGGAGTTGCACTGATTCTGTTTTCTCTTTGTGCTGATGGTAATAAGGAACACTTCCTGTTTAGGGTCACTTAACCTCTCACTCTCCAATCCAGGGAAGATTCATGAATTGGCAATATTATTTGTAGAAGAGAATTTGTTCTTTAAATATCATAGATAGGCATATGGTACCTGACCCCGCAATTAATGAAGATTTTTTTCACCCTTGCCCTGTTTCATAGGTGAGGATAAGAGTAGCCTGACTAGGTTTAATACTAGCTCCTACTTGGAGCTAGTATTAAATTAGACCCAGCTTTTTCAAAGAGCACTGTGGAGCCAGCCACACTTGTTGGACACCTTCTGGGTTTCCATGGGAGTCTTTCTAGCTGTAAGTTCCTTGTTGACGAGGGACTAAGCCAGCCTTGCGCTGGCAGAGAGGACTCTGAGAAGGCGCTGAATGCTGGAAGTCTGGGAGCAGGTAGGTTTTAGAGTTGTTCTGTTCTGAGACCACTTCAGATGGAAGTGCTCCTTCCATTGCTACCAAATCTGTCTCTCTTGGAGGCTGAGCTACAACCTGAGCTTTGTCTACAGACAAAGAGGACAGGCATTATTCATCTCATATTTGCCCTGCAGTATTTGTAATAAATTATCTTTGTTTCTAAGGAAAGGCTGGCACAGGAAAAAAACATTCTCTGATGAACATGGCCTGTATAGTTACTGTTGTCCTGAAAATGATCACTGAACAGTGTCCCTAGTGGCAAAACCTGACAGCTCACGAGGCAGCCTGATAGTCCATTCGTCCCTGACGCGAGCCAGGGCATGGGGCTCAAAGAAAAGCAGTTCCAGCTGAGCTGGTACTTACCTGCCCTGGGTATTTGTGTATTCAACATCTTGCTCAGTGTAAAATCCATCCTTGATGCAGCTTCTTTCTCAAATGCAAGAGCTGCTTTTTCTTTTTCCATCAGTTTGTAGTATAGTGATAAGATTTGGTGGTTTGTGACTTGTGACACACGCTGCATTCTTTTTTTCCTTCAGCTTTTAGGAACTTCATTTTCCTTCCACTTTCCCCCCTTTGCCCAGGTACCCAGAGGAGCTCAGGACACTCGGTGGTGGCTCCAACCTACTTAACGGCCTGTGCTGTGGGATCTGCTGACCAGTCCTCAGTGGCTGGCTGTGCACTCCGGTCTTCTATGGGGAACTGCTGGATGGGTACAGCAGGCACCTTCATGCCCTCAGACCAGTCGGCCACCTCAGGCTGAAGAGTGAACTCAGGAGCTAGTGCAGTCCATTATCTCTGAAATTTCTTCTTGGTCACAGCCTTCCAACAGGCATAAGCTCCCATGGGTGCTCATGGGCCAGTACTTCACATGCACAGTACTTCCCAGGCCAGCATCCACACATCAGACCCACTGGATGAGCTCCCTTTTGTTCCATGGAATGGCACTGCCCACATAGCACAGAGGAAAACACTGCATCTTTGGTGGCATAGAAAAGGGGGCAAGACAGAGGACAAAATAGAGAGGGTTGGGTAAGACCTCAAGCTTGGGCCTACAGTCAGCCTGCTACTGACCAGCTAGGTAACCTGGTAATTAATGTTTATTAGTTTCTGATTCTTCAATCTGTTATTCTCTAGAATGAAATAATACGTCCTGTGGGGAGAGGGGTGTTATAGGCAGCATAAATGAGTTAGGACATGTAAATGTCTGCCCTAGACTCACATCATAAATGGCATGTTCATGAATTCCAGGAACTGTCTTCTGTAACAATCCAGTTATTTATCTCCCAAGACTTTAGAATGGAGACCTAAGCATATTGAAATTCCTCAGGAGAGTACCCAGTCACAGATGAACAAGTCTTCGGGGACTACTCAGGGGTGATAGCATGGAGTCTAATAGTGGCTAGTTCATAAACTGCTTATATATAGCTTTATTCCTGTTCCTGGTGTCTCAGGTTCCACTCATAATTTCCACCTCACACTGTTGTCCATCCTACCAAAGGACCAGAGACTGCCTTTGTGTCTGTGTGTTTCTTCTCAGAGGAGAGCAAGAACATGCTTGCTTGTCTGGAAGCATGCTGCTTACTGAGCCCATCTTCTTAGTTTGTGTAGAGATAGAAGAGATCGAAGCTAGAAAGAGGACTTTGGCTGGTGAACCAAAATCGATCTGTTATTATTCAGGACCCTATTTTAGCATTTTCTACACCTTGATGAGAAACATTCTTGTGCAAAGCAAGAAACTGATTCTATGTATTTCAGAGATATCCCCTCTCTGAAAACAACAAATGTAACAATTCAATTATCTATCTCCCAATACTATAGAATGTGCCCAGTCAGTTACAAAGAACATGGAGACCCAAGCACATTGAAATTCGTCATAAGAGTAAGCAGTCACAAACGGCCGGCCAAGTTTTCAGGGGCTCCTCAGAGGTGCATGTGAGGAGATGTGCATTGGAAAGTCTGGCAGTTCCTACTGGCCACCTACTGGCCACCTAGCTCTGTCTGCATTAAACTTGGAAGGACAGGCCCTCCTTGCTCTTCAGCCCTGTATGTAGTTAGTATATATAGACCCTTACAATGTGCTAGGCTACGTTCTAAGAGCCATCTGTGTTAAGCCACTGTATCTCAGCACATCTAAAATCTTATGCAAATAGTATTTTTATCTTTGTTTACAGAGGATGGAATCAAAACTCGGAAAGCTTACTAAATTTCTCAAGATCCCACAGTTGAGTATAAAGGCAGTTGAAAACTCCAGGTAGTCTAGCTGGGAGCCTTTCCTCTTAATTACACCTCTCCGCTGCTCAAGAATTCATTATCCTGCTGCAAAGTCTCAGTAAAGCAGCTAAAACACCAGGCATAAACTTAAATCTATTATTTCTCTTAGAGATTTCTAAAAGTGACATCTATCAGTAGAATTCCATACAAGTTACATTTCCTCAGCACAAGACCAACGTGCTGTATAGGCCACATGGCAGCTCACCGTTTTCCATGAAGTGACCTGTGTTCTCCGGTGGATCCTCTGAGGCCATCATTGAGCTATAGATTTTGCACAGGGATCCATCAGGAACCTCTGCCAAAAGGAAGATGAGTCACAGCACAAACTTGACAGTTTAGTCACCCACAATGGGCATGATGGGGCATATATGACTCTGCAGAGAGGCCTTGTGCTGGACAGGGCCTTTATACTCTTGCTGCTATCAATGAGTGGGAATAGGCCATTCCCAGAGAGTGTCATACCTGTTTAGACAGACCCCAAGTGATCTGGCAACTTCAGTCTTCTGAAAGCATCCTCGCCCCCATGAGGTAGTATGTTCTTTCTTGAGCGGAGCCTCTCTATGGCACATCCCTGATTCCATTTGGCACATTCAATTTCATTACAACTGATATCTACTTAGTGTCAAGTGGTTTTTTTTTTTTTAAACTGCCTCTTGGTTCCTAGAATTCTAGATGAATAAGCATTTACAGTATCACTCTAGGTAAAGAGACTCTAAGTATCTAGAACACTTTAACTCTAGCCCAAAGCACAGGCAACGGTAATTTTGGAGATAAATGAACAGTTCCTTGGTTTGATATGGTGATTTTCAGGTGGGGTCAGTTGGCCTTTTAGTCCCAGAAGCTAGAGTCCCAAGGAAAAAACTACAAGTAGATGGTGAAACCTTTAGTCATCTGTTGCTTACCATTTGTCCCCAACAAAATCTTCTAGCCCATGTCCTCCATGATGAAAGGAAAGCATTCTTCCCATGCTCTTCAGCATGGTCCTTCATCTGTGCTCAGCTGCCTATGTTTTGTCCTCCCAAGTCGACCCCAAAAACTGTCCCTTGGGATTACTTTTCCCTTAGCATCAATTAACTACCATGTCCTGTTGTTGCCTGGAGCTGGCTCTGACTGCTGCCTGCAACAGTACAAGATGTGTCAAGCCTCTTTGCATTCCCTTCCTTTCAGGTTGGAAAGCTTATTCAAGAAGCAGCTGGAAGAAGTAATTTGAAGAGAGTAACTCTGGAACTTGGAGGGAAAAGCCCTAATATTATTTTTGCAGATGCTGACTGTAAGTGGCCTACAGATCTCTCACATGTCCCACAATGCTGTCCTTCACTTTCATCTTCTAAATGTCAACTCTAGACAGAATATCCAGAGTAGTATCTTTGAAGTAAAGGGCATCCTAGTACTCTGAGGAAAACATCATTTAATATATGAGGAAGAACACTTAGCCAACCACTGAACGGTTTGGGGCCATTTTGACTCACTGATGTTTTAGAATGGAGTAGAAAAGATGAAGGTTTGGTCATTAATATGTATTGGAAAGAGCAATAATTTAAGACTCTGGCACTTCAAATAGTCTCTGCCTAGATTCAAGAAATCTGAAACTCCTCACCTGGGTCTGGTCAGTCATCAAAACTAAATGCTGCTTCCAGCGCACTGGCTGCGTTTTCCCAGACCCATGCCAGCTTCTCTGCTTATTCATGCTAGCTCCTTTTCCTTGCTCCTGGAACTTTGGGTGGGACAAACCTTACAGAAACACAGATTGGTAACCTAGGAAACACTCCCGGTAGACGCCCTAGTCTCTGCTCTTATCTTGAAAACCTCTCCAGAATGAAGTTCCCAAAGCCTTTAATCTCTCCTTTTCAGCCTCACATGTTTCAGGCAGCACTCTTCCTCAGTTCTGAGCGGGAGAAGTTAGGGGAGAGAAAGTGGACTGGTTGAACCATGTCCCAGCTTGGGGTTTGCTGAGTTCACCTTTACCTTCCTTGTCAAGATTAGAGATCTTGGGACTAGAGAGAGAGCATGTGCTGCTCTTCGGTGGCCCTGAGTTCCATTCTTAGCATCTATGTCAGCTGGCTCACAACTGTCTATAACTCAAGCTTCAGTGTACCTGCATGCAGACAGAAATACCCACACATAATTAAAAAATAAAAAATAAATCTCAAAAAGTCAGAGATCTTGCACCTCTTCTTCTTGAGGAGTAAGCAGTCTGTTATTACACTAGCAACCAGTGTACAGATTGATCAATATTATTCAAAACTCTAAGACATCAAAAAGGAAGGGGAAAAGAATTATCACACTGCTATTGAATAATTCCATACCTAGAGGGGATGTAGTATCTGCAAAGAATCACTTGTTTAATCACCAAAATTATAAGTAAACATAAAAGATCCAGTTGACCGGGAGTCTTAAGTGGACAGCCCATTGGCCAAATGTATAAAATATGTGTTTACTTTTCCAATCATTGTCCTAAGCCTAAAAGGCTACATTAAAACTCTGATTTCTGATTTTCCTTAAAACTGGAAAGGTTTGGTAAGCTCTGACCCTCATGCATGCCAAGAGTCAACTCTGGTTGCTCTGTTCATCTCTGTTCCATTTCTTGATCACGTGGAAGATTCAGTTATCATGCTGGGTCTTTTGTATAGTGAAATTTAAATTTTCTGTTATATGTGATGAAAGCCGGTCCTTTTGTTTGCAAAAACAAGAAAGAGGCTCAATGTCTTGAGGTTGTTCAAGTTCACATAGCAAGTATTGTGTGGTTCGAACACAGCTAAATTATGATCTCAGTCCAGAGCTACTCACTGGCATAGGCCAGGATGAGAAGGGCATTATATCTGGGCCTTTAGAGTGGAGAGGAAGGTGGCTCTCTAGGCAGGCCACAGGCAAAGCTGTGTTGAGGACACCGATGCTTCCTCTTGTAGTGGACTATGCTGTGGAGCAGGCTCATCAGGGTGTGTTCTTCAACCAAGGCCAGTGCTGCACCGCAGGGTCTCGCATCTTTGTGGAGGAATCCATCTATGAGGAATTTGTGAAAAGAAGTGTGGAAAGGGCCAAGAGGCGCATTGTGGGGAGCCCCTTTGATCCTACTACTGAGCAGGGTCCTCAGGTAAGAAACCAAAAGGACTACCCTTGTATAATTTAATCTGGGCTGGCTAGCACACTGTGTGCTAATAGGATCCAGCAAAACAACCTCTTCCACTTGTAGCCGTCTCCTTATTTCTATGCCTTGTCTTCATAGTTGAAAATGCAGGCACTGGGGCATTGCCTCTCTTTATGTTATTAAATATAACCTCCAAAGAACTATGGAATCAGAATCACATAAGATGTATTTTAAACTTGGGGGGGGTGATTAAGCAGGAAGATCTCTGGCGTAGCAAGGTGGATCCTAATAATGCAGCCCCACCCGGCCTCTTAGCCACTTCTCAGATGCTCTGGTCAGGACAGTGGACATCTCCTTCACAGACTTTTTTCCTCTTTACCAACTGCCCACAGTCTCTGCTATGCTTCAGTCGTCTGTAACATGCAGGAGTGGAAAGTTGGCTGACTTTCTCTTACTCTGATCATGTTGTACCCTTAGTGTAGTGAAGACATCACAAATGTTCCTCCTGAGCAGCCAGGCTGCACAACTGATCACAGTGGGCTATCTATAACCATCAGGATAGGTTCCCAAACCTGTGGTTTTAATCTAGTCAGGGTCGGAGTTTGCAGGGGTTTGTCTGAACTGGTTCTCATCTGGGTCTCTAAGCATGGGTTTTCTAGCAAAGGAAACCACTTCTCAATTTCGGGATCTCTGGTGAGAAGACTGATGTTCTAGCTAAGAAAATTTGGGTGAATATAGTTTCTTATGTCACTCACTGAATGACAACTTCAGTGTTGGCTTCTGTTTTCAACCAGGAATCTTGCCCTTAGGAAGTTTAATTCACTTCTCTAAAGGCAAAGCACAAATTCCTCTTTAAGATGCACAAATAGCATCTTAAGGCAGTGCTACTGAGAGAGGCTATGTGCAATCCATTGTTTTTGTCATTTTAATGATAGTATATGGCTTGCTTAATTATTCATCTGGATAGAAGTATCCCTTATAAGATGTATAAAGACATGTAAATATTCTTTATAGACACTGAATAAGCATTAAGCTGGACCTCTAGCATTTTGGTAAGTTTTACAAGTCTTGACCTGGTATTTCAGGTTAGGCAGTCATCAGAGTTCTTTGGATTCCTCCTCTGTTAAGTGCAAACATATAAAATTTCCACATTTTCATTGTTCAAAATTTAGTAGTTAGTATCAATTTCATATGATTTGACTGGATCCAGTGACATTTGGGGAAGAAAATTACACAAAGGGGTTCATCAGAATGTGTATATTCCCATTTTAATGGAAGACTTTCCAAGAGTCATCAAGTGATTTCCTCTGTAGATTGATAAGAAACAATACAACAAAATCCTGGAGCTCATCCAGAGCGGCGTGGCCGAGGGCGCCAAGCTGGAGTGTGGAGGCAAAGGCCTGGGAAGGAAGGGCTTCTTCATTGAGCCCACCGTCTTCTCCAACGTCACTGATGACATGCGGATTGCCAAGGAGGAGGTATCACAGCCCTTCTTGGGATAGCCACACCTTCTCTGGGGTTCAGAGCATCTGGACAGTAATCAAGTTTTAATACTTCCCATCTTTACATACACTATTTATTGCAGATCTTTGGTCCTGTTCAGGAAATTCTGAGGTTTAAGACTATGGATGAAGTTATAGAAAGAGCCAATAACTCAGACTTTGGACTTGTTGCAGCTGTCTTCACTAATGACATCAACAAGGCTCTCATGGTGTCCTCTGCAATGCAAGCTGGGACAGTTTGGTAAGACTTATATCCTCTGGTGATGTAGGGAGTCCTGTGTTAGTTCACTCTTCAGTACAGTCACTGAATACTAACTGTATTTCAAAGAGAGGGGAGGCAGTTAGTCCAGTGAGCATGATCAGACTCTTGCAGGGCCTCTCTTGACCATGTTATCTCATGGCAGATGGTGGTGGAAGAAGAGGTCACATCACCAGACAGAAGCCCAAGAGCAAGATTCAAGGGTGGGGCTTGCTCTTAGAGCAGCTTGCTCTTGCAGGAACTACCTTAATCCCTTGCTTCTGGGGTAGCTGCCCCAGGGCCTAAGGAGCCCCCACCAGGCCCTACCTTTAACAATTCCACCTTTCTCCAGCATCACTACCCTGGGGACAAAGCTGTCAACACATTGACCCTTGAGGGACAAACAACATGAAAACTGTGGCA
Source organism: Rhynchomys soricoides (assembly GCA_019843965.1). NCBI lineage: Eukaryota > Metazoa > Chordata > Mammalia > Rodentia > Muridae > Rhynchomys > Rhynchomys soricoides. The sequence goes on along the minus strand of JADRCH010000036.1, from coordinate 5,584,188 downwards.
GGTGGTTACAATTCTGGGGGCTAGGGTAATAGATAAGGTCCTCTGCAAAGACGGGAAAAACAGAGAGCAGCCAGACCTCAATCTGAGAAAACTCATTTAAGAGGCCAGAAAAATCAAGTATTATGAATTTTTCACTTCGAAAAAAAAGTTTCTCAAAGAAATTCAGCAGTTGGATTATTTCTGTGAGGTGGGATTCATATTAACAGTGCTGTTTTCTCCTTTTAGGATCAATTGTTACAATGCCTTAAATGCTCAGAGTCCCTTTGGGGGATTCAAGATGTCTGGAAATGGGAGAGAAATGTAAGTGTCAGAGCTTCTGGTGTCTACATCAATGGGTTGTGTCAGCACAGAGGGTGCTGATGAAATAACTTACGTCACCACCATGCCTCCACTCACAAGCTTTGTTTATGCTGTAGAGACCGGGTCTCCTTCTGCAGCTTAGAAATACCTGGAACTTTGTAGTATGAGATGACCTCAAACTTAGAATAATCCTCCTGCCTCTGCCTCCTGAGTACTGAGATTACAGGTGTAAGCTACCATACTGAACTTAATCTAGCACTTTACTGAGCATAAACTCATATGAGCTGAGTATCACTTGGTACTAAAGTGAGCAAGATGCAGCTCCTCATACAGTGGACAGAGAAAATAGATCCATTATTCAGCTTTATCTTGTAAGTATAGAGGAAGAGCTCCATGTTGTCTGGTAAGGGCAGAAAACCCCACCCCCAGGATCACACACTATTGTAGTTTTCAGGGCTGTCACTCAGCAGCTGCCACACCAGGGCCCAGATCCTGACACAGGAACATTTCACTGTGTCTGTACAGATTCAGAAACCTCAGGTTGGGGCTCTAAAGCATGAGGTTTTATGTAAAGCCTAGATAGTTTGTTTACATTCATCCTCCAGAACAAGGCCCTAGAGCTCTGAGCTCCATAGCTTGCCAGACTCCCATGACTCCTGTACCTACAAGGGGCTAACCATTCCTTTTGTACCCATCCAGGTCATTTGTTTGTACCGCCTGCTCAGCCCCTATAGACCCTCTAAAGTTGGAACTATGGGATTAGGACATGGGTATGGGGAGGGGGTTGCTGAAGATGTAGATTGAGTACATCTCAAGGCCTTCCAGGGAAATGGCTTGGGGATGGAGGAACTATCAGAGTATGAAGGCTAAGATGCGTAGCATATAGTTGTCTTGGCAGAACCCAGTGGAGAAGATGAATAGAAGAGTTTCGTATTAACAGTAGCATGTGTTACTTTAGTCACTTGGGCCTCTACAACACAACCTTCTTCTGACAGTGTAAACATTAGGAATTTACTGCTCATGGTTCTGGGAACTATGTCCAAGGTCAAGGTGCTGGTAGATTTGGTGTCTGGGAAGGGCTCATTTCTCACAGATGGCACTTACCATGTCCTCATGAAGTTCAGAGGAGAGGAAGTATGCTGGAGCCTATCCTAGCAGGGCTCTGATCCCGTTTGTTAGGGTGGAGCCCTCATGACTTAATCAGTTCCCAATGGCCTGGCCCACTTGTTAATACTATCACATCATGCAATAGGCTCCAACATACACATTTTGGGGCAACACAAATAGCTGGACCTCAGCAGCTGCCTTCAGCCAAGTAGCTGCTGTTTATCTGGCTTTGTGCTAACTTCTTTCCTCACATTATCCTATTTGATTTTTTGCAGTGATCTATATCACTTGTGCTTCCCTTAACAGGCAGATGAGCCAGCTAACGAGCTCAGGAGTAGAGTGTTCAAAACTTATCCCATCTCACAGCTAGGACATATCAGGTCTGACATTCAAGTCTAAGCCTCAGTGGTTTCAGAGAAGCCTCCTACCTCTGTAACTTTCAATCTTCCTAAGCCTTGATGTCCTTCTACATACGAAATGTGAAAATAGTTATAGAACCTGTCTAGGGGTGTTGCTTTGTGGATGTGTTAGGATTAACGTGTAGTAGCAGTGCCTGGAAACCTTCAGAGAGAGAAGCTGCCAGTGGTGATCAGAGAGGGGCTGCTGGGAGCGCGGCTCTTCTTAAGTTCCTTAAGAGACATGTTGCTTCCCAAGTGTAGCAGTTTTCGTCCCTCCCACCAGTGGCACCAGCTCTTCTACTCTCCCATGTACCTGGGTCTTGCTCCCCACACTTGTCTTCAGCCAGAACTGTGACCCACCTGGAACCCTGTTCTCACAGGAGCTTCTACTCTGTCTGCTGCCTTCCTGCACACAGGCTCTCTTCTTGGCTCACATGTGGCCCCAACTCTGCCCCCACTCGAGGCTGCTTTCCACTTGCTCTCTTATTGCCTGCCTCTGTGGCTGTCCTCCCCACTCACTCTGAAGTTTCAGGACAGTCGCTGGTCCTGGGAACACTGTTCTCATTCATTGTTTTGCTATAGATCATTAACATGGTGAATCACCAGTACAAAATAAACTTGTAGTAACTGGCCTGTGGGTAATGGAGCCCAGTCCCATGCTACCCCATCTCTTATCAGAAGCAGACCCTGACGGCATTCAGACTTTTGATGATATGTGAGTCTGGTCTCTTCCCAGAAGAGATGTCCTTTTCTAGAAAGTTGTTTGGGGGGCACAGTTTGACTCTGTCAAACCAGATATAACAATGGTCAAGAAAACGTGAAGAGCAGCTTCTCTCTCCTTAGAGACATGGTGGTGATATGCCCCCCCCCAGGCAGTTACAAAATAAAGATAGATGGTAGTCTTCGATGAGACTGATTGCATTTCACCTGAGTCAAAGTTTCTCAACCTTTTTTCTATTCGTGACCCCTTTTTGCCTCAGAAAATTTTGAAACCCTGAGTTTGTAAGTATACTAAATAGGTATGCAACCCAAATATTTTCTGATAATCAATCATAAAGAAATTTCTTATAAAATAATTATTTGGTATATATTTAATTATACTATTTGTTAAAAATGAATGAAACTTTACACATTAATGAGATTGGCATGCTTGTTTATTTTATATAAAGAACTAAATGTGCTGGATATTTGATGCTATAGGACAAAGAGCATCTTCAACACCTTTCAGAGCGAGAACACTGCTCCACATAAAGGTGACTGCCAAGTAGCAGGAGCATGTTAGGGTCATCTCAGAAACTGTTGGAAATTCTATCCCAATCCAGAGTCAAAATCACTTGACAAATGTTTATCTAACTCCAATAGCAATTTTTAAAATCAAACATTCTAACAAGAGAATCTAACTGTGTACTCATTTGCTACTTACAGGCTGAGGAAGAGGAGAGGAAATACTAAAAGCCTTTATTTTCCATAATAGAAATAATTATTTTTCTATAAGGAACCTTGCATGTCCAATAATCATGTGGTTCCTAGCTCAATCCCGGCCTCATGACAGCCTGAACCTAGGCCGAGATGCTGGGACAGAACACAATGGTGTACACGGTACTAAGTGTATGCTGTGTGTTCAGACCAAGCAAGCACACATGAACAGGCACACATGAAGCCACAGAGGTGACACAGGCAAGCAAAGCCTGAAACACTTCAGATAGGTTATAGGTTTCATTGTGAATTTCTCTTTGCCCACTGAGTAATCAGAAACCCCTCACTGTTGCCAACCTTTTCATGACCCTGCTCACTACACAAGCCCTTACTGGCCACAATTTAAGAAGCTGCAATGGAAATAACTTAATTCTTGGTCTCCACTTACTCCCAAAATATGTTTTCTCTGTTTTAATGAGTACTGGAGATACTTTAAGTAAAAGAACCTGCTCTGTCTTCCATCTAGTGTGATAGGCTCCAGAAAATCCACTTAACCTTCCCTTTGGGAAGGCTTCTATGCCTCACATCCCAGAATCTCCATGTCCACATCCACGTGGTGCAGAGAAGGGACCCTTCCAGAAACAAGCTCCAAGTAAGGCTGACTGCCTAGCCTCAGTTTCTCCCTGGAGCTCCAAGAGAGCTGCCCACTATAGGTTATCTGATGTGCCTTCCCCCTTTGTGCCCTGGTCAGAAGCTAGAGGGGTGCTCATTAGTGCTCCAGGCCCAGAAGCTTCCATCCACTGTCTGTCCTTCTTTTCCTGCCTCATTTCAGTCTCTGTGTGAAAGGCGGGGAAATACAAGCTACAAAGTCACACTGAACCAAAGGGATGGAGAAGGAGCTGTGGACGGTAACATCTTAGACAGCAAGGATTAGGACTGCAAGAGTGAGAACAGTGTTGAGCTGCTATGCAGCCAAGCTCGCATCATACTTGCACGCGCGTGTGCACGCACGGCATGCATGTGATCAGAAGTCATCTGTGGTCTGAGGGGTTGGGATTGTGAAATATGCTCATTTTAGGATCCACTCTCAGAGACTGGTTGAGTAGCTCTGGTCTACAGCCCCAGGATCTTCATGTTCTAATAAGTTTCTGGAATGATGCTGGTGCAGCTGGTGTGGGGACCTCATTCAGAAAATTGTTGCATCAAGCCCCATAAAAGCACAAGGAAATACACACTAAACAGGAATCCAAGGATTCCTAAGATGATTTACTGAGTGCCGCTAAAATCTAACGTTTTCCTCTTATCTCTGGGTGTGCATGTTTCTTCATCTCAGTGATTAACCTAGTCTGCTGAGTAGCAGACCCGGAGCTTCTCAGGGTCTCTGTGCCGTGTGGCAGCGTGCAGTGATGACAGCGAGCACATGGGTGGAGGGGCCCAAGGAAAGGCCTGGCTCTTGAGCAGTAAGGTTCCTCCTTGTTAACTATGCATCCAGAAGTGCCACCAACTTTAACTGTAGTGAAAAGATTTGAGAGAAAGACCCTAGATTAATACAGTGATGTTGCTGAAGAGTCTAAACTTCAAATAGTTTAGAGTTCCTTGAACAGTCTTCTCAGAGTGGGCAGAGTAACCAGATCTACCATTTTCCATCCCTCCCCAGATCTACAGAAGCAGAAACGTTGATGTGGGAAGAGTCAAAACCCTCCAGTGTAGTCATGTTCCTTGGGTGATAACTGCATATGTATGCTGGGGCTTAGGAACTGCCACAAGGGAGGTGACTGGGTACCAAGAGGAGAGGGATAGCCCAGTGGGGCCCTTCAGCTAGCTATTAGAGACATTACCTCCCTGTCCACTGACTCCAGATCCTGTTTCTGCTCCATGGTACCCCTGTTACCCCACTCTGAGGCTCTCACCACCCCTCCTTGATACTCTGGGCACATGGCAGCCCCTTGACTGTAGGTTTAAGATACCGCCTTTGCCTCCATGCAGTCTGTGTATCAATATCCACGCCAGAGACTATGCAAGGACCCTCAAACTAGTAAGGCCACCCTTACTAGGACACTCACACAAACAGGGTGGGAGCCAATGGGCACAGTTAAATGCAGCCAAAGTGACATGCTTCTGATTACGTAAGCCCCTCCCCTCCCCCATACTTCTCGCAGCTTGGAGACCATAGTTTCCAAGAAAGTATGCTTCAAGGTCTGCCCAAGTACATGCATAAGGAAAAAGAGGCAGTGAATAACCTCACTGCCACCAGGAAGCACAAAATGTCCTGATGAGGAGACACATTCCGAATTGCCTTAGGACAGGAAAAAATCCAGAGAAATCTAGAGTAAGCTGTAGTAGACACCCAGGGCTTGGATGGAGTTAGTGAGGATATGGCCTAATGAAGCCCAGTTTACTCATCTAGAATGGCCCAGACAGTGATGATGTGCTTGCAGAGTTTGCTTTGTTGCCTGTTGTATCCCAGGAGGCCCTTGTGGACTTGGGTGTGGTACCCAGAGGAGCTACTGCAATGCTGTTGGAGCTGTGTGTAGGGCCATGGGGTTCCAAAAGGAAAGGGATGGCCATTGCTCTAGGTGTACTTGTACAGCCCAGCTGTAGGAGCTGTGTCTTCTGCCCACTGGCACAGAAGACAACTTTCTCACTCGTCTTTCACATACAGACACAATTCTGAGTGGTCTACCTTCCTATAGAGACAGAGGCCACAGGGTAGAAGTGACAAAGGAGCTGTAGAGCAAAAGTCTTCCTCCACCTCCTCTCCCCTGTGTCTCAGTGTGCTAGGAAGTGTGCCAGCCCACAGTTTTAGGGAGGTCAGAAAACCAGATGAGTGAGCTCCGCTCCATAGGGACAGAAGTGCTGTAGGGGAAGTGACACTGTGGCAGACCCTTCCTCTGAGCCACACTCACCTGCAAGGTACTTGGGCAACAAGTTACTTGGCTTTGCTTGCCTGGAGCCCAGCAGTGATTTCTCAGTAAATACTTCCTTGACCCTTGACCTGCTACCAGCCACAATTCCAGAAGGGAAGTAACTAAGGAGACTCTGAGGTCTAATGGTCACCTCAAAAATTTCTTAAATCCTCCTATCAGCTTTATGAGGCCATGGTGGTAGTTGTCAGGACCATATTGAAGGTGGTGCAGGTGGTTTCTGTTTTCACACAGTAGGTCTTTGGCTATCCTGTCCATCCCCATGTAGAAAGTATAAGGAGTGTGAAACTGGAATTTTGCAAATTGGTAAGGATTCTAAGACTGCTCTGAGAGATAGAGACCGGCCCTCTAGGCAGGCTATCAGTGTAGGATGAGGACATCAGAAGTCTGCAGAGGCTGGAGCAGGTTTCTGCATAGTGGCACACTTAGTCCTGAAGGACCAGCATTCACAGAAAGTGGAAATGTGGACTAGGTGTTGACCTTGGTCAGACTTTTCAATGCCACAGTGCTCAGCTGTGAGCTATCCTGCCTTAGCTTAGCCTAGGCCTGACTCTCAGGGTACCAAGGAATCTCTTCATTTCTACAATATGCTCTGAAAACACAGGGGCCTTTAAGGAAGGGCACTTGCCCATGAGAGGGCAGCTCTGCTCTGAGGAGGGCTTTACTGTTCATTCACTAGGAGTTTGTGCATAGAGTCCTATGACCTTCTGCTCATAGCTGACAGCTTCACCCTGTCAGGGTGCCAGCACAGCTCAGGCACAATCCTCTGGGACATTAATGTCTGAATCTGCTCATTATTTGTTTCAGGGGTGAATTTGGCTTACGGGAGTATTCAGAAGTTAAGACTGTGACGGTGAAGATCCCCCAGAAGAACTCCTAAGAGGCCCAGGCTGAAGGTGAAGGCACTGCTGACTCCCTGCGTTCTCTATAGAGCCCAGCTCTGAGGAGTACAGAGTTGAGCTCAGCCCTTCTCTAAATATTGACTTGATGACACAGCAGGCAGATCACAGCACCTTTGACCCAGGCTAGCATGGCAGGGTTTAGAGACACTCTGGAAGGAGTCAACTTCATGTTACCAAATACTGGGGGCATGGTAGAGAGGGGGAGCACTTGGCACAGCTAGTATTGCTCTGAGGAGCATGGGATGGAGTAAAGGAGCTGCAGCAATTGATGCCTTTGTCACAGAGAGCTTTCCTAGAGGAAAGGTTGTCTTGGCGCTGTCTTCATTTTCCTCCTTCCAGTTCCTGCTCACTCCTCCCTCTTCCAGGGAGACCTTAGCTGAGCTCATTTAGGGCAGATGTTTGGGCCGGGAACAATTTTCCAAGGTTTTGCAGCCAAATTACCATTTCATGTTATCCATTTCTTCAAAGCAAAACATGAAATGGTTTTAGTTAGAGCCAGGGCAGACTAAAAATGCCAGGAGCTGGTACAGTGCAGATGTTCTAAGTGGTAGGGATGTAGTATAGTCCTTTTCTGACTTCCATAAATAACACAGCAAAAAGAAGATGTGGATGAGAAAGTCAGAGGTCATCTTGTGTTGTTCACAGCTTCTGAGCTTGCTGCAGTTTGGGGTGTGTGTGTGTGTGTGTGTGTGTGTGTGTGTGTGTGTGAGTGGTTCTCAACCTGTGGATCATGACCCACAATTATTGGGGGAGGTATACACTTTCTTAGCGGTCGCCCAAGATGGTTGAAAAACAGATATTTACATCAAGATTCTTAAGAGTAGCAAAGTAACAGTTATGAACTAGTAACAAAATACTCTTATGGTTGGGGGTCACTACAGCTATATTAAAGAATCTGTATAAGGAACTGTAGTAACGGGTGGCAGCACAGGAAGGTTGAGAGGTGCTGGCATAGACAGGGTGATGGGGGTCGCAGGTCAACGCATGTAGTTTACAGCTCCTGAACTTAACTGCATGTTTAAAGAGAGAGTCAAGAGTCAGTCTCCCCTTCTCTCTTCCCTTCCCTTCCCTCCTCCATGCCTCTGTGTGTGTGTGTGTGTGTGTGTGTGTGTGTAATTCTTGATTATTCTAGAATAAAGAAAGAACCACAGCCCTTGTTTTCATTGATGAGCAAGATATTTTCCAAAGTTCATCTTAGGACCAACTAAAACAGCCCAGATAGGCTCAGGAAGCTGGTGATGCCAGAGACCTTGCAAAACTGTTTCCAAGGCTGGCTGACAAGCCTCGAGAAGTGAGTTGTTGCTGGAGTCAGGATACAGCCTCTTCTGCGCGCTCGTCCCCACTGCGCCAGCACCTGCTGTTTCAGTGCTATGGCTATCCTGGCCCACTGTGCCTAGATCACCTGTCTGAAATCTTCTGGCAATGTGTTTGGATAGTGTGGGTCAATCTGATGGTTCCCTTCTCTATTTGCAGAGCACCTGTGTGCCAAGACTACCATGCCTGGCCTCCTCCGTCACGCCGTGGGCCGCTCGTCCATTCGCCACTCTTGCCTCACAACAAGTGAGCTTCAGCCTGCAGAAGGGGAGGTGTGAAGCAAGCTTGACTCTCCTTCCTTCCAACCCCACCCTTCCATTGAACCCCATTTGGTGTAGGCAGCACTGGCTTCCTTCCCTTCACTCCCAAGCTACCAAATTGAAACCAGTCTCTAACCTGGGTGAATACAATTTATTTAAAAATGCCAAACATAACCTAGGTGTAGAATATGGTCATGTATCTGTCGCCTTCTCTATTTAATGGCTTTCTGCTTTCTAACCAAACCAGTTTTCAGTTTTCTATTTATAACCGCCTGTCCACAATGTTTTCAAGCAAACTCTCCGTACTGTTACTGACAAATGAGGACAATGCACTCAGCAGACTGAGCCCTGACATGGGCTCTGAGTCCTTCCAGCAGGTGCCCTGTTCTTCCTACAGTGCACCCATGTGAACACAGTTAACCAGCTAACTCCCTCCAACCCACAGTATAGAATGTGAAAATGAAGATTTATGACTTTTAATTTACTTCAAAAGAAACCTCATGCTAGCAATAAAGCATTTATATTGTGTACACCTCGGGACTGTTTGTGTTTGTGAGTCTGTCCCACTGAACCCGTTTTTTGTCTTTACTTCTTAGCTGGGATTTTGGGTGTGTTCTTATGTGACTGAGCAGAAGTCTGAGAGGGTATCTTATAGAATACATTAAGGTTAAACAAACAAACTTGTGCTCTGACACTACTTAAAAGTTGTGTGTTTACAGTTTTCTGTGGCATATAAAATACAGGCATATGTGGAACTTCAGATTTCAGGAAGAAACCTCCAAGGAATCTGTTAAGGGAAGTCACAGGCCCTGAGCTCACCATCAGGGTTCCTGCTGCTGGGCATTTCCCAGTAGCTTCACTCACTTACCAGAGGGGAAATAAAGTCAGAGGCTGATGCACTGATGAGATTCTACAGCTGCATGTGGGACTGCACTGTTGGCTACAGCTTACTGACACTCTCTGCTCTGAGTCCAGCTTTTACTTCTAAAAGGCTTGAAGTTTTTGTTTCATTTGTCGTGTGTGTTTGTGTGTGTACATGCGTGCATTTGAGCTTTCAGGGAATGAGTCCCACACTTAGGATCTCCACACCCCTCACTTCCAACTCTTCGAATCTCTATCTAGGTTCTGGTTAAGAGAAACAAAAGGTGAACCAGTGAATCTGCCCAAAGCAAACCTGATTGTGGGCAGAGATGTCCTGCTGTGGATTTGCTGGAGTCCTTCACAGGAACATGGGATGTATAGAATGGAGCCCCTTGGTCCAGCATCACATATAAGGCAAGGCTCCCATGAATCAGCCTCACAATGAGAAGATGAAGCAAGAAAAATGCCTAGGATTATGAGTCCTTTGGAACACCATTAGAGAGAGAGAAGGAGGGGGAGAGAGAGAGAACTGAATGAATGAGGTTAGTGTAAGAAAGTAGTCTTGATGGAAGCAAAAACCTACAGAGACAAAGGTGAGAACAAACTTGGCAAGACTAATAAGGTGGGTTGACCAGACAGGTCCAGCATGATGGCAGCAGGCCCACCCAGAGGCTCTGGAAGAGGGTTTCCCTATAGACAGCAGCAGAGGTCAGAAAAAGAGACAATGTGACACAAGACTAGTGTGGGTCATGAGGATGGGCAGGAAGGGAAGAAAAGCTACCAACACTTGAATGAATCTGAAGCAAAATGATAATTGCCTTTTCAGAGTCATGTCAAAAGGAAGAGAGATGGAAACCACGTCAGAAACTGAAACAGATCAAAGTTGTAGGGTGAGATCTTGACTCAGGGGCTTTGGACATTGCAGTTGATTCAGAGATAACCAGATAGAACTTATGAGCAGGTATTGGAGAGAAGGCATTGGAATTTGCTTGGGTGACTCTATAGCCTAAACTCAAAAGGACTGACACCAGATATACACAGCATGAAACAAGGGCCAGGGGGTAAGACCTCAGTGCAATAGTCAGAGACTGTGGTCAGAAAAGCAGTATGTGAGGAAAGCTGCCTCACCCCGCTCTGTGGTTCTTCCCTCAGATGGTCACCATGTCAGACACTGACAAAAGTGATGGGCATACAGGGAAGCTGGTTGTACCCGTTGCCTTGCAGATCTCATAACATAAAGTAACTTAGCCAAAAGTGGCAGGAGGCAGATAAGAAAGCACTAGAAAGATGGATCCGTGAAGTGCTTGCCTCATAAGCATCAGGCCCTGAGCTCTCTGGTGTAGTGGCATGGGCCATGTGTGGAGACAGTACCAGAAGCTCTAAGTGGCCAACAAGAAGGACCTGGAGTAAATTAAGCATCAGTTAGACACATCTGTCTGGAATCACAGAAGGTGTCTTCCTAGGGCCCCAGAAATCTTGCCTTTGGCTGCAGGTGTGGTAGGGCCTGGAGAACTTTCCAGCCAGGAGTGCTGGAGTTGGTCTGCTCCAAACACTGAATCTGAGGCCACAAATGCATCTCTAAACACAGACCAAGGAGACCATGCTGAAAAGAAAGTAAGCCATCTGGTGTAACCAATAGATCTCTAATTTGACTTAAGATCTTCTCAACAAAAGGAAAACATTGCCTGGTACTGGAAATCTAACCCGCTACCCAGGGCTAGTGAAGTTGTGGATCTCGGAGGAGAACCTACAATCACCCATCTTTAAATTCAGTGCGATCCCTAACCATATTCTATGTATTTGTTCTTACATAGATAAGGTCCACAAGTAAGTGTAGTCTTCATCCTTCAGAAACTTTTTGCAATAGACAAAGACTTACAGAAAACTGCAACCAATCAAAATGTAGAGTTGTGGAGTCCAGTCCCAACTGACAACATCTATAACTCATTTTTTGCACCTGAGGCTCAGGGATCATCGCAGAAGAGGGTTTGGAAAGTTTGTAAGAACCAGAGGAACAGAGTTTGCTGTAAGATTTTGTCTCCTAGGCATATCAGAAGCCACACTTACAGAGTCTTACCAATTGTCTGCCTCAAAGAACTGAACGAAGATGACATCAGTAGACATGGTAACATTGTTGGGAGGAAGCCCAAAAGACCTCAGCATTGCACAAAGAACTACAGGCAACAAAACATCGCTGAGAACAGGAGAATAGACTTTCCCAGGGAAGAGCATGCTGATCAGTTACTGAATACCAAATGGTCAGCCCTGAAAACCTGTATAGAAGTAGAGTTATGCAGACTGAAAAGGTTCAAACACACACACACACACACACACACACACACACACACCACAAATTAAGCAACTACAGCCCTCTTGATAATACCAGTTTCTTGAAGAAAGGAAGATTGGGTTTGAGACACCAGGGATCCCAAAGGCCTGAGGCTGTAGTGTTTAAGTCCTGCGGCAGTGGCCTGGCCAGACCCTTACCACATAGATAGATGGCCAAAGGAAACCTTATCCAAGCAGTTTCACATCAAAGACTGCCAGACAAGCTGACCCTCTCAATATGACCCAGAAACAGAGCATCTGAGTGGTTGTCTGGAGGAAAAGGACCTTGTGCTACTTCAGGGGGATTTCTCCCTGCTCCCCCTCCAGCCTATCCCCCCCAGAACTATGTACCCAGTGTGATTGAAATGGTGTGTTTTATGTTTTGTATATGTTACTACAACACATTTTTTAAAACCTGTCCATAGTGAGATTTGACATGTCCATATATGTGCTCACACACACCACACACACACACACTCCACACTCTTGGGGTATGTGGCTGATAAGACTTGAAGTGTTTCACTAACACCTATATTTTGGCAGAAGCTAGACCTTAAATCAAGGTTCATCTTCCTCCTAGCTGGGACATTAGAATCTGCAAGGGAATGAACACTACAACTGTTTCTCTCTCTCTCTCTCTCTCTCTCTCTCTCTCTCTCTCTCTCTCTCTCACACACACACACACACACACACACACACACACACACACACACACACACACACACCTTGCTTTCCTCTCTCTGTGAGGCAGGCTGACCTGAGTCAGGCACATCCACACTAGCGAACAGCTTTCCATGATGGGTCCTCTGCAGCTCTAACAGGCCATTTCTTATCTCTTGCTGCTCTTCTTTTTTCTTTCTCTGGTCAAGACTGAAATTGGCCACCCACCCAGACTTGAAATGGCACAGTTCATGTTCCTGGTTCTAAGAGCCACAGACATGTCAGGGGTATAAGGAACTGGCTTCCCAGTTGAATTCCCAGGAATTCTCACCCATGTTTCAAACATAAAGTTGATTTAGGCAGGAACTGTAATTGTATAATTGTAATTGTATAATGGCATTTTAAGAAATAAAGAGGCCATTGGGGATCATTTAGTCTAATGCTTTTATTTTTCAGATGGAAAAAGCCATAAAAGGAAATGAGCCAAAAAAGAGAAATGACTCCTGCAAGACAAACCCTTATGTCCAGGGTAGAGAGCCTCAGTATGGTGCATTTCTTTCTCTGTCTCCTGGGTTGGCATTTGGAGAGAGCTAGTATCCTGCTGAAGAATATGGAGAGGTGGTGAATGGCAGATGCATCCAGAAAGTTCCATGAAGTAGCCCATTAGTGTGCCCTTAAACACATGATCACTTGGCTTACAAGATTAACTTGGGGTAAGGGGGAAAGCAGGAATTTTGCAGACTATGAAATTAGGAACAAAGGCCTTTTAATACAGAAAGAAAAATCAAGAAGAAAAGATGGTGAGGTACAGAGGATGGCCATTGTGACTTTAAAATTCCAGGCATTTCCAAAGCAGACCTTTGCTTGTGTGTGTGGTGTGTGTGTGTGTGTGTGTGTGTGTGTGTGTGTGTGTATACTTGTATATTATCATACATATGCATGTGCATGTGTTGTGTGATCATGTTTCCATGGTTGTGTGTCTGTGTGCATAGGAACATGCATAGTCATGTATGCACATGAGCATGAGTGTGTAGGCTAGAAGCCATTAACAGGTGACTTTGGGCCATGTCTTTCTTCATGCTCCACCTTCTCTTTTGGGTCTCTCACTGAATCTGGGGGTGCTCACTTATTCAGTGAGACTAGCTAGACAATGAGTTTGGGGTTGCATCTGTCTCAGTCCATGTAGCACTAGAACAGGCTTTTACATTCATCTTTTACATGGATGCTGGAAATCAAACCTCATGCTTGCTCAGCAAGTATTTACCAACCAAGTCATCTCTTCAGCCTACATTTTCCTTGCTATCCCCTACCCAAAAGAGGCCTTAAATCAAGGCCCACCTCTATAACCTTGGCCCAGCCAATGTCTTTTCAGATTTTAGCTTTGATATCTGTAAAGTAGGGTGCTGACTGAGGAGGGAAGCTTGGTCCTGGAGAGCAGTGGCTCTTAAACTAGAGGCAGAATCCTGTCAGTGAACTGGTTCAAAAATATTTCCCCAATTTCTCTTTGGAGAGTGTGACTCAAGTGAACTAGGGGTGCGGGCCTGGGGCTATTTATTTGTCTTATTTTAATTTGAATTATTTTAGTTGTTATTAATAGTTAATTACAAACATTAGGTTCAGTCTTCAAAAGGACAAAAATATATGTGTACACTGGACATTTCCTGCCAATGTCCATCGGACCTCAGCAGTCTTTCCCAAGACAAACCTGATCTTGTTTCTTGATAGCTCTCCAGAGATGTTCTCTGAAGTCTCAAACAGCCCAAATATTTGTGCTGCAGCTGGTCTTGAGATAAGCCTGGGGCCTGCTCTGCAAAACTCTCTGCCTGGCATGCCCCAGAGACCCCATGTACACTGGCTGACATGCTGCTGAAGATTAACACTGCTCAGGGACCTGAGACCTACAATTGTGTGCAAGCCCAAGCCTCTTTCCTCCTGCAAAGGAAAGCAGGTTCCCTCTGGCCTGGAACCAAACCGGAAAGGGATCCTACACTCAGAGTGTAACAACAGGGGTTTTGGAGTGTCAGGATGGATGACTAGAGATCCCCAGATACTGTGTGGGAAGGAGGCTGGTCAAGGTGGAAGGTGTCTCTCCCCAGACCCCTGGGAAATGGGAGCTCTGTAGTTCTGCCTCTTCCCCTCCTTCTTTCCTCTGTGGCAAGGGAAACTGAGATGCAGAGATCATTTCCAAAAGCTGACTGATTATGTATCTGAAAAGCCATCCGGATGCTAGGAGACAAAGGCCTGCACCTCCTGGGGCTAGAGCAGTAACAGCTCAAGCATCCTCTGTTAATGGTTCTAGCGCTCTGTGTCTCCACACTCTCCTGCTCTTAGTTAACAAATAACAGTGAAGCTACATCAGGCATCTGGCTTTTGGATAAATCATCTTTTCAGCACTTGGATCCTTTGACTTCATCGCTGGGTTGCCTCCGGTATCCCATCCAGTTGGCTTGCTTCAGAGCGGGGCCTGAGTGTGGGCTTTCTAGTGTAGGAAGAATCCCTTTGCATTGTTGAAATCTAAAGGGCCTTGGGAATGGCCCAGTGCTGTGGGAGGGACCCCTACTAGGATCCAGGCACCTGGGTTCTGGTCCCAGCTGTGCGCTGACTCCACACTCTTGGCTGTGCTCTGTGGCCTCAGGGCTGCTTCCTCTTCTCCACATGTGTCCCTTGTGTTCACCAGAGTTCTTCTTCGAGTTACATTGCTATGCTTAAATCTCACTACTCCCCAGGATGGGAAGCTATGAGTAAGCCCATTTTATTGACAACAAATGAGATTGGAGAGGATATTAGAACAATAAGGCAGGAGCTAGAAATCAGAGCTCTTCCTGACTGCAGGGTATCACCCAGAAAGGATGGAGCCCCAATCCTCAGCCTCTGCCAGACCACTGCCCAGAGGGCTCCTTCCAACCACCTACTCTATCCAACAGCCTCTGCTTCTTCCCCCACAATCCATGCCTGCTTCCAATCAGGTCACTCCCTGTGGTTGTTCCTTCCTCCCTACCTTTGACAAAGATAGCACACCCTGTGTCTAGAGCCTGGCCCCATACTGGATGTGGGGACCAAATGAGTGGAATACTGGTCCTAGGGCATGCCCATCTTCAGCTGTGACACAGGAAGCAAAACAAATCTCTGTAACATTCTGTGGTAATCCTCCATTAGCAATAAGAAGAGCTGCTTGGGGTGGCAGAGGAAGACAGTGATAAATTTTGATAAGGGAAAAAGAAGTGATGACATCTTGGAGAGAAATTTTATGGGGAGGACGACATTTGAATTATTTAATACCTTCTTTGCTTCTAAAGGGATTTTAGAGGGATGGGCAAAGGTCAGAGGTCACCGAGTGGGAATGCTGATTTACTATGAAGTCTACTGCACACAAGGCTTTCCCCCTTGCTCCAGTGACACATAGGTAGAAGGTTCACAGGCTGTCTACAACTCAAATCCCGAGCCCTATGCTGACACACTTTGGCTGAGTAGCTTCTCAGAAGAAAGGGGAGAACTTGACAGAGATGACTGACTGAAGAAAACTCTACCTGTGTGAAATCTACTCAGAGAGTAGAGCATCCGTCCGCCATCAAGGGCAGGTTCCCGCATGTGCTTTAGGAAAGCAGAAAGTTGCCAGCAGGGCTGTGAGAAACCATTCCATCCTGAATGGAGTTTTCAAGGAAAGGCATGGCTCCAGAGGATAAGCTCAATGCCAGGCTTCCTTCTTCACTCTGAAATCATAAGACAGGGAGGACCACCACAGTCTCTCCAGTGTCCCAGGCTGGTCAGTAGACTAATGACTGCTCTGCTGGAGCCCCCAGGAAAGCTATAGACAGGAAGAAGAACCCCAGGGTAGGATCCACACTGCAATCAGCCTGCAGTCAAGGACTCAGGCATTGGGGGTGGTCAATGAAAGCAAGACAGTTCCAAAGACACTGGAGCATACAGGTACCAATGCCAGAAAAATAGAACTCCAGACTGCCGGAGGCATGCCTTCCACTCATGGATTGCTAGCACCCTCATTTCCCATGTTCTGATGCTGCACTGTGAGCATTACTTAGCTCCTGCATCTAGGGGCTTGTGGTTTGACTGATCCTTTCTAGGTCTTTTTCTCAGGGTTCCACACATTGACATGCATCAAAGGCACAGATGAGAAAGAACCTACTGGTTGAATTTGAGTCTTTTCCCATTTCCTATCACAAAATGACCTGAGCTGTAAAATTACCATCGTTGCATTTGGCCAGGGGTCTGTTAGTCAGAGATTGGGTGGTAATGAGACTGAACCTGCAGCGAGACAGGGATGCTTCAAAGCCAGGCTTTGCCATTCATGTGATACTCCAGGTGAGCTGCTGACACTCTGTACTGCATATACATCTCCTTAAAAATGGTGAGATATGGGCAGAGAGGTGGCTCAGTGAGTAGAGCATTTACCGCTCAAGTGAGAGGACCAGAGTCCAGACCCCAGACACCCACATTGATGCCACATGGGCATGCCACTCCTCCTGTAACTTCAGGGCTCCAGAGAAGAAAGGAACAGGGCCTCAGCGAGCTGTGGAGCTGGGCTAGCTGAAAGCTCTGGCTTCAAGGGAGAGACCCTGCCTCAATATAGAAGGTGGAGAGTGACTGAGGAGATGCTTGAAGTCAACATGTGGGCTCCACATGCACATACATGCACAACATCACCCTTCATACACTCACAGACATACATGTGCAAACCACACATGAATACATATTTTTAAATTAAAGAGAAAATGGAGGGCAAACAGCACATGCAGTGTGCTCACTCTATGGGGATGGTTGATGATGCACGAAGGACACATATGAACTAAACACACCAGAATAAAATACCTGAAATATACATAACATACAAAATGTACCTATCTAAGAATCAAGATCTACCAAATCAGTACAAGGCACCACACCAACAGAAAATGGAACAGGTAATGTGAACAGGTGATCAGCAGGAGAGTGACAGCAATGAGATTGTCACTGGAGAGGTGCTTTCGGTGCTGCTTTAAATAAACTCTTGTGTAGTGGCTCTTTAGCAGAGTAGGCTACCCTTACTAAGTCCTCTCCTTGGGGGAGCAAAAGAGAATGGTGAGGCTTTAAGATACTGTCAAGTAGAAAATGCTTGTGTCGATATGCATACACGTATGCACACAGAGCAGAGTCACCACCCCCAGGACTGTCTTTTCCCTCTGCCCCTAAGCAGAACATCCGTGCTGTGCATGAGGAGTCTATTGGATTTGCATGTCCCCCAAGGAGATTTGGTGAAAGGACTATGAAGAACGAGCCACTGAGGTGTTTTGACTGGGTGTGGGGGCTAGAGATTGCTGGGCATTGAGGAACTTGACTTCACATGTTAGAGCAGTAACCAAATGAGGATCTGGGCTCTAAAGTTCATTATCCCTGGGACAATCATTGAACATGCTGTTAATTTCTTTATCAGTTGACAAAAGCAGCCTAACTTTGGACTTTCTCAACTCTAACATACAATGATTTCCTGACCTGCACCCACATGGCAGCTCACAACCATCAGTAACTCTAGTTCCAGGGGATCTGGCATCAAAGATACTGCACGCACGTGATACATAGACATACATGCAGGCAAAATACCCAAATACAAAAAATAAAGAAAAAAATCTCAAAAAAAAAAAAACCCCTTAATGGCAACTTTTAAATTAATTTTTAAGAGGCAAGCAATTTAGGGGACAGGAGAGATGGCTCAGAAGTTAAGAGCACCACTGCTATTGCAGAGAACCAGAGTTCAGTTCCTATCACCCGCCTCAGGTGGCTCACAACCACTTGTAACTCCAGCTTCAAAGGACCTGATGTCTTCTATCCTCCTTTCTGGAACACAGCTGCTCAGGTCCCCAGCACTGTGAGCTGATTGTTCTCTGTCTCCCTAACACCCACTGTCTGTCAGTGAGTCCCTGTGAAGAGACCTGGGCATTCCATTCTCTCTAACCCCCAAGGTTTGGAGTGGGACAGGTGTGTCCAGAGAGGCTTAAGTAGCCAGTTGTAAATGATAGAAAATACTGGAGAGCTTTAGTCTGCAGAGTCAGATGCCTGCAAGACAGATCCCTGCCTTGAAGACCTCTGAGGAAGGCTGAGGTTTGGCAAGGGAGCTGTGGGAACTGGGAGCACCTTCTCCTGAGAACATTTTAATGGACTCCCACCTTGGGGTACAGCAGGTGGTGACGTGCAAAGGACAAACTGAAAACAAAGAAATGCAAATGGGACATGGTGGCTGAGTGCAGCCCACCCCAGGAGAGCCCCTGGGCAGGACCGACTTTGAAGGTGATGGATGGAGCTTGGGCTCCCAGCTCAGCTGGCTTCAGACTCTCAACCACCGCCTGGAGGAGCTAGGGTGGTCAGATTCTCACAATCACACCAAACATCTTTGTTATTCTTCAGGCTGACCATCTTTTAGAGATAGCTGGGAGTGTGTCAGTGGAATGCCTTTGCTGCTTCATGGCTGGAAGCTGAGGCAGGTTCTGAGGGCAGCTAACTCAGATTTAACAAGCGTGCTTCTGAATTGAGCTCTGGGTATGAGGTATCTCCTGGCATCTCCACCAAAGGCTCTAAAGTGTTGAATTTGTCCAATCATGGGCTAGACTCTGTGAAGCCATGAACCAGAAAGTTTTTAGTTTGTAAGTTTATTGCCTCCAGTATTTTGTTATGGTTACAGAAAGCCAAGTAACATTAGGCATAGGAGAGACATGTCTATTCAGAGTAAAGCAATAAAACCTTGAGTTGTTCTCAGCTGCAGAACATACCAGGTTTATAATATTGACTAGTTGAACAGAGTGGAGACTAAACAGAGGTTTTGGCATCCTCCAAAGAGAAAGTTGAAATGTGAGATGGTCACCTGGATATCTTCTCAGCCTTGAACACGGAACCAGTAAAGAATCTCTTTTGAAATGGCTCAATTTTGAGACTGGGGTAAGACTAGAGGCCCTGAAATGTGAAGAGCTGCTGTTCATTGTCAGCACCAAGGAATCATGGGTAAGATGCAGATCAACTCCTTTGGTCCAGAGTGTTTTCATCTAGGTTCAGCCTTTCTCAGTTGACGAGGATCATAGGAGGCACATGTAAGGTATGCAGTCACCATCCCTGAGGTCAGGGCCAGCATGGCTAAGTGGCAGGACACAGGACACAACCTGTCTGGCATCTCATCAGTCAACACAGGTTCCTTCTCACCTTGGAGAACCTATGATTTTAGGGTCAATCTCTATAGGATTCTGGGGTTTGTATCTTATAGAAATTAGGTCTTAAATGTTTCAGGGTAAAATGTCTATGATTTCTTGAGGTTGGGAGTGCTCTTTACCACCACTATATGTGTCCTTTCTCTCAGTGGCAGTAGCGGTGTCTGCTAGTCCATAGTTCACTGTTTTACCCTTCGGAGATACTCATCTGTAACAAGAAATCAAAGAACCGAGGGAAGGAAGAAGCGTGCACATTTACCTAGTCTACTATAAAGTGAAAAGGAAGACTAAGGTGGCAAAACTCCAGACCCTTCCCTCCTCTCCCCTCCCTCTCTTTCTTTCTTGCCCCCCTCTCCTCTCCTCTTCTCTCCTTTTCCTTCCTGGACTTCAGTTACTTCCTGTACCTAATTGGGAATCTTATATTTTGTTTGGATTTTTTAAAATGTCTTTTCCACTTTCTGGAGATGAAATAATTAAAATATTTGGGGCTGGAGATATAATTTAGTTGATATGAGTACTCCCCTAGTATACACTGGGCCCTGTGTTTGATTCCCCAGAAGCATATGAAACAGGTATAATGGTGCATTCCTATACTGCCAACATCTGGAAGTAGAGGCAGGAGGATTAGAATTTCAACGTCAACCTCAGCTTCATAACTGAGCTTGAGGGTAACCTAGAGTATATGAAGTCCTGATTCAGAGGAAAAATTATATATATATAATCATATATTACAGGAAATCCCAAAAACTCAATGATCCATATTAAAGGAAAAAAATTTGCTGTCCAGGGTCACCTGCTGATACCAGTTGGTCCAGCCAAAACTGGCATTCTGAGGTGGTTGCACCTGCCTGGCCTGCGACGTCCCCTTCAGCAGCCTGCTGACCTATTACTTGGAGAACAGGCAAGGGTGTCCCTGCTCTGTTAACTTCAAGAGAAAGAGCTTTTCATCTAGGCAGTGCAGGGCAGCTGAAGCGCATGGTTTAGCCCCGAGACTCAGTCTGAGGAAAGCCCAATATTCGTGAGAGCAGCCCCTGTTGAGACTGGTTCCAGTTGGCCACTCCCTTTCTCAAGCACAACTGTATGACTCCAGGGTAATCTGTAACAAATGGCTTCCATGTGCTGAGGCTGTGGAGTGCCCACACATGCCAAGCTCTGGCTCTCTGAATGGCAAACATTTTCACTCAGTCTATGGCCATACACCAGCAGCAGGCTATTTCCACACACACTCTAAATCCCTTAGACAACTATGAAGGTATTATCTTAAACTGCACCAGTGCAAGGTGAGGGGTGGGGTGCAGGTAGACCTCAAAGCCTTCTGTGTTTCAGATTTACCAGAACACTTGCAAACCAGAGGTCTCTAGGCTCCCCCTAGACACACCAGAGTAGTTTACCTATCTGGGAGTCTGGGTTGACACTTTGGTATTTTTTTCCTTTTGAGATCCATATACTATCCTTGGCCATACCACCTTGAGCACAACTCATACGAGCTCAGAAACTAAGCAAGACTGAGCCTGATTAGTGCTCAGATAGGAGACCCAAATGTCGGCTTCCCAAATGCCTGAGGTAGGCACTTGGAACCACTCACCAGACAATTGTTTCCTGACAGTAACTTTTCTGAAAGGAAATTGGTTTCATCTAGAACTCTGGCTTAGCCCAAGAACTGTTTCTAAGCATGGTCCCTCTGTGGAGTTAATCACTTGAAATTGGCCAAGGCTATCACAGTTGTTCTTGAGCACACAAGTTAATCTCCTTCTATGTTCAGACTAGTAGAAGTGACTTTAAGTCCATTTCTATGTCCCGGTTACTCTATATTTTGGTTGATGGGAAAGGAAAGAACAAAAGTCAGTGGAGATTAGTAAGAGGGGATAACGAAGGCACCGTTGACAGCTTGGCTTGGGTGCCTGAATGCCTAACAGTGTACTTCCAAAATAGCTGTGGTTAACTCACAAAACTGGGGTAGGTTTTCATGAATAAATAGTGAAAACATGCCTGTGCTTACCCGGTTGACATTGCTTCTCTTTGAAGGAAGGGATAACAATGACTCCCACTCTTCTGAACCATGCGGTATCTGGGACTGTGCTCCAATTCTTTCTCTTCAACCAATAGAAAGCTTGGATCAAAGGAGGTGTGGAGACCCATGCCTCTGGACTCATCTGCTGACAAAGATCTTGTTCAAACCTTGTGCTGACCCATAATCTTTTCCAAGGTTCTTAAGGGTTCAGTAAAAAAACTTCCATTAAATAGCACAAACAGAAAGTGTTGTTTTGCTTGCTTGATGCCATTTTATTCACCACCCTGACCCCGGCTCAGAAAGGGTTAGGAACCTCTGCATGGCAGGAGCAGCTGGCCCTGCAGCTGCAGACAGTCAAATCTTGCAGAACTCAGTCAGTGAACAGAGAAAACAAGGAACCATCTTGCAGACAAGGCCAGTTCCAACACAGAGGCTCAGCTATCCTGTTAGAAAGATCTCTCAGCCTCTGCCTCCTGAGTGCTGAGAGTCAAGGCTTGCACCATATCTGGCTTGTTGTGACTGTTTATGACTGAAAAAGGTAGACAGCAGGGACCCAAGACCTCCTCAGTTCCTGCCTGAGGGCTGAGCTCTCAAGATCTGTGGGAGAGTTGATAGTGATGGGTGTCCAAGTGAATGGCGGAATTCAGAGACGATAAAGTCTCTAACAAGGCCCTTGTACAGTGCCTCCTGCTGGTGAGCACCTTTAGTTCTCCTATGACCTGTGTCTGTAGGACAGGAGCATGCCACTCTTCCTATTCCACAGAGGAAGAAGCTGAGCCTGGGCCTGTCACCCACTGCTAGGAAATAGTGCAGAGCAGCCTGGCATGCCCACCCTAGCCCTCTCAGAAAGCTTTCTCATTCTGCCTCCAAGACTTTGGGCTTGTTCCTCAGACTCTCCATGAGTGAATTCCAACTCTAAAGTGGAACAATAAACAGCCTTCCTCCTGGACCTGCTAAAGGAAATAACACATGGTATTTGCACAGACTTGAGGATGTCTTGGTAAATATTAGCTATCTTTGAGTTCCAATGTACCAGTTCGCTTTACTGGGTCACCATATCCCCTGCTACTAAAGAGATGTTTTCCCAAGAGCCAGTACTCAGCCTAAAGCCACTTGATGATTAGCTGCTTACTAACAAAAGGAAAGGGCAAAACCAAAACCAAAACCAAAACCAACCAGACAAGAACCAGGCATTTCACCAAGTCTAAGGTGTTATTCAACAGGCACAGCTTAAGTTCTGCCATTATTTAGAAGGCAAAGCAAAAAGTGACCACGAAGACGTGTTCTTCGAAGATGCTCTTCCAGGTTCCCAGATGGCTTGCTGTACGTATTAGCTTGAAGATGTTGACAGTCCTCTGTGTCTTGCAAGTGGACCAACTCCTGGAGTAGGCAGAAGTTGGGGCTTTCACTGTTTGGCAGTTAAGTGGAAAGTGCAGATAAAGCCACCAGGGTGTTTCTGAGGTCTGTGTGATACCCACTTCTGCACTGATGACAAGGCATTGTGTCCTCCAAGCAGCCACTGAGTGATGGAAGTCCTTCCCCATAAATTCACATCTCTATGCCATGACTGTCCTGCACAAGGAGGTTCCACCAAGTACTTAAAAATGGTGGGGGTGGAAAGGATGGAAGTATGGATGTATTACTTGGGGCTTCTGGGGTGGGAAGGATATCTTAGGGGGAGTAATTGCAGAAGAAAGGGAGAGGACTTGCATTCTGCGTGGCTGTGTACAATAAATGCTTGGCCAGTGATCTGTCCAGCTGGGGAAAGGCCAAGACTAATTTAACCTTTGGTCCAATGGCTGGGAGTCAGCTAGTTTCCTTC
Organism: Rhynchomys soricoides; assembly: GCA_019843965.1. Classification (NCBI taxonomy): domain Eukaryota; kingdom Metazoa; phylum Chordata; class Mammalia; order Rodentia; family Muridae; genus Rhynchomys; species Rhynchomys soricoides. The sequence goes on along the minus strand of JADRCH010000036.1, from coordinate 5,560,698 downwards.
CCCTCTTACATCACTCCCAGAGATCCAGACAAAAATAACACGGTCCCGATTACATGACATTACAGGCCCTGAAAATCCACTAGGGAGGAGGGTGTTGAAACCCCTCAGAGGCAAATTAATCCTAGCAAAGCAACAGCTGGAAGATTGATGTGAGAGGAGAGACTGCAGCATATTGCTTCCAGGCTTGTTGGGAAGTTTATTCTAATCCAAGCAATTTCAAGAGGGGTTAAAAAGCACTAATTTGGAAGCACGTCCAAGATGGGGCTTGGTGCAGTCATCCACATGCTGTGATCTGTTGGTCGGCACACTTTCAGGTTGAATTCTTATTTTCTGATGTTTATTTTGGTTGTTTAGTATTGAGATATCTCATGCCATGGCCAGAGAGTTCACCATTGCTTTGTTGGAGTAGTGTCAGGCCTCTGTGGGCAATAGGAGGTCTGAGGTCTGACAGTCAGCTCTGCCTAGGCTATTGACTGAACTCAGCAAGTGGAAGCTGGGTACCTGTTCTTTCTCCTGGGGCTTGTCTTGTCCAGAGTGGACACTTGAGCATTTCCTGCAAGCACAGCCTGGAGCCCCTGGAGAACAATTTGCAGAACCTGTATGCACCATTTACACTCACAAAGCAAAATATTTCCTCTCCCCAGGACACAGCAGTCCTCTGCACACTGCCTGCTTTGCAATTGGATGTTTCTTGGAGACCCAACATGAACTCTAGACTAGAAGTGTCCCAGCTGGAGTGGAACTGAGCTGCAGGAAACACATTCTTAGCACAGGAGAGAATCAATAGTGATGGTTATAGGCCTGGTCTCTGGACCCTAGGCTGCCTGAATCCAAACCCCGACATGCTCAGCACTGCCTCACAACCCTGGGCAAGTCCTAGCTGTACTTCATGTTCTTATCTGGGAGACAGAGATGAGAAAAGTAGGCACATCACTGAGCGGCTTGGAGGCTGGATTTTATTGGGGGGTGGGGGGACTGGTAAATAGTAAGGAAAGATGGACAAAGCTGGCTGAGGAGATGGTCCATTCACCTGAATTGTAGGCACGAGGACCTGAGTTCCCTCCCTGGAATCCTTATTTTATGAAGAGAAAAAAGTCTATGCCTGGTAACACAAACTTGTAATACCAGTGCTCACTACAGCTAGCCCAGCCGAATTGGCAAGCTGTCTATGAACAAGTGTGCTTCAGCAACGATGTTTATAGTTGTCTTCTGTTCTTCAAGAACTGCTCTTATCATCGGAACACAGTGGTCTTAGAAGTTTGGGCAAACCTACTTCAGAAGCTGAGTGGTGACCAGTGCCCCAATGCAATGTTCAAGACCAGATTCAGTTTTAGCCCTTTAAGTCATAAAAGCAAAGACACCTGGAGATTTGAACATGTGTCTCACAGTATCCCTAAATAGGTCAATGGCCTGATGTCTCTAGCTCTGACTTTCTCAGCTTTGCTCTTCTGTGTCTGCAGCAACATCGAAATTCTCAGATCACCCTAGGGGCAGCAATTAGACTAGAGGAGAACTTTAATTCCCCACATGTAGAAAACTGTCCTGGGGCTGGGCTGAGTGTCTTGTTGTCTATGGTCAAACTACAGGTTGGAATGGGAACAAGATCCTAGCTGAGGTTAGCACTTTCTCCCAGGCCTGCAAGTCTGAGCTCTACCCAAGACCTCTGAATACTAAGATCCAAGTGCTTGTAAGAGGTTCCCTAGAGAAATTCTTTTTCAAAGCAGACCAATATTTAGGGTGAAACTAGTCCTTCCTTGGAGATCCTGGGTCTGCTCTGAGACTCCTCTAGTAGCATATAATTTAAAAAATAAAATGGAAATGAGGGGCTGGAGCATAATTCAGTTGGTAAGATGCCTGACTTGTAAGCTTGAAGACTTGAGTTTGATCCCTAGAAAGCTGGGCTTGGTGACAGGGCCCTGTAATCCCAGCACCAGGGAGGTAGAGACAGGTGGATCGCCGGGGCTCACTGCCCAGTCAGCCTAACATACTTGGTATACCCCAGGCCAATTAAAGACCCTGTCTTAAACAAACAAGGTTGAGTGCCTCTGAGGAATGACAGCTGAAGTTGTCTTCTGGCCTCCAAATGCATGCAACTCTGCATGTGCAAGTGCATCTGTACACACAAAAATGTTTTAAAAATACATGAAATAAATATTACAAACTGAGCCATCGCCAGGCGTGCTGGCGCCAACACCTTCCACATGATACCCACTGTGGCTCATTTGGCTGGTTGTGTTCTCAAGGCCTGGTTTTCAGGTTACTTAACACATCAGGACCAAATTTCTGACTCCTCAGTAAATCTTTTGCTAGTATAACGCATAACTAAATAGTGGGAATTCAACCCCAATCTTTTTGACTCCCAGCCCAGTGGTTTTCAACTCCAGCATGAGAAGTCAGTGAGGAATCCTGTTTGGGATATGTGGAGGTTACAAAACTGGGGACTGTTCCAAATGGAGATTTCCCATGGGCAGGAAGGGTCCACAGCAGATGGCCACTCATCTATGCAATGAACAGTTGTTGGATGCCAACAAGTCAAGCCTTGCAGATTCCTGGAGAATAAGGCAGACTCTGTCCCACCCTCACGGAACGAATACTTTTCCAGGAAATTCAAATAATAAATACAAAATTGCACAGATAACAATTAGTGCAGCAGGGTCGAGCTCAAGGTGATGCAGGGAGGTCTGGTCTAGCCATGAGACGAGCTTAGTAAAATCTGTTATCAGCTTCCCACATCAGGGCCTAGTTAATGTTATCTACCACCCTACCTTACCAGTTTGGAAGAAAAGAATCCAGAGAATCCTTATACCTCTCACTGAATCCCTTCACTTCAGTTTCTAAGTCCTTTCCAGACTCTGCTGCCATCTCCTCTGGCATCAGACCTTATGGTCTGTCTACCACAGCGCCCTCTACTGGTCCATTTTCATTCACTTAGACTTTTTCCAATGCACTCAACTGCAGCTCCCTTCATAAAGGAAACCCTGATTATTCTACCCTTCACCACCCACCCTCCACCCCCTGACCCCATGTTCTCTGCATCCCCACCAGACTCCTGTAGCCTCAGTGCCTTCCCTTGACTGTTAGAACAGAGCCAAGCTCCAGACTCTGTGATGGTCAGTCTTAACTGTCAACTTTAATGGGTCGACAATCACCTAGAGAGGGAGAGACATGGTGGGAGTTTATGACCCACCACACTGCAATATGCCTTCTTCTGGCCTCTGAGATGCCTGTGAGAAGGATCTGAGAGAGACTGGATCTGACTGAGAGAGCTTCTTGGACCTATGCGGCAGGAAACAATTTATGTGATTCTTTCCTCAAACCACTCCCTGACAGCAACATCCCTGAGGGCAGCGACTCCCTCCACCACATGATTCGTGTGGCAGTGGGGTGCCTGTGGGATTCCTTGCTCCTTTGCTTGTGAAATGGCGGGTTCTCACTTCCTCCTCTGCATAGTGAACTCTCTCCAGTTGTGTTTGGGAATGTTACATAACTCTGCCCTTTCTCCTCTCTCTCATTCCCATCTCTTCCTGTGGAATGCCTTCTGGGTGTATACATGGCTTTCAACAAAACATATTTGTTAAGTATCTGCCTTGGAGTCAGAGTTTGCTGGGTATGGTTCTCTGTAGATGAGGGGCCAACAAACAAAGAGAATTCCCCTTCCTTAAAGGGTTAGACCTCTGAAGTTCCTTCCTCCTGGGGGACCTCAGGTACAGATGTGGGTACAATAAAACTACACTAATAAAGAATAATTCAAAACACAGTGCCGAGTTCATTAAGGAACACCAAAAGAATGGCAGCTGACTCAGTTGTACTAGCTGGCACAAACAAGACTTGCTTCTCTCTCAGGCCTCTCCTTCCTACCTAGGCAACTTAGCCACACCCATCTTTCCCTTGGCCCCTCCTCTCTTCCACCTTCTCTCTCTCCTTGTCACCATTTGTTCACTGTCACCCTCCTCTGTGCCTGGCTGAGGCTGGAAGCATGTCAGGAATTTTTAATTGGAAATACCATGAGAACTGTTATCACCACAGTTTCACCAGGGAGAGATCCAGGCCTCAGGGGCTGATGATGGGTGAGTCCCTGAGGCGGGTGAAGTTTAATATCTCACCTAGGTTAACCAGGGCAGTTGGCTCTAGGAGCCAAGACCCTGGGTGGAATGTGAAAAATGAAGTCCAGTCTGGCAGGAAGGAGGGTGGGTGTGCTGAATAATCCAGAAATCCTATAAAGTCTGAGGAGGTGGGAGAAACAGACAGAGCAGGAAATCAATTAAAAGAAGGAAAACAAGAAGGGATTCCACCACCCTGTCCCTCTCTCTCTCCAACTGCCCACATAAAAATGACTGTGAGGGAAAGCAGGTACCACCTGGAGCTGGGAGAAGGCCCCAGCACCTCCTCCTTCCCTGCTTGGAGTGGTTTAGGCCTCTGTTCTCACAGCTGTCCAGCCCTGGGTCAGATGAGCTCAGCCTCTTCTGATCTCCTCCCCTGTGAGGTCACCAGCTCCCTGAGCTCCCCTGGCCTTCTCCCAGGTCTTGGGCAGTTTTCCCATCTGCCAGGGCCTCAGGAACAGGGTGGGGCTGGGGAAGCTGAGGATGAAGGCTGGGGATGGGGTGTGTTGGCAGGGGGTGGGCTGGCCCAGTTATCACATGGAGCCATGTTTGAACCAGAGGGTCCTATTTTCAGTCTTCCTATGGGGAGCAGAGAAGGCATGAGGTGGGAGGAAGCATCAGTGAGAGGGGCCAAGGTCTGTGGCCCTGACAGTCTCACCTACCAGAACCGGAAGGGATCTGAGTCAGCCCTACTCTGCCTCCCAGTCTCTTCAGCCTGGGCCCTGGATTGGAGTTAGACAAGCAACATTCCAACTCCCTTCAATCCCAGAAACTTCTAGTTTCCCTGTGCAAGACTTTGAGTAAAGGATCCTACTTCTGACAAAAGCTAAGAACCTGATCTAGTTCAAGCTGCTTGTGTTGATTTGTAAGCAAACGTAGTCCCACAAAAGTTAGGTAGTAAGTCAAAAAAATGTAGCAGTAACTACATAGTTGCACTACCTTGTCTCTCATATCCTTAACTGACGTTTCCTGTGACCGAAATGAGGAGGAGGAGGAGGAGGAAGAGGAGGAGGAGGAGGAAGAGGAGGAGGGGGAGGGGGAGCAGCCATAGCATGTGTCAGGCTTACTGAAGGGGAAACTTATATTTATCCTTCCTCACTACTCTCACAGCTTAAGTTATTCAAGCAAGACTTGAGACTCAGAAGGTCTGTGTGGTTCTCAGAGGCCTCACATTATGTCCTTTTCATGCGTCTAGAGCAACACAGTCACATAAGTTTTAAGATAAAACACCATGAATCTGTTACTGTCCCCCTCCAAGTTGTTGGGATGACAAAGCCACTTTTACTACCAAACAGATACAGCTTCCAGCTTTATAAACATAGCTACAAGCTGGCTCCCCAGAGCTAAGTATCAGTAAATCATTAAAATCATGTTTAAAAGAGAAGGAGAAAAAAAGAACGGAAAGAGGGAGGGAGGAAGGGAGGGAGGGAGGGAAAGAAGGAAGAAGGAAGAGAGGAGAGGGAGGAAATCATATTTGCCAACTAGGATGGGTGGTCCTCTCGTTCCTGAGGACTAGTTGGAACAATTCGAGTCAAAGGAGGACAGTTTTTAGCTGCCTCCTGTGCTGTGTCAAAGGAAAACCCTGACTGAGTCCTTACAGGGCATATATCCTCTGAAAAATTTCTAAACAAAGACAAAAGTAATGAAGGCTACATTAGGCTAAAAGGGGCTATGGAAGGGGTTGTCACCTGAACAAGGAGGTGGTAGGACCTGGGGTGCTGTCAGAGATGCAGCCAGAGTGTGGCTGGGAAGGGTGGCTGCCCCTCTAGGGACCAGCCCAGGGGACCCCTCCTCCCCAGACAGTCCTCACCCTGCCCCAACATAAGCAGCTAGGCTAGCACATGGTGTTTTCTTTTTCTTAAAATAAAACATCATCACCTGGTCTTAGCTTAAGTAACTGTGAACTTGTAAAAGTCTGTTTGTCCTTCCCCAGAGACCCATCCAAGTGGTTTTTCAGATGAATTTGTTCATGCAAACACTTTGCAATGTTTCTCTAATTGTTTCTCACGGGCCTGGGGAGGAGAAGGATTATTCCAGCTCCCTTTCCTCAGCCCTGTTGCAGGTGAATAAATTGAGGCCCATAAAAGAGGCGCTGTGCAAGGCAGGAGCCTCCTCTGACTCATCCTCCCAGGGCTGGGACACCTCCGTTGTGTTCCAAGACTAGAGCAGCTTGCTGGCCTCCCAGCTGAGCTACGCCTGTAGACCCAGGTGCCTGTTTGGTTTGGCCTGGCAAGCAGCGTTCTGATGTTGATAACCATTAAGTACTTTCACAGCTTGTCAGGAGCTCATACATTTGTGTTTTAAAAACTACTTCAGGGGCTGGCGAGGTGGCTCAGTGGATAAAAGCGCTTGTCCCACAGGTCTGAAGAGCTGAGTTCGATCCCCAGAACTCATATAATGATGGAACACACACACACACACATATACACAGTAATTATTATAGCAGGTTATATATTATATAATTATGTACTATATAACCATTGCTAATACAAATATTACTAAATGTATAAATAGGAATGTCGGGTGAACAAAGTGTACTAAGTCATTATATGTATACATATATGTATGTATATATATATGAATTACACTAAATATTAAGCAAACATCTAGTGCTGCATGCAGAGCTATTTCTGGTACTATGTAGATGTACTGGGGTCACAAAGCTGAGGGAAACTTTCAAGGTGGATGTGGGCTGGGAGGTGAGAGTCAGATGTGTCAATGAAGGAGCAGAACACTGAGCCATCGCTGCTTTCTCTCTGTGGTTGAACTAGCACTTCCAAGTCCTCTACCACCAGCAATGGTGACTAAGAGAGCAGTAATAAGGAGTTTTACAGAGCAGAAGAGCTGAGTAGAGGATGTGTCCCTCCATCCCTCCATGCCATTTCTACTCTGTAATAGATGATGACCTTTCCCTCTTGAGCATGGGTAGCCGTAAAGATGGTAGCCTGAAATGTTGGGAGGTGGAACCTTTGGTTGGTCACTGAGCTATGAAGGATCCAGAACCATGATGGGCCAATGCCTTTAGAGAAAAGGCAAGTGGAGCCTCTTTTGTGTATGTTTTACATGTCTGTGCCAGTGTGCAGGACAGGTACAATGTGTGCAGGTATACATGTGCGTGCATGTGCATCTGTACGTATGTGTGCGAAGAGGCCAGAAGACAACCTCCAGTGTCATGGCTCAGAAGCTATCCACCTTGCTTTTTGAGGCAGGGTCTCTCAATTAGGATAGGCTGGCTGGCTAGGAAGTCCCAGCTACATACCCAGACAGTGCGGCCAGCTCTGCCCTACAGTTTCCAGAAGGAATGCTGAGATTCCCGTGGTCAGCATCCTTGCCTTTCTGCTCACATTCTTTCACTTCCCCAGGCTCCACCCCCTATTACCCACAATGCCACTGTGCTGCCTTTCCCTAGTCCATGATGCTCAGAGACTGACTGGACTGTGAATGAGTTTAAGGATCCCCAGGTTGCTTTCTAGCCGATGGAGGTGAGTTTGGTTTTGCTGCTCTTTGCTTCCCTGGGTTTTTTTTTCTTCCCTTGCTTCCTGCTGGCTTTAATTAAGACTGTGGAGCCTCCCTCAGGGCTGGCCCTCATGAAATGAGGTGACCCAGCTCACCAGAGCTGCTCCCCAGAGGCCCCTCAGCTCCGGGCTTATCACAACAATTTCTGCTTCACATTTTCCACAGAACATTGCAACCTGAACAGGAAAAGGTAGCTTGTAAGTGCAGGAGGCAGCCAGGGCACAAACTCCCAAACAGGAAGACTCCGGATGCTCTTGCTGCCCAAGGTGCTCAGCCTGCAGAGAGGCTGACAGGGAGGAAAGTAGCTTCTCAATACCAAGGAAAATGGCTCCTGGGCAGAGACACAGAGGCCAAGCCATAGTTAGCACAGCTTTGCAACTGGGCCACCACCCTTCCATGGGTGTATAAGACTCACTCCCTGGTGTCCTGCTATGGGGAATAACCAACTAAATGCTAACTCTACTTTCAGGTCCAGGATTCAAGGACCTGGACCTTTTCTCTCTCTTATGTTCCGAGGTTATAACCAAAAACTCAAATACAGATCTTTGGGAAAATAACCTTCTAAAGAGCGCAGGATAGTGGTACTGATATTCAGATTAAGATATGTTGTGCTGTAATGACAAACAGCCCCAACTGGTCAGTGGCTTGACAGGCTGAAGTTTCACAAAAACCTAAGGTATACAGTTCAAAAAAGAACACCTCAGGTTCACCTCTGGCCTTCACACACATGTGCACACACATGCATATGCATACACACATACACACACGCACACACACACACAAATGAGTTATAACATACACACAATAAATCAGTCCTCACCGATGCACTGTCCTGTAAATCCTGCCAAACACACACTGTTTAATAACCAGCATCATAATTTGGAGATAAACACTTGCAACACTCCAAAGATTCTTCGTGGCCTAGTGTATCGGACTCCTGCCCAACTTTGGCTCCTGATCTGTTTCCTGTTTCTAAAATCTCTATTATAAGAATGTCACATGTCATTGGGCAGTGGTGGCGCATGCCTTTAATCCCAGCACTTGGGAGGCAGAGACAGGCGGATTTCTGAGTTCAAGGCCAACCTGGTTTGCAGAGTGAGTTCCAGGACAGCCAGGGCTACACAGAGAAACCCTGTCTTGGAAAAAAAAAAAAAAAAAAGAATGTCACATGTTGAATCATGCATATATAGCATTTAATTTGGGCTTGCTACATTTCATGTGTCTCAGCCACATTCTAGTATATGTTTGTGGCTCACTGCAGCCTTTACACAGTAGTGGCGCCATGGACACGCCCAGACTGCCCACTTGTTCCATTCTTAACATTTACCAGTTTTGTATAAGTCTGCTAGAAACATTTTTGTGTGGACGTCAGCTATCATCTCATATGGGTAAATATCTAGGAAAGAGGTTGGTGGCCAGCACACTTACGTTTAACATTTAAGAAATGGCCAGATTCTTCTGCAAGGTGGCCAGACCACTTTGCATTCCTGTGAATGTATGAGAATTTTAGTGGCTCAGCATCTTTGCCAGAATTAATTTTTGTAGACTTTTGATGCTATTAGTCTCTTTAATAGGGGTCTTTAAATGATCAATAATGTCAGGCACCTTTTTATGAATTATTGTTTCTGGTGAGCCTTGTTGGCCAAGTGTCTTTTCAAATCTTCTTTCTAATGTTTTTAGGTTTCTTATTATTTGCTTTCAAATTTTTATTAAATTGATTTATTTTTGGAGGCCAGAGTACAACAGTTGAGAGTCAGTTCTCCATTTCCAACATGTGGCTCCAAGGACTCAAGCTCAGGCCATTAGACTTGGCAGCAAACACTTTTACCTGCTCAGCCAATCTCATGAACTCTCTTATTATGAGAGTTTGACAGTGCTTTCAGTGTGTATCAGACATGTGCTTTGCAAATGTTTTCCCTCAATTTCTGATGTATATTTTCATTCTGCTGACAGTACATTTCAAAATGATAATATTTAATTCTAGCATTACTGATTTATCAGGGTTTTTTTTAACCTTGGTTGTGCTTTTTGGTGTTTTATGTAAGAAAGCCAAGTTACCAAGGGTTTTTCTCCTATTTTTTTTCTGAAAGTTTTGTATGAGGTATTACACTTCTATTATCAAATTTGAATCAATTTTTGCATATTCTAGAAAATACTGATTTTTATTTTTTCCATATGATCATCTGATATATTTACATTTGTTTGAAATATTTAATCATCTTTGAACTTTTGATAAAAGTCAATGGACAAGAGTGTGTAGGTCTATTTATGGCGTCTCTGGTTCTGAGGGTCTATGGAGCTGTTCTTTCATTGAGACCATAACTTCATGGTTGCTGTAAGTTTATGCAAAGTCTTTATTTCAAGATTGTTCTTCTTTTTAAAAACTTTTGATTATTCTAGTTATTTTGTCTTTCTGTAAAAAATGAAAATAACTTGTCCATACACACACACACACACACACACACACACACACACACACACACACACGATGCTGAGGCAGATTCTTATTAGAATTGCACTTGATCTAGAGATCTGTTTGAGCAATTAACACATGTCCAATACTGACTTTTCAGTGATGAGCATAGTGTGGCTTTCTATTTGGAACTTCTTTGATTCCTCTGATCAGTGTTCTATAGTTTCAGGGATGAATTTGGAGCTTTCGTATGTTTGTACACATAGATAATACACATATAATATGACATCCATAACTATGTATTCTCATGATGTTATTACCTCACTTAATTGGCCTCATGGCTTTAAAAATTCTAACCTAGACTCCTAAATAACTTACTGTGTTATCTGAAACAAAGCTTCCTGTTTAGATCCTTGTATTTACTCTTTTGCTTGATGGCTCTTCCAGCACAATTTGAACAGGACTGTTGAGAGCAGACATACATACCTCATTCCTAATCCAGTCTTTCTGGTCAAGGACACTGTGTGGTAGAGTTCCACAGGTGGCCTTTCTCAAGTGAAGGAAATTACTTTCTGTTTCAGTACACTGCCAACATTATCATAGATGTATTTTCTCTTTTATTGACATTTGTGATCATATTTTTTATCCTTTACTCTATTATTAAGGTTAGTTGCACTGATTTTTAAAACTTTAAACCTACTGTGTTCCTGGAAAAATGTTCAGTATTACATGATGCCTTATACACTGTATATATTCTGGAACTTCACCCGTTAGTTTTTAAGGCTTTCACATTTCTGTTCATGATAGAATCATAATTATAATAGATTTAATACATAAGTTATATTTTCTTTTCATAGTTTTATCAGAGTAACAATATGTTGAGCTGGAAAGTATTCTCTTTGATTTTCTTGAAAAATTCATACTATATAGCATTCAAACTATTTCTTCTTTAATTATCAGGTGGATCTCAGCACTGAACACACGTGATCCTGGAGGCGTTTGTTTTTGTAATAAGAAGACAAGGGAGTACAAATTCAATTCCTTTTAAATATTTGAGATGTTCATGTTTTCTGCTTCATCTTGGGTGAGTTTGGCTGCAGGGTTCCTTAAGAAGGTAACCCATTTCATCAGAGTCGTCAGATATATCAGAATAAATTTGTTCAAATATTTTTACTATCTTTTTAATATTTTAAGACCAGTAGTAATGACACCCTCTTCATTCCTGATATTACATTCTATAGAATCACTGTAAAAATCAATCTTGGTAGATGTTTATTAGTTTTCTCAAGTTCAACAACCAACTTTTGTTTCATTGATTGTCTATCTGTGTTTTCTCTTTTCTATGTCATGGTTTATTTTTGCTACTACATTTATTATTGTTAATTTTTCTTCCCTCTGTTGCCTTAGTATGGAAGCTTAGATTGTTCACCTGAGTAGTTTCTTTTAATGTATGCATAATAGTTCACATAAAATTAGTTAAGTAATGATTTAGCTGCCATTCACAATCCTGACACACCGTGGTTTTGTTTATGTTTGGTTCAAACTTTGACCTCCTTTTTAATTTGCTTTTATTTCTGGATCCATGGACAACCCTGATGTACATTATTTAATTTCCAAATGCCTTTTTTGGATTTTCTAGTTATACACTATTTCTCCTTAATTTAATTCTGATCGGAGGACAGATTTTATAGGGTTTTATTTTAAACTTACTGAAACATTTAATAACCCAGGATGTGATCTTTCTTGGCAAACATTCCACATACACGCACTTGAACCGATTGTACACACTGCTGTTGTGAATGGGTCCAGTGACATAAATGTATAGAACATAAGCAGGTACCTAAAGCTGAAATTATGCAAGAACAGACTTTCCAAACTATAGTTATAAATGATGAACATCATTGTGTCCATTACCGTTCAGGGAAAGGGTGAGAATTCAGGAAAGCCGTAGTGGATTCAAGATCGTGGCCCTCACAGACTGAGCACCCATAGACTATCATCCTGAATCCTTATGGCATTCCTTCAGGGCAAGAATAGCTAACCTGCTTGCTTTGATAAAGTTACCAGACAATATTTAAAGGAAATGTTAGGGTAGAAATCTGAACCTAGAACCAGAAAAGAGGAGGAAGAGGAAGAAGAGGAGGAAGAGGAAGAAGAGGAGGAAGAGGAAGAGGAAGAGGAGGAAGAACCATGTTCCTAACTCTGGGACATCATACTTGGGACACAAAGAAAGACCAAAGCCTGGAGTCATGAATATGTCCTCATGTAAGGCATGTTACCTCTCATCTGTACTATGGCAATGGCATTTTCCTAACTCATGATTACAACAGGACTGGACTGAGATGAACTATGAGAAAATACCTTAGAAGCTACAGTGCTAATTAAACAGTCACTGTCATCACCCTAATCAGACACACCCACAGAGGACATAGATTGATGGACAGAGGCTGCACATGAACAGGCAACTCATTTCTTACTCTGCAAAAATGACGTCTGAGGGTATCCCAATTCCTAAATCATGTGAGCACCCTCAATTGTAATGTCAATGAGTTTTTTTGACTCTTGAGTCAACAGTGTATTCTTTCACACACCCTGTGGCCGGGCAGTGGTGGTGCACACCTTTAATCCCAGCACTCGGGAGGCAGAGGCAGGTGGATTTCTGAGTTCAAGGCCAACCTGATCTACAGAGTGAGTTCCAGGACAGCCAGGGCTATACAGAGAAACCCTGTCTCGAAAAACCAAAAAAAAAAAAAAAAAAAGAATACATTATGTTATTGAATAGACAGTAATTTCCTGTGACATCTTTTAAGGGAGTGGTTTGTGCTGAAAATTTTAATGAGTTTAAAGTTCACAGCACAGGCCATAATCAAGAGATCCAGACCCCCAAGCTTTTCAAGAATGGAATTAAGAAGCTTTCCCCATGCTCTTGAAGCTGATGTATAAAATGGGAATCTGGGCTGTGTGGACAGAACCTTCGCAAGACAGATAGAATGAGGCCTGGGCCAGAGTGGATCCGAGAGACTCATGCTATACATGCTAAAGCAACCCAGCACTCGTTTTTGTTTTTTTTTTTTTTGTAGAATTATTTATTTTATGTATATGAGTACACTGTAGCTGTCTTCAGACACACCAGAAGAAGGAATCAGATCCCATTACAGATGGTTGTGAGCCACCATGTGGTTGCTGGGAATTGAACTCAGGACCTCTGGAAGAGCAGTCAGTGCTCTTAAGTACTGAGCCATCCCTCCAGTCCCAAGCCAATATCTTGTCCTATCTCTTATAGGACTATTGATGGCATGCCATTATAGGAATGTATGAGAGGCGAATGCTGCTAGGATCAGTTTCTCTGATGAAAAAAATCTGATCTGTGCATAGATTCTTGTTGACCTCATTTGATAACCCTTTCTAGCCACCCAAGTTCAAAGCCACACTGGAGACCTTGACATCTCCCAGAACGGTTTTATCTCCTCACCTCCTCAAAGCCTCTAGCTCTATCTTCGTCCAGCACCCATGCCTCTGAGTCTCCTCTGATTGCTCCCCCTCCCCCCCATCCAAAGTCTTCTTAAGCTAACTTCAATTTCTGTCCCTCTTCTTTCTCCAAATCCTGAGTCTTTAAATTTCTCAACCAGCCCAGATCCCCATTCCTATGCCTGATTGATGGCAGACCATGAACACGGGTGAGTCTCTCCTCACTTTGTGTCAGCAGTGTGAGCCGCCTTCTCTGCTCTGCAATGCTTCTCCAGTAAGGTAACTCTCTCTCCCACTCAGAGCAGCCTCTGAAAGCCCTCTGCTATTACCCATGCTGTGACTACCAACTTCTGCCTCTTTTTCTTAGCAGATGACTTGGACCATCAAGTAGAGTCTCTTGACTCCTGCCCAGAAGTCAGATGCTTCTACTGCCCCCTCTCATTTTTCTCTGAGGCGGTGACACCCTTTGGTACCTAGGGCTCATCCTCTACCAGAGCTTCGAACCACAGATTCTCCTCTCTCCTCCAGGCTCCCTCTGTACTGATTTCCCCTCTTTACCTTTTTCTTTTCTTTTCTTTTCTTTTCTTTTTTTGTCAGCATGATCCCCTTTACTGCCTCTATTCTCTTCTCCATAAACACATTTGGCAAGACAGTCGGCCGTCTTCTTTATTAAAATCAACCACACTTCCTTTCTTGGCTCTTGAATGTCTTTTAGCTGTTGTGTGGATTCTCATGTCTGCATGACAAATGTTCTTTTCCTTGTTCCTTATGCTCACCATGTCTGCACTGTAACCTTCCACTTGTTTCACAATGGCTTAGTGACATAGAAGGATGCTAGCTTTTTATCTACTAGACCTGGTTTCTGAAGTCATCGAGGTTTGTCTAAAGCCAGAACAAACCTCAAGAAGTAACTTCAAAATGTCACCTTCAACTTCTTTATCCATGCATCATAGTACATCTTCAACTTCCTCACCCATGAAATATATTATCTATCTTGCACCAGGCACTAACCTAATGGCTTCCGCATAGATAGGGAAGGGAAGGGCTTGGTTCATTCAATCGAGCATCTCAAAAACCCTATGAGGAAGATCCTTCCCATTCTCATCCTAATCTGAAGCACAGAGAGGCTGAATGGTTTGTCCGAGACCACACAGCTAGTAAGCATAGGGACATATGATAAATCCACAGACCCAGATTTGCTAGCCTCAACATTGTCCTTTCTCCTTGATGGGGACACCAAGATTCATTTTAGCTTCTGTTGCCAAGAATCAGAATAGTGACATTCAGAATGGAGCTCGGGACTCTAGAGTCTTGGGACTCCCCAATGTGGGAGGATGCATCCCGCCCCTCCTTCTCGCCAGGGGGCTTCCCCTTCTCTGGCACAGCTCTAGGCCAAGGCCCAGGAGCCATGTGACAGGTGATGTCCCTGCCCAGCATCTCCAGAGTCTCTTTGCCTTAGGAACCCCAGGGATGGCAGGCTTGTCCTTGAAGCTCTGCTATCTCCCAAATCATTCTGTCTTCAATTTGGGGACTCACATTCAATTAGGGACCCAGGAATGTACTAGATAAAGGTTAGTGGAACCAATGAATAGAGAGATCAGAGCCCCACATCACTGTGAGTTCAACCAATCTTTAATCCCTGAGTCTCAGGGCTATGAGGATAACTTACTTACCCTGGATGCCAGAGGAGGGGTGGAAGGACATCATGAGATGATGTATAGAGGAGCTTGTGCAACAAATATAAGCCAGTTTGTGTATATATGCATGTATTTATATGATGTATGTTCTATAGATATCATAGGCCTTCTCTTCTTTCTTGAGGAAGATGTTTTAGAAAGATTCAACCTTGAAAGAGAAGACGGACAGGACCTTTGTCATATTTGTGCCTGGAGTATGCAGCCTAAAGCAGAGGGATCACCGAGATGACTCCTGGGGTCCCGCCCTGAACCCTGGGGGTAAGGAGTGAACGCAGGATACACTATGAAGGAAGCCATGTTTACACCTGTCCAGTCTTGATCCTGGCTGCTAAATGGTGAGACTTCCGGTAGGAAGTGGGGGGGGGGGGGGGGGGGGGGGGGGGTGTAGGGGGGGATGGCTTGCCGTTTTTCTTTCTTTCCCTCTGCTGTGCACCCTGACTCCAGGTGTAGGGGCAGAAGCTCAAGTTTCACAAAGGGGATCTTAGGAGGCAGAGGCTTCCCGGCCTTGTGAGCCCTTTGTGTCTCAGGCCTGCTACATCTTACCGATGTGTCTCAGGCCTGCTACATCTTACCGATGTGTCTCAGGCCTGCTACATCTTACCGACTGCTTCCCTTTTTCCTTCCTGATTTAATACTCCTTTGCCTCTGGCACTGTAAAAGCTTGGCAGGCCCTGGAGCCAAGATTATTTGAGTTGAATAAACAGTTTAATGTGGTTTTTTCTTTTCTTTTCTTTTCTTTCTTTCTTTCATTTGTTTATTTGTTTATTTGTTTCTGCCCCAACATAGAGAAAGGTGAGCTCCAGTGTGAACTGGCATCTGGGAAGTCATGGTAGGTTCACTGTTCATCCAGGAAGAGTTATTAGTATTATCATCATCAAACTCATCACCATCATCATCACCACCACCACCACCATCATCATCACCACCATCATCATCATCATCCCATGAGTGTGCACTTATATTTATACAGAAGTGTTTGTGTATGTGTATGTGTATGTGTGTGTGCTCGTGTATGTGCACCCAGAGGACAACCTTGGATGTCACCCTCAAAAATACCATCCACCTCCTTTGAGACAGGGTTTCTTTTTTTGCCTGGAACTTGCCAATTAAGCGAGGTCGACTGGACACTGGAGCCTCTGAGACCCTCTGCCTCTGCCAACCAGACCTGGCATTTAAAGCATATGCCTCTATGCCTGGCATTGTTTACATGGGTTATAGGGATAGAACTCAGGTTCTTTTGCTTGCTAGCCAAGCACTTTGCTGACTGAGATAGCTCTCCAGCCCAGGAAGAGTCCTTATAAACAAGCCATGAAGGCAGTGAAAGCAAATCAGAAAGCGATTTCAGAAATGTGAATGAAATTAGCCCAAGATCCCAAATTTGGAGCTGGGCATTACCGTTTGGTTGTGGTTCTTCTGGAGCAGTTTGCTGTCCTGTTGTCCCGCTGTCCTGGTGTCCTGGTGTCTTTTTGCACTGAAAGCTGCCTTGGAAGGAGCCACTGCCCTGTCACCCATCATCCCAGAGCACTGATAGGTCACAAGTCATTCATCTTGTTTAGCACACTTACCAGATGTGATTCAGGTGGCCTCTGGAAAAATATCAGCTTCATACCATTTTGTTTGTTTTGTTTTTAATCGTAATTAAAATAATTTATAAATCTGAAGTGATCAAAGACACGAAAGATTAGGGATGCATTCTCTTCTGGTCCATTGGTTTCCAGCTGTACTCACACTGAAGAGCACTGGGATAGTGTGAGGCTAAGGTGGATTTATTTGTATGCATTATTGTGTTGAGTGTCATATTGTGTCTTGGTGAAACAGATAGCCATGAAGATGAAAGGAACCTGATATAGGACAGGGAGGGAGTGTAGAGGTGCTGGTGTGGGGTGTAGAGGTGCTGGTGTGGGGTGTAGAGGTGCTGGTGTGGGGTGTAGA
>JADRCH010000036.1:5505182-5535747 GCA_019843965.1 Rhynchomys soricoides | reverse complement strand
GGCTGTCATTCATACTAGAGTGGCCAGGCTGTCATTCATACTAGAGTAGAGGAGAGAAGGGGTGGGCAGCATTGGCTTGGGACCATGGTACCTTCTTTTGGAATTCACCTTTACATCTCACTATTTGTATGAACTTGGGCAATGCAACCTAGCTGTGCCTTAGTCTCAACTAAACACACACAAAAAAATGATTATCTCAACTCATTGTAAGATAAAGGATAAGTAGCCATGTTTGGCTTTTGAAATGATTCTTGATATATGATAAGTGATCATTCAGATAAATGATCACTACATTGATGGTAAATCCCCTGCTGATGTGATGGCCTCAGCTTCTTTCCTGTGCCACATAGGAGGGAAGTGTAAAGTCCCAATAGCAAATGAGTTACTAATTATAGTCACCATGTTGACATTGGATGAGTATGATCCAGAAACTATCTAGAAACTAATCCCAGTGATAGCCAAGACAGATGAGTTCAGGAGGCCAGACAGATGACTCAGTTGATAAAATACTTGCTTCACAAGCATGAAGATATGAGTTCAGATCCCCAGCACCCACATAAAACTATGGGCTAGAGAGGGCTTGGGCTTCAATTCCCAGCACTGGCAGGTAGACAGACAGACAGATTTAGAATCTGGGGGTGACAGTGTGTATTTGTAAAGCCAATGCTGAGGAGGTAGAGACAGGAAGACTTGTTATTCAGCTCAGTGAATCAGGGAGCTCCAGATATAGTTTCTGTCCCAAATACTAAGTTGAAGAATGACTGATAGAGACACTCAGCATTAATCTCTGGCTTCCACGTAAGTGTGCACATGTGCGTGCACACACACACACAAACACATATAGAAACATACACCCATACATACACACACAGTCACACACAGTCTTTCACACCCAAACATACACACACACTTTTGTACACACACATAGTCACAAACACTAACGCACAAACAAATGTACTTACACACAGACACACACACATTTGTACACACATAGACACACACAGACACATACGTACTCACACATATACACATATATACACATATGCACACACCCAGCACACATACACACCCTTACACACACCCCATGCCCTCCTCACCCCCAACCCTCTGCAGAGGACACACAGTTTTCTTTCTCCATCAGGCCCTACTCAAGGGACAAAAATTTGTGGTGGAAAATTTTATTTGTATATCTCATTTCCTGAGGATACTCCCCAAATAAAAGGTTCTATTTTTCCTTAACTGGCCTGATAAAGATGTGCATCATAGGATTCAAAGCCATTCCTGGCTTTAAAAGAAAATATCCAGCTACGAGTTATCTGATGGCCTTTAGCAAGTGTGGATTCCTCAAGTGAAAGGGCGCTGAGACAGGGCAGTCGACAGTCCCATCAGACTCTTTAAACAGCCTGGGAGATTCAGGGGGTTTTCTAAATTATTGTTGGGTTCTTACTGGATTCATGCTAGAAAACCTTTGCAAAGGCTGCAATAGTTATTTTTAAACAAATCTCTCTCCTGCTTCCATTCCCTAACTGGATTTCCCTGCCTCATTAAAGACAAAGCTTTGAAAAAGACAAAACATATTCTTCAACTTACAAGTAACCAAAGAAGATCCCTTTGGGTGGGGTGGCCTTGTAATGTGTCATGGTAACTTAGGCCCTTTTTATTATAAGGACATTTTTAGTAATTATGTAGGGGCAGCTGACATTAACTAGATTCGTCTTAAGTTACCCAGAAGGTATCTGAAAAACTCAGAATACTTCCAACTCCCTAATTATACTTAGCCAACCTGCAGGAGGAAGAAAGCCCCTATGTGAGAAAAAATTAAATACTCAATAAGAAGAAATAAAGTTTAATGTCTTTGGAATCTTAAGGGAAAAACTCT
The DNA here is from genome assembly GCA_019843965.1 of Rhynchomys soricoides. NCBI lineage: Eukaryota > Metazoa > Chordata > Mammalia > Rodentia > Muridae > Rhynchomys > Rhynchomys soricoides. The sequence continues at coordinate 5,533,868 of JADRCH010000036.1, read as the reverse complement.
TTTTAGAAATTACTGAAAGAGGGCTAGAAAAATGGGCACTAGGTAAAGTGCTTTCTAGGCAAGCATGTGACCTGAGATTGTTTCCTCCCTGCTCAGCTGGAGCCCAGTGACTCCTGCACTGGGGGTGAGGGAGCAGCAGATCCCAAGGACTCACTGGCCAGCTAAGCTAGCCAACATGGTGAGCTTTGGGTTCAGTAAAAGACTCTGCCTCAAAAACAAGGCAGTGAGCAATAGAGGAAGATATGTGATGCCAACCTCTGGTCTCCACAGATGCACACACATTGGAGGCATACACACACACACACACACACACACACACACAATACAAAGACATACAGACAGGCAAACACACACCCATGCACACACACACACTATACAGACAGAGACAGACATACATACATACACACACACACACACAAACATACATACTATACAGACAGACACACATGTACACACATTCTATACAGACAGAGACACACACAGAGAGAGACAGAGAAAGACAGAGAAGATTCTTGAAAGCAGACTGACCCTCCTTGAGCAAGATTGGGCCATGACTTCTTCTCTAATCCATCAACACTAGATGTAGGAGGTATGAGAGATCCCACCTTAGTCACAAGGACTGAAAGGTAGCCCTTCAAAAGATAACTGTAGAATACTTAAAAGTAAAATGAGAGTGGATGCTAGACAGGTGAAGAATCACCAGCTGGGTGAACTTCAAAGATGACACAGCCCACACCACATCCTCCAGCAATAGTCTCGTACTGGCTGGTTTTGCGTGTCAACTTGACACAAGCTGAAGTTATCACAGAGAAAGACCTCCCCCCCCCCTTTGAGGAAATGCCTTCATGAGTTCCAGCTGTAAGGCGTTTTCTCAATTAGTGATCAAGGTGGGAGGGCCCCTTGTGGGTGGTTACCATCCCTGGGATGATAGTCTTGGGTTCTATAAGAAAGCAAGCTGAGCGAGACAAGGGAAACAAGCCAGTAAGCAACATCCCTCCATGGTCTCTGCATCAGCTCCTGCTTCCTGACCTGCTTGAGTTCCAGTCCTGACTTCCTTTGGTGATGAACAGCAATATGGAAGTGTAAACTGAATGAACCCTTTTCTCCCCAGCTTGCTTATTGGTCATGATGTTTTGTGCAGGAATACACAACCTGACTAAGACAAATTGGTACCAGCATAGTGGGGTATTCCTGTGACAAAATGACCATGTTTTGGGAAGGACTTTCAAAGGACTTTGGAACTTTGATCTAGAAGAGCCTTTGGGATGTTAAGAGCTCTGTGGGATGTTCTATAGGAGCTTGGAAGATAATGTTGAGCACAGTGCAGAAGATGGAGGCCTGGCTTGTGAAATTTCAGAGGGAAGATTAAAGACTGTAATCAGGTTGTTGCTATTTTGATTGTGTAGATTCTATGGTTTTGGTTAGCTGGAGCTGAAGAATCGGCTGTGATTAACAAGATACCAGAACTACTAAAGCAAAAACTTTGCATTACTGAGACTATTGATGCTGGTTAGGTGGGGCTAAGAAATTAGTAGTCATTAAGAAGAGACCAGCATTGCTGAGGTGAAATCTCCTGGGAAGTATTTTTTGAGGGCACAAAGAGGCCATGTCCCAGAGATAGCCAAGGTTGTACCTTGTGCTGTTTCTGTGGCTGGACTTGGTAATTGTAAGAGTCACCCAGGAGGTACTGGTTTTGAAGGCATGAAGAGGTCATGAAGAGCAGCTGAGGCTCAGCACTTTGAGAGGCTAGGGAAGACCATGGGTGAAGGTGCAGCTTCAGTTGCAATTGATGGCCCAGGACTGAAGGGGTCATGCAAAGGAGTTGAGGTTTGGCACCATGAAGAGAGCCTATGAGAGGCTATTGGTGAAGCCTAGTTGCAGTGGAAGACAGCAGTGTTTTGGAGATGCCAGTACCATAAGATGACCACCAAGAACAGCAGCAGCAATGGAGTACAGGCCGCTGGAGCTTAGAAGACAAGGTATGTGCTACAAGGGGCAGAGCTGGAGAAGTGACCCAAGTCCTTGAAGGAGCCCAGAAGATCATGAGTATATCCCAAACATTGGAAGGTTCGAGTTTGATTTTGCTTTTGCTTGTGACTGTGCCTTGATATTTTTCCCTCTTGAAGTAAGAAAGTATTTTAGTAGAGCCCACAGTTAAGAGACTTTGAATTGTAAAGACTTTGAATTTTAAAAGATATTGGATATTTTTAATATGTAAGACTGTGGGACTTTTTAGATCTTGGGAATGAATAAGAAAGTAAGGGTTAAGGCTTAATAGTGACATGTTTGTGTGTCAATTTGACAAGAGGTCAATTGTACTGGTTGGTTTTGTGTGTCAACTTGACACAAGCTGGACTTATCACAGAGAAAGAAGCTTCCCTTGAAAACATACCTCCATAAGATCCAGCTGTAAGGCTTTGTCTGTCTGTCTGTCTGTCTGTCTGTCTCTCTCTCTCTCTCTCTGTGTGTGTGTTTTCTCAATTAGTGATCAAGGATGGGAGGGCCCCTTGTGGGTGGTACCATCCCTGGGCTGGTAATCTTGGGTTCTATAAGAAAGCAAAGAAAGCAAACTGAGCAAGTTAAGGGAAGCAATCCAGTAAGTAACATCCTTCCATGGCCTCTGCATCAGCTCCTGCTTCCTGACTTACTTGAGTTCTAGGCCTGAATTCTTTTAGTGATTAACAGCAATGTGGAAGTGTAAGCTGAATAAACTCTTTCCCTCCAACTTGCCTCTTGGCCATGATGTTTTGTGCAGAAATATACAAACCCTGACTAAGACAAGTGTCTACTAGGTTATTGCATTGGTTTATATAGACAGGGCCCAAGGAAGCTCTTTGACTAACAGCCACGTCAAGGAGTCTCTGATATCATCAGTTTGTTTTAGGAATGTCTTCCAAACTGTAGTGTGTGTGTGTGTGTGTATCTGGGTATGTCTATGTGTATCTCTGTGTATGTAAAACTCTTTTAAGATTTACTTATTTTACTTTATTTCTAAAAGTGTTTTTCCTTCTCATATATATTTGCACCATGTGTGTGCCTATTGCCTGTGGAAGTCAAAAGAAGACATTAGATCTCCTGAAACTGGAGTTAGGGATGGTTATGAGCCACTATACTGGTGCTAAGAACTGAACCTTGGTCTGCTGCAAAAGTAACAAGTGCTCTTAACTTCTGAGCCATCTCTCCAGCCCTAATGGACTTTTAAAAGAATTTGTTCTTCTCCAATGCCAAATACTGACTTCAGGCATTTGGAATCATCCAATATTTCCTATGTGCTGCTGATGCTGATTCGGAGAGCAGAGACACGGGGGCTGGGCAGCAAACTCCCTATTTCCAAAATATGATGCTTCGGTAGCCCCTTTGGGCTACTATTTACTTTTTCTTTTGTGAGTTTCAGACCCTGAGTAAAAGCAAAGGGAGCCTCCCCAGCATCTCTGAGCTAAGAATGAAGACGCTCTCTTATCTGAAGATTCTCTTGAGCTCAAATGAGATAATACTTTCAAAGCAGTATCTTTAAAAGAAAATGCTCCCTTAAAAGTCTTCCAGGATTTGGATTTGCCCTAGATTTGAACATGAGGGTACCCCTCCAAAGATGCTCAAACAACTGTGACTTAGAGAAGTGTCAGAAGCCATTGCTGGAAAAGGTCCATTTTCTAAGACTGCATGTGGCCTTTTCAACTGTAGACAAAGGGTGCAGAGACAAAGACTACATCTATAGGTCCCAAGTGTCTGAATTAGACTTGAGATACTGCACAAGATAGGGGTGCGTCCCTTGCTAAGAAGGGACTAGAAACTGAGGCACAGCCCCTTTCTCCAACTGCAAGGCACAAGGCTTGAGGAGGCTATAGACAGGCAGAGGCTAAGGCTAAGCTGTTTGCAGGAGAAGCTGGCCTGGCCTTTGCTAGGACTTAATACCTTTCCCATTCTGCTTACAAGTCTGGGTACAGAGAGGGAACTACACTGGGAATGGGATCTCTGGGAATCCTTGGAAGTTAGCACCTCCCTTTTTCTCAGCCACTTGGCTGGATGGAACACTTCCATCCAGAGAGGTGCTCCAGGCTAAACGCTATTGTCTCTGTCAGAGTCATCATTTCTCCTCATTACCCACAACAGCTCCAATTCATGCCTGATGGCCCATTTAATTGCTCATGGTCCATTTTCCTGTCAGAAGCCCTCCATTTTGGTGATATACTCTATGACCATAAAGAACACCATATTAAGTCATTGAGTGCCTGTTCAGATCAGGCCCAGCATGAATGTCTTCAAAGACGGCAATATGGCAAGGTCACATTAGCATCAGCCCCGGAGCTGACCACAAGGCCTGCCACATTTGGGAGCTGTAGAACTGAGAAATAAATGTATGGGGCACATGACTTAGGTATAGTATATAGTGATTCACAAAGGAATGCAATCACTTCCCAGCATGCCTCTTCACTGAACTTACATTTTTTACAGAGGTGGGGTCTCTCTTTCACATCTTTTCCTGCCTTCCAAACTTCCCAATAAAGCCAGAAGTCCAGGACATTGCCTGGGGTAGAGTGTGCTGGAATGTACATGAGGAACAGCAAGGAAGACAGGAGGGGGACTGGCTGGTATGCGCTTGGCATTTTTGGGTGCAGCCCCTGAAATATCTTCCTGGATTCTAGAAAAGGGGTTTAGGGCATGCGTGCACGTGTGTGTGTGTGTGTGTGTGTGTGTGTGTGTGTAAGAAGTGGGAGGTGGGAGGTGGTACAGATGTGAAGGAAAAAACCAGAGAGAAAATAGCTTTAAAACATCTTTGTTAAGTAGCAATCCAGCAGCTGGACCAGATTAGCTGTTCCCTTCCCTTTCCTATTTTTGGACTTGGAAAGAAAATGTGCAAAATAATTCCTGTTTTGGAGAAAAGCAGAGAAGGAGTTGGGGGGGGGGGGTTGAGGGAAGATGGAGTCCAGCACAAAGAAGTTAAGGGAATGGAGTTGCTTTAAACTAAGGGGCAGGGGACTCCATGCCTTTAAGGGGCAGGGCTCCGATCAGGGACCAAGCACAGTCTAAAGGACACATGTCAAATCCATGATTTCATGGGGGTGACAGTTGAAAACAGGACCTGAAGCAGAGAGGTTTAAGCTCAGAGCCAAGGCTGAGGAATGAGGCTAGTGAACCAAGCAACCTGTCTCCTGCCAAGCTAGGCTCCTTTTCCCTAACACTAAGCTGTTCCTGTTCTCATCACAGTTCTTGTGAAAATCTCTCAAGACAAGAACAAGAGGACCCCCTTCTCCATGTGAATGGCTAGCCAGAAGGGTTCAGGAGCTCCCCATAACATTGAATATCTAAAGGTGACAGTTCAGACATCACTGTGAGGCAGACAGTGTTCAGAACTTAAAAACTCCTACATTCTGGTGAGTATCAAATCACTGTCAATCCTTTGGAGAGCTGTTAGTATTTACCTAACCTCTGTATACATGCCCTGCAAGCCAATAATGCATTTATTTCTGCCTTTAGAGAAATGAGTGTGCAGGTGACCTGGAAATATCCATGGTGGCATTCTTTGTAATAGCCACAGAAGGGCAATACCCAGATGCCCACCAGCAGTAGACTGGATTCATACATACTTTATACAATAGAAACAAAACATCCAACCACTAGACTCCTAACAAAAGCAACTTAAGGGGTGAAGATCTTATTTTTGCTTACAGTTGAGAGGATGTAATTCATCAGGTAGAGGAGGTATGAGAACAGAGGCTGGGGCTAGGGATGAGTTGGGCGGCCACACTGTATCTGTACTCGGGAGGCAGAGAAAGAGCAGAAACCAGGACTAGGTTACAGAACCTAAGGCCCACCACTACTAACCCACTTCCTCCAGTGAAGCTCCACCTTCTCAAGGGTTCACAACCTTCCCAAATAGTGCCACCAACCAGGGACCAAGTGTTTAAACTTGAGCCAATGGGAGGCATTCTGCATTCAAACCATAACGGTAGTGATTATTATATAAGGTCATTCTTAAGTTTGCAGTTGTTTGTTGCCAAGTGCCAAGTGAGAATAGTCCTAAGGACAATTGGGATGGAGTTGAAAAGATGGCTCTGGATAAAATCTTGCTTTGCAAGCATGAAGACCTGAGTTTAAATCCCCAGAATGAAAAAAGAAAAAACCACCCAGGTGTGGGAGCACACTCCTGTAATCCCAGCACAGAGGCAAGAGGATCAGGGGCTGGTCATACAGGCTAGTCAAAATGATGAACTCCAGGTTCAATGAGAGACCCTGTCTCAAAAATAAGGTGGAGACCAATAAGGGAAACCATCCAGTGTTGACCTCTGGCCCCCACTTGCACATGCAGGAACAAGGACACCTATTTGCACACTCTGTGCATAGTATGCACACACACAAATAAGTAAAAACTACTCATGCTATGTATGAGATGGGATAGGCAACTTCAGTGGGTTGGTTCTTCCGAGGATCTCCTGGAACAGTGGATGCAAAGCTTCCACCTCTCCAGTGTGTCTCCACTCCATGTTAGTGGGTGTGGGCTGAAGGCTGAATGACTGTTTTGGTTTTGTTTGTTGAGCCTTCAGCACCTCTCTCAAAGTCTCTTAGTGTTTCCCTCTCTGTCCTCCAGCCAGTTGGATGTAGAGATGACTCTTCTCCATGGAAGACTAATTCTGGTCAGATGCTCTGGGCTTTTGTTTGTTTTTATTTTAGCTCATTTCTCATTCCAGCCAGCACTTCAAACCCCAGCCCTCAGTCAAGGTGGGATACTTTGGTCAGCCAAAGGGTAGAGACTTCCATGCCGTCTCCATACCTCCTTGGAGGAAAGAGGTCCCAAAGGGCTAGCCCACAGACCAAAGACAAACTCCACCATGGTGAGGAGATATGGACTGGAGCCCAACTCCTGGGGAAGGAGCCTTGTCCCCTTCTGCACTTTCCTGAGACACAAAGTGTCTTACCTCATTGAAGCCTTTCATGGGTCGATGCCTTGTAATTTCCCACAGATTCAAGTGAGCATAACTCCTGGACCAGAAGAGACTTTTCACAGGAATATTATGAACATGGCAGAGGAATGGGCATGCAGGACTTAGTGTGACTGCCTTGAGGCTGGGACAGCAGCCACCCTTGGCTGAGCCCATCTGCTTCCCAGAAAATGGAGTGTTAGTAATATCCTCGTGAAGGTCGGCGAAGTCTTCAAGCTCTAGCAGAGAAGCTGACAGTAGGCTCCTATAACAATTTCCATCTTCACCATCCTGGTTGTCTTCTTCAGGGAATCTGAACTGGAAAGATTTGATCTATGAGGTAATTAGGAACACTAGTATTTTGTGGTTCACACTCTTCTTCACTTATCCACAAAGTCACTTAAAGATATTTATGCTTGGCTGGGGATGTGGCTCATTTGGTAGAGAGCTTGCCTAGTGTACACGAAGCCCTTGGTTTCAATATCTAGCAGAACACATGACTGCACATGCCTTGGCTGTGTAGACTACTACAAGCCCAGCCTGGTTCAAGCAATACAAAGTGCTTGTGAAAATACAGATTGCTTGATCTCAGCCCCAGAATTTCTGTTTTGAGGGCACAAAGTGGTACTCAAGAATCTACATTTTCAACAAGTACCTAGATGCTTCTGCTGCCAGTGGTTGTGTGAGAAGCACACTGTGAGGTCCTCCTGCTTTTGATAAACAGGGCCAATGGAAATGAGCCTCTTGCCAGGTTCCCAATTGGAGGTCTAAACTTGTGCTGTTACTATTAGCTAGTTCTTTCAGATTAAAACATTCCTTTCTGAAAGGAAGAGGGAAGCCCAGAACACTGCGGAATCTTACAAGGCTCAGGAAAGCACATGAAACTTAACAAGCTCAGGAGTTACACACTTATAGAAGCTTTATACAGTTATTTAGGAAGCAGAGACGCTTCATTGGAGCTACCTGCAAGGTGAACAAGGGAGTTTCAGGGACACAACTTTTGAGAGTCAACATGTATTCTGGCACTGGCCTTTTGATGATCCAGATACCTTCAAGTTACCTAGAACATTGTAAGTAGCCCCTCCGTACTCTTGTAAGTAACCCCGACAAATTCATCAGTTGACCAGGCTAGACTTCAGTGGCATTTTCTGCCAAAGGGGCAGTCTAATCATCAGGGTCCTATCTGGAGTCGGTAGATATTCATTCACATCTCCCCAGAAAAAGTCTCTCAACAGCTCTCTTGTGAAAGGTTACTGTATGCTTGTGACTATGTCCACTGAAATCAAATGATTTTGAACTAAATTAAATTGAGGGTTTAATACTTTAGCCATAGTAGCTACATTCAAGTGCCTCCTAGCTACATATGGTTAGAGACACCCTTATTGGACTTTAGAGACCCCAAACATGTCCATCACTACAATACATTCCATCCAAAAGTATCAACCTAGAATACATCAGACAATGGTATTCTAGATCTCCACAAAATTGGGATTAATCATAAGAGCTTGAATGAGGGATTACTTGAATGGGTAACTCAAAGACATCTGCATCACCAAAGCCCATTCTAGTGTTAGTGTTGACTATCAAATATGCTTCCTCAGCTATTGCCAGAAAGCTATTAAATCCATTTTGCTCAGATGGAAAATCTCATCCATGTTATCCTGTGCAGAGCTTTAAATTTCTAGATAAGGCTGGTTGAAAACCACTTTGTCAAACTGCTTGCTTGACTTATGGCATGAGTCATAAGGATGAACAAGATATCATCTTTGCCTCTGACTGAACTCCTGAATATATTACAAATATAGTCACACATTTTGTATCTTTTGAGATTTTACTAGCAAACTCTTCCCAGTCATTGACACCATGAAAACATAGCTGAGCAATCTTCAGCCAGTTAGAACCAGTTCTGGTTCCAAGCAGAGTAGCTAGCTGCTCCCACAAAATAATGGTGACATTAGTTGATGTCAGCTGAAAACTTATCACACACACTTGTGGCAGGGCTAAGCCTTTGACTTGAATGGGCTCATTCTGCATGAGAGTGCACCAAGAGAAGGGAACAGAAAGCCTTTAAGGGCCGGTTTCCACTTGGATGACACGGTGCTAATATGGACATCCAGCTTTGGTCAACATGGTTAATGCTGGACTGGTTATCTAGAAGGCTATGAGTTAGCAAAAAAAAGAGAAAGAAAAAAGAAAGAAAGAAAGAAAAAAGGCACTGGATATCCAGGGAACCTCAAAAATATGCAATAATATAATCTGCTAATTGTGGCAAAAAATGTAGGGTTACTACTACTACTGTTATGATGATGATGATAATGATGATGATGATGATGGTGGTGGTGGTGGTGGTGGTGGTGGTGGTGGTGGTGGTGGTGGTGTTGAGGTCAGTAACCTGAGCCTTTGCATTAATTCACTAGGGTGTCTGTGTGTGTCTGTCTACAAGCCTGTGTGTCTACCTCTGTGTGTACAGCCTATGCCTAGGAGCCTGCCAAAATCAGTCTATACAGAAGCTTATGTGGTAATGAATAAAGTATGTTTTATTTGTCCATGGCTCCCCAAAATCTGTCCAATCTCTTGGCTTCCGGTAGGTAATGCTCCTCCTTCACCGGCATTGGCCCTTGAATCTCATGTCAAGGTAATCAGAGAAGTGGCTTGCACAATGTCACAAGACTTGAAGCAGACAGAGGTGGCTTCACAGTGTCACACGGGTAAGAAAGAGATGAGAGGTGATTGGTCTGACACCCACATTTCATACAGCTGCAGGTGAAGGAGCTTTGATCCACAGGCTCTGCCCTTAGATGCAATGCTATGTTGGGTGGACAGTGTAAACTTGAGCACATTCTTCTAAAATCTGACCAGCATTTCAGTTTCATGGTAAGAAGTTTTGGGGAAAAAGGAAGAGCTGCATTTTTCTCTGCCTGAGAAAACCTTGGGAGGTCTGACACCCTTCAAGAGTTAATTCCCTCCTGGTGCTTCCTGTGCCATTCCACCCCCTGTGTTTAGCTTCAGGGAGGGGCGGGGGATTAGATGAGAGCCCACTACAGGGCTCCTACTCTTGGCTATTCTGCCTTAACTAGTCCGAGGTTGCTGTCCCACACAATTTATTGGAGAAGAGATAATTTCAGAACAAGCAGCTTCTAACTAATTTTAGGAAAGCAATTTAATAAAAATATAAATAAATAAGGCTTTAAGTGTGGGCTTCACGTTACAAAATGGCATGTAAAGGTATCATTGGTTGCAGTTCTAGAAACACAGAAAAGGAGCAGCATCAAAGGAGACTCCAGCACTATGGCTCTCTCACAACCACATAAAAGGATCTTTTTTCCAAAAGCCAAGAGTAGTCAGGAACAATCTAGATGACACAAGGGCCAAGTTCCACTCTACAAGAAACAGAAGCATGGCACACCTTTGTCTGGGGAATGACATGAGGATCAAATTCCCTAGGTGACAACCCTCCCACTTTGTTCCCCTTTTCTAGAAAGCTGTGTCTTTTGAAATGAAAACCCTAAGTTGAGAGACCTTGAGCTCAGCTACCCACAGCGATGGAAAACGTTTGTAGGGACCTCTGGCCACTCAAACCAGGGATCCAGAGTTCCAGTGAACAAACACGGGGTCAGTCTCGGGACATACGTTGTGAGTATGTGTGTTCCCGTGTGTGCAGGTGAACATTCATGCATGGGTGCACATACACTAGTATGTGGAGAGATGAATGATTCATTTTGTTCTTTTTGAGGCAGGGTCTCTCATTAGCTTGGAGCTTGCGGACTCAGCCAAGCTTCCCTGCCAGTGAGCCCGATGGCGCCCCTATCACCACCTCCCCAGTTTAAGGGATTTCAATCACACATGCTACAGCTGGCTTTTTACCTTTGAGTTCAAGCGATGGAACCCAGTCTTCATGCTTGTTTGGCAACACTTGACTAACTGATCTCTTTTTCCAGTCCTAAGCTCTATTTCATGAATGTGCTAGGGGTCAGGCTTAGGCAGATGGCCCATATGGACTGAATTCATTGAGTCTTAAAGATAACCCCAATGGTTGATACATTGGTTTCTATACGCAAAGAATCTGGTGAAAGGCTTATAGTTGTCACTGGCTCAGAGTACTTCCTGACAGGTTAGTTCACTGAACAGAACAGGTATGAGCTAAAGAGTTGCCTAGAAAAAGCAGACAGTGTCATCTGGCAGGGCTGAGGTATGGATCTTTCTTAAGAGCTCACCCCAGGATGGTAGATATCTGGCCCATCTACCTCCACTCCCCCATCCACACCTGTACTAACTGAACATTTACCCAGGAGCCTTGGACTGACCCCAGGTTCCTTCTCAACACTCAAAGATTGTCAGCTCCAAACAACCAACAATTGACCATCTAGGGCGGATGGACAATGGGAACTGTTATATTGTGCAATTCCAAGTTCTGATCAATGTGGCAACCTCACAAAGCTACTTCTTCCTCTCCCAATAAAGACGCAGAAGACAGGCAACTGGTGAGCCAAATACCATACGCTCACACAGATGAGCTCATTAGAAGTTACTGCTTTAGATTCATGGACAAAGGGTTTGTTCACACGTCTCTGGGTTAGACAATTAACCACCTACCCACAGGCAAGCTAAGGAAAACACAGCCTTCTCCACGAAAGATTCTGGCATAAGTGCTGAAAGACATGTGTTCTAGTGGCATGCAGGCAGACCCAATGACCAGAACTAAAAAGGGGCTGACCTCCACTTGTGCTTTCTTCTAACCCACTCCTCAGATAAACCTTCCCCAACACATCCCAAGCCAGAGGTGTTCCTCCTACCCAGTGACTCACACACCTTAACGTGCACCAGGTTGAAAGACACCATACTTAAATCTCCCTCCTTCCCCGATCTCTAGATCAATGGGCCTGCCGTGGGCTCAGGACTCTGAATTCCTACGAAGTTCCCAAGCAATTCAGCTGCTTCTCTTGAAACCACTTTCTGAGAATGGATGCTATAACAGAAGTTGCCTTGGTTTGGAATTCTCTTCCAATCTACCATCCACAAACAGATCGGGGCTTGCCAACACAGCAGCATTCCATGGCCAAAGCTCATTTTGTTTGCTTAAAGTCAGATGAAACCAACTGGGACAAGATGTTTTGACTGGTCAGTCTTCTTGGGGTCTTTATCAGGACACATAATTCACAGGGAAAAACATACAATGTGGAATGTTCTAGATTTGTTTGAGTATAGAATCTTTTTCCATGTCCCTTCCTTTCCTTTCAGTGGAAGCTAAGCACACCGAAGGGTCTTAGGGCCCACCAGCCTCACTTTAGGGAACACTGGATTGGACCAGAACTTCCTTAGATTGCACTTCAGATTCAAGGTGCACTCCGGTCACAGTGATGTCCCCGTCCCCTCTCTCATCCTTTCATGTAAACAGAAAACATCTGTCCCAAGCTTACTGTGTTCCAACCGCTGACATCAGTGTTGGCCTTTAGGTTGGAAGGGCATTTTTGAGACAAGTGTCTTACATACCACTGTTAGGTAGCAGAGCACAGGGAGAGCACACTCTGGAGGCCCAGCAGTGACAGAAGAAGAAAATTAGAAAATTCCTGTGAGCCGGGTCTTAGAGCAGGAGAAACTTGGCCTACGTCTCATATGAGTGAGCAGCACACAGAGAATGAAATGAGTCATGGAAAGCTGGAGCATAGGTATTGACCCGGATGGGGGACAAGCCAGCTGAGAAGGGGGATCGAGTCTTATGGATCCTTTTGCTGACAACCCATATTACAAAGGACGTTAGTCTTCTGGGTGACTTTTCTCACCCATTCTTGTGGGGGCGGGGGGAGTTAGATGGTTTAATCACAAAAAACAACATCTCCATGACCTGGTTGACAGGCCCCAGATAGTTGTGTCTAAAGACTGTCTTCTACTGTGCTCCTCAGGCATCCAAGACAGGCAGGCTGGCAGGACTGCCATGACCGTTATGTTTCCTGTTGTACAGAAGTGATGGGAAGTGTGTTGCCTCCATCCCATGTGTCACTCTGGGGACTGTGCCCACGGATGAAGTGGACCATTACAGAGGACACACCCATCCCCTTCTCATCTTTGAATTTGGCCATGTGGTGTCCAGACAACACATGTCACACCTGCATGTGGAAGAAGAGCTTTGCTGCCCCCGCTTAGACACAACCATATGTTGCCTTGAGAGCCTGCTCTTTGTCTCCTCACTGGCTAGCTGAGGGCACAAGGAAACAACCATGGCAAGAATTTCACAGAGCCTTCAAGTGCCCTTTACAGCCATGACCTTGAGGAGTAAATGATACTTATGTTTTCACGGGTTGCTCTTTTTTTATTTCTTGTTCAATTCCCCAAATAGAATCGGAAACTCTATCTTGTGGCCTATTTTGTCCATTCTGATTTTCCAAATCAGATTTAGCAACCACATTTTACAGCACACCAAAGAGGGAAACAGTTCTAATGAGTTTCCAGAAAAATCACCAACTCTGAGTCCAAGTGGTGCAGCCTCTGTGGAGTCCCTGTTAGCCCCCATGAGCAAAGAGGGGCCTTTCATCCCTATAATGTAACTTGAAATTGGCACCTCTCATTCCTTTTAGAATGCCAAATCAGTGTTCTCAGATAGAGAGGCAAGATTAAGTCTTTCACTTTAAACGGATGGTATGGCTTTATGACTCCCCACAGTTACCTCTATAATAAGCCTGAGAGGCAGAAGCTTTCAGAGATGTAAGTCCTGTTGGTTGTATAGCGCTTCTGAAACCTTACTGGCCTCTCAGGCGACTGCAGAACGATGAAACTATTGATCAGCCTCTTTTGTAGCTTCAAACATGGGTAAATGAAGATGAGAAGCTGTGTCTCCTTTTAGTTAGGAGTGATCAGTGGTGAGATATCTCTGTTCAGCCAAAGAAAAGAGGCCTCTATAAAGATCAGGGAGGATGAGGTGGTTATAGGCTCTTCCGAGGCCCCTGGGGTTTATGGTGGCTAGCTTCCCAGACTGGTGTATCTCAGGCCACACCTGGTGGTAGGAAGTTCATTGAGAGTCTGGATTTTGCATTTATAAAGCTCCTCTGACCTGGTTTAACTGGGTGCTAACCTGATAAAGGGCGTCACAGACAGTCACACTTGTCTTTTTTCTTACTTTTATGAACTGCTAAAAATATTTCCAAGAGTCCAAATGTAGGTAGATGCTGGTTTCTTCCTTCTACAATTATGGGTTGGGATTTTCTGGGTTTTTACTTGTTTGCCCCCCACCCCATCTCTCACACACACACACACACACACACACACACACACACACACACACACTGTAATGAAGTGTTTCATGTGTTTTAAAATCCTTTAGCAGGAGAGTGTCAGCAATGACCAAACAGACCAGCTCATCCAACCAAACACACTCAACTCAAGTTCCATCCAGGCAAGCCATTAACTTGGCAACCCATTTAACCTTTTGGAGGCTGACTTCTTGTTTGTGAAGTGTAAACAATAAAACAGGGCTCTGTCTGCCTAGAAAGCTTGTTAGGCTTATCCAAAGAGAAGACCCATGTGAATACATTTTGTAAAATGGTGTTTGTGTGATGGTAGCAAGCCCAGCCAAGTGTTGACCCAGTGGGGTCATTTATGCTACGGGGGAGTCACATACTAATTCAACCTGCTCATCTATTTTACCCCATAGGTTAATCTGTTTGATTAATTGTTGGTTTCTCTACTAACTCATTCATACATCCAAGCCTTCCGCACAGCCTGAATCGTCAGGTACTGTTTGACCACTAGAGGGAGCACAGCCTTTTCAATTCCCTTCTCTCCTGAGTATTGATTGTGCTGAATGGAGCCTTGGGGGTTCTCATGCCACCAGACACTGAAGGAGATACCAAAGTCCCAGAACAAAAGAAAATGAATCTCTTCATAATTAAAGTTAAATTAAAAGATATTCATGAATATAATCATAACTGTATGTATAATGGACACACATACTTCCTAATTCTGTCCACCTAGAAGACCTACAGTTAATAGTACCCAACATGCTGGTGGTGAAAAGCACAGCCAGTATCCAGATCTTGGGTTTTTAAACATCTTTATTGATTTCTTTTTTTAAAAGCTAGAATTTCTTAGGAAAAGTTGTTGGTCCCAAGATTGGGTGGGAGAAAACATAAGATGCGCCTGGAGCACTGTGAACTAATTGTGAAGTATGTGTCTCAAACATGTTTTAAAGAACATTGGATCTGACTCAAAGAAACTCTCAACAACCAAAGATGGGGTAATCTGAAGAATAAAACACACAGCAATATTAAAAATGAAATTAATAAGTGTGAACCCAACTGGTATGCTAAAGAGGGAAAAGAAACAGCTCTTCTTGCGACATGATTCCAGTAATGAATTAGAAGGAAACAGGAAACAGAAATCTCTGCTAAGCAAGCACGGCTCTAACTGTTAATTGCTGGAAGAGCCATCCGAGGCTCAGTGGGACAAGAAGGGAATGGTTGCACAGGGTCCATGTGAGCTCCTAATAGGATGCTTATCTGGGGACCACGCAGGTATAAGAACCTGAGCTCCACCTCTGGCAATTGTGTGAAAAAGCCTAGCTATGTGACTCGAGCTTGTAATCCCAGCACAATGTAGGAGAAGGCAGAGACAGGCAGAGCCCAGGGAATCGCTGGTCAGCCAGCCTTGACTACATGGTGACCTCCAGGCCAGTAAGAGACCCTGCCCAACAAACAAAACAAAATGGACAGCTTCTGAGGAAAGGTACTCACGGTTGGCTTTTGTCCTCCATATGCACACATACCTGCAGATGGGTGCACCCACAGACTGTAAGTGCATACTCAGACACAACTACATACACCCCCACTGACATGTATACACATATATGTACAAAAAAGATACTTGTTAATTATAAGTGAAAAAATAGTGCCTTTATGGTGGAAAAAATTTAGATACTACCTTCATAATGTGATCAAAATTAACAGCACCAGTTATAAGACATGTCCAGATATAATTCACTAAGAACACATACATGTATGGCATTGCACCAAACAGATAAAGCCTTGACCTAAACTTGAGAACTCACAAAAGTAATCTAATTTGATAGACATGGTAAAAGAATAACTAGTATTCTTCAAAGTAACATGAAAAACTGAGGAATTGTCACACCTAGAAGGAGCTTCAAGAGTTGGGACATCTGACTGGAATGCAGAATTCTAGACTCTGAGAAGCAATGTTAGTGAGAATACTGGCAATATTTACACAGAATCTGTAGGTTATTAAGTAGTTTAATATAAACCAGTAACTAGAAAGTCCCTTGGCTTAACCATTAAACTATTCTTTCAAGATGTCGGCATTAGAGGAAGTTTGATGAGCACACAGGTGCAGTGTGTGACTGGCATCCCTCCGAGGTCAACACTCACTGTAATAGGTAAGCCTATGACCACTCAGCTCTTCTGTTAATAAATAATCAAAACCTTAAAACAACAAAATTCCTCCTTAAAGACTACCATAGACAACTAGAGCATTTTGGGGGGTAGTTCTCCCCAAAGCCTGTATCATGCATGAAAAGTCACACCTATCCCAACTAAAGATGGCTACAGATGAAACCTTATGAATTATGAAATATTTGATGGTCAATGAAAAGGAGGAGCTGGTGGGATTGACTGATGTGGAAAACAAAAACAAACAAACAAACAAAAGCGTTCTCCCTGTGGTCAAAGAAACAGAATCACAGAGGCTGATAGAATTGACTTCTGAGTAGACTCAAAAGACAGAGGTTCCTGTGCAGGTGTGAGAAAGATGGTGATTTTCTGAACCAGGAGTTACTGATTGCCAGTAATGTCAGCAACCGTCTAACCAGTGGGAAGATACTGCAGGTTTCTTGGACAGAAGAGTCAGAAGTCCTGGGGACCCAGGCCTCAGGTCACCCTGGAATGACCATTTCTATTTGGTCTCAACAGTGAAGTCACATGGACAGGCATCCATGGTGGGCAAGAGAGAGGGGTTGTGACAACAGCTGAGGGAGTTGGCACTAGAGAGGGAGAAAATGTTCTGAACCCACAAGCATCTGATTAACATTTCAAAGACTTCCTTCAGGATAGTAACAGCCTTCAGACGCAGAATGGAAGTTCAAGCTTCCTGCAAATTAAGAATTGGTATCTAAAAATGAAATTCTCTGTCTGTCATTCATGTGGCCTCACAGAACACACCCTTCTCTTGTCCCAAAGCTTGAGGCTGGAAGTACCTAGCTATCATTTGCCAACACCTCAACTATTTTAAATGAACCTTGACACAGAAAGGTTAGGAAATCGAAGACACTAGAAAGATGTTTGACATAAAAATGAAATAGAGGAGGTGTACAGCTAACTCTATTAGTATGAAATCCCCTTCCCCCCAAGTAAAGCTTAAGTGTATTTTCAGCCAAGTGTTTTATTGAAACCCAATCAAACTTGTAAATGTTTATCTAAGGATGTGTTATGCCAGACACACAGGATTAGTTATAATGACTTGCATTTTGTTTTGTTTTGTTTTGTTTGTGATACTAGGGATCAAACCCTGGGCTTTGTACATGCTGGGCAAGTGTTCTACCATTGAGCTACACCCCAGCCCAGCTGTGGTAGCTTTCATAAGTCCAAGTTAGCTTCCCTGAACTGCAAAAGAATGCTGTCATGCCTGGAATAGGGCCAGTGGAGACTAGCCTTCCTTTGTGCGTGTTCTGGAGCAGATGAAGAGAAATCTCAGGAAGCAGGGAATAAAATCAGAGTCCCGAGAGAAGACGACCTCGCTCTCAGAGGAAACCACTCTGAAGGAAATATCGAAGTGAGGAGAATGGCTGAGACCTGAAGAAACTCAGGCGTGAGTCCAGCCGCTTTCCACATAGGAGATCGAGCAAAGCCTTCAGTGCAGATGTAAAGTCTCTGTCAGAGCTAACACAAAGTTGTCAGCTTTCCTAAAGAAAACAATTCTTAAGGAATTAATTTTTAAAAATAGGATATTAAAAGAAAAAAGAAAAAGAAAGAAAGCAGGGCTGGAGAGAAGCTCAGTGGTTAAGACAACCAACCTCTTCTTTTGCAAAGGATTCAGTTCCCAGCAACCACGTGGTGGCTCGCAGGGTCTGTGACTCTAGTCCCATGGGATCTGAAGCCCTCTTCTGGCCTTGACAGGTACTGCAGTTGGTGGTTCATAGACATAGATGCTAGTAAAACACCCATACACATAATGTTTTTTAAGGAAAAAGGAAAAAACTAAAAAGAAATAAATATGTTAGTGTTTGAAACATAGTTATTTCACAAAAATGCAAAAAATATAAGATATAATATGCATAGGTCTTTTGCCTGTATTTATGTTTGTGCACCACATGAGTGCAGTTCCCAGGGAGGCCAGAAGAGGGAGGTATTTCTTCTGGAGGGTACTCAGAGTTGTGAGCTACCGCATTGGTGCTGGGAATCAAATCTGGTCCTCTGCAAGTTCGTGTTCTTGACTGCTGGGCCATCTCTCCAACTCCAAAATAGTCATTTTAAACACAAAATTATTTCTTTTCATATTGGATAATACTAAAATGTACTTAAGTAGATATATGTGCATACACGTGTGTATGGGGGAGGGTACAGGCCAACCTGGGGTGCCATTCCTAAGACGTCATCTACCTTGTTTTTTGAGACAGGGTCTCTCAACATTCTGGAGCTCACCAATTAGGCTAGGCTAGCTGGTCAATAAGCCCAGGGATCCTTCTGTCTCTGCTCTCCCAGTGCTGAGATTATGAATTCACAACACTTTGCTTGCATTTTATTTTTTAACATGGGTTCAGGGAATCAAACTCAAATCCTTGAGCCTGTGTGGTGTGACCATTTGAATGAGGTGCTCCCCACAAATCTTGGACATTTGAAGATTTGATCTCCCATTGGTGGCTGTCTGGGGAGGGTTAAAGGGTGTGGCCTCAGTGGAGGAAGCATGTCACTTTGAATTTTCAAAAGACTCATGCCATTTCAAGTTAGTTCTCTCTGTCTCCTGCATGTGGTTTGAGAGGCGAGTGCTCAGCTGTTTCTGCTGCTGTGCCTTTGCTCCACCATCATGGACTCCAACCCTTGGGAGCCATAAAACCAGTTATGTACTTTCTTTTATAAGCTGCCTTGGTCATGTTGTTTTATCACAGCAATAGAAACGTAAGAAAATCTGTGTGGCAAGCATTTTAAGGGCTGAGTCATACTTTTGTATTTTAATACTAGCCTCAAAGCTGGGTATTGACCTTGGACTGGCACAGGAGCTAAGTATCAACAACTACTCAGACCCACTTTACTTCAGAGAGCGTCCAGAGTACGCAGGGCCCCTGATGTTCTAACAGTCAGTCACTTGTGTCCATCTTGGCTTCGGTGACAGCTATTCACTCCTCTGTGCTTTATTGCACCTGTGAACCACAGGCTCTATTCTGTGTGCAGGGCTCAGGAATGATGCAGAGTGCATAAGGCTCTGCTCAGTATTTTCCTTAACAAATGGAGCTGCTTCCCACTGGATTCTCAGCAGTGGTGGGAGAGCCAAGAGGGACCCTGTGCAGACTGTTTGCTTCTATACCCCTCACTCTGATACCCTTGTATACAGAAGAAGGAGCCTATGTTCCCATCTGTGCTTCATACCAGGGAAATAGCACCCAGAATCCTCTGCTCAGGTATGCCATCTTCAGTTCAGAGCAGCCAAGGACAGCTGTACTCTGGGAACATGGGAGCTCACAAAGGTGAACTGGAGGCTTTTTGTGATAGAAGATAGATAGGCAGTGGGCCTCCAGCCAGGGCAACCTCTCTTGCTACCAACTTGTCCTAGCACGGAGCTCCAGAGCTTGAGAATTGTAAATTACAGCCTGCTGTTCACACTGTTCCAAAGTCAGATGTGTCAAGGTAGGTAAGCAGAATATATTTAACCTTCTTGATTTGATTAGTAACTAAAATATTCAGACAATGGTGTATGGAATCTCCCAGGTGAGAGGTGAGCTTGACTGTCAGTGTAGTTACCAAGGGTGAGACTGGGTGACACCCTATGTATCTCACCTTGGGGCTTTCCCTGTGACACCCCCACCCCCACCCCAAACCCCAACCCTGCCAAGAACAGGGCTGGATTGGTTGTATTTCACAGAGTGTTTTCCTCTGCCAGGTTGTACTCCCTACCCTAAACCACTTGCCATGTGCAATCACTCCACCACCTTCCACCACAGATTCCCAGAGTCAGCTAAAGGCAGCTGGAAATATATGTGTGTGTGTGTGTGTGTGTGTGTGTGTGTGTATTAAATATATAATATATATTATTATATATTAATAATATATAATATTAATTATATATTAATAATATATAATATTATTTAATATATATATTAAAGTTCATTTTCCTTGTGTACTGATTGAGTGAGAAGTGGCAAATATTAGCATTCCCTGCTCATACCAGGGAGCAAGGCATTCCCTCCAACCTAGTGCCAAGTGGTACCACAAACAGTTTTATAGAGATGAAAACACAAAGATAAACATGAGCTTGCTGTGTGGTTCACAGGGACCACAGGCCAGATGTGCTGCATGGCTCATGAGGACTACAGATCAGGTGTGTTGTGTGGCCTGTGGATATCATAAGCTAGGACATGGGTATCACTGCATCTACTAGATGGTGCATTTGGACAATGCTGTGTCTCTGGACAGTAATTTGTTCCTTAGTAAAATGAAGCAAAATTGAATAATTTGATAGTTTTAAAACTTACTATAATTCATCTAGCTGTGGAGAGTCAATGTCTAGACAGTGTAAGCAGGATGATGGGTAATGCGTCTTTCATATGAGAGCTTTGTGAATGGCCAGGGAAGAAGATATCTGTCTGACAGGCAGAGGAGACTCAGTCTTCTCTGGCTACATCGATTACAGCATTGAGGATGGAGGGCAGAAGGGAAGATTTGGGAGAACTCAAAGGCCTGCAGCACAGAAGTAAGAAGAGCAGCAGACTAAACTCCCTGTAACATGATGCTTGCTACTATTTGCTAGAGTGGAGGCTGCAATTACTCCGACTGAAAAGAAGGCCAAGGTTGTACACATGAAACCCAAACACTGACATGGAGGCCAACCCTGGAAAGCACTTCACTGTAATCAGTATTAACAGTCTCAGCCATGGGGGAATAACCTCTAAGAAAGCAAGCAGTCAGGGGCTCAATCAGGGGTTCCCGCCCTAGGAGCCAAAAAACACACAAGAAAATCCTGACTCCAAAGACCCACCCTTTTGAAAGAAACCAATCTCTAAATGTTTAACTCAAAAGAAAAGCTTACATCTTTGGTGGATTATTAAGATTGGTTGGCGAGAACTTTCCTATTAATTAATTAAGTTTATCAAGTTAATAATTAAATACATAAATTAAACAGAATTTCCCTCAGATGGCCTTTGACCGGGGTGGGGATGAACTCTACTTTCCTCCTCCCTCCTTCTTCCCTCTTCCCTTCCTCATTCCTACTTTTTCTCTCCCTCCTCCTCTCCCCCTCCTCTCCCTCCTCCTCTTCCTTCTCCTCTCCCCCTCCTCTCCCTCCTCCTCTTCCTCCTCCTCTCTCTCCTCCTCTCCCTCCTCCTCTCCCTCCTCCTCTCCATCCTCCTCTCCCTCTTCCATGTCATTCCAACACTTCCTTCATCTTCTTCCCCCTCCTCTTCCTCCTATCCCTACTCCATTTCCCTTCCCACCTTCCTAACTCATTCTTTTTTATTTTTTTTCAGCCACAAAAAAGGAAGAAAGCAAGGAAGGAAGGGAGGAAAAAGAAAGCAAAGGCAAGGCAAGGCAAGGCCAATGTGGCAGCCAACTGCTCTAAACAATTGGTCCTAGGATCTCCTGCAAAGAATGGGCAAGCGCAGTAGACATGCAGGAACACAGTGATTTGGCCTCTGAATGTCTAGCTAAAAAAAAAAAAAAAAAAGTCTTTGGTGGCTTTATCAAGATGATTGACTTTACTTCTCCAGCGAGCACTGCGGATTGCAGGTTTGGGGGCAGGGGCTCGTGGGAGAAACTGGCTGCTCTGCCTTGTCTGGCCCAGAAATACATTTCCAGGGAATACTTCTCTTTGCTGAGAGGTTCACTCAGGGCAGTCCTCTGGCCCTCCAGCTTGATGACTGCAGGAAATGCTTGCACAGAGTTCTGCTCTCCTATAACGACAGCCATCACATGTCATGGGCACCGTGCCAGGGGATTTGCACCCAGAATGAAAACACAGACTAGCCAAAGGTGGTCCTGAACTCACTGTCATTTTTTAATCAGTTCTTATGAGTGATTCTGATGTTAAGCAGCAGCACTGAGAAAACATTACATGTGGTACATATTTTCAAAGGTGCTGAGATAAGATACGTACGAAATGACACTGGAGGATGTCCGATGCGGGGTACGGAAACCTGGAGGGGCTGAGTATGTGAATGTGATCTTGGCTTGGCTGTTGATGAGAGAAACAACAAAGCCTAGTCAGGCAGGAAAGGGATGCATTACAGACCAGCCTCTTTGTGATTCTTCTAGGGAATAAGATGAACGGGGGTGGAGAGAGGAGGAGGAGGCCAGCAGGCAGGTAAGATGGCTAAGCAGGTGAAGATGCTCGCCACCAAGCTTGAGGGCCTGACTTCAGTCCCTGCAACCTACATAGTAGATAGTAGGAGGAGAAAACTGACTTCCATAAATTGTCCTCTGAACTTCTCTCTCTCTCTCTCTCTCTCTCTCTCTCTCTCTCTCTCTCTCTCTTTCTCTCTCTCTCTCTCTCAATGTAGTTTTAAGAATTTAAAGAAGCTGAGCAGTGGTGGCGCACGCCTTTAATCCCAGCACTCGGGAGGCAGAGGCAGGCGGATCTACAGAGGCCAGCCTGGTCTACAGAGTGAGTTCCAGGACAGCCAGGGCTACACAGAGAAACCCTGTCTCGAAAAACCAAAAAAAGAAAGGAAAAAGAAAAAAAAGAATTTAAAGAAAAAAAAATCTCAATTTGTTTTTTTATTATAACTCTTACAATTCAAATGGGGACAAAAAATACAATCAATATATTTCATATATATGTCTTTCCATTTTGGAGGGTTCTTTATGCAGTATCTCTTTTAAATTGTATTTATATGTGTGGTGGGCATGCAGAAGAGCACATGTGTGCACATGTGTATGTGAGCACCTATATGTTTATTACATGTGCTAGATGCCTAGACCAGCGGTGGAGGTGGAGTCACGTGTCTTCCTCAGTTGCTTTCCACCTGTTTCTTAGAGGCAGGGTCTCCCACTGAACCTGGAGCTCACCAGTGAGGCCAAGCTGGCTGGCCAGTGAGCTCCAGGGACCTGTCCCCTCCTCTCTAATACTGGGATTACAGGGGTGTGCACAATCACACCTGGCTTTTTATGTGGGTTCTGGGGATACAAACTCAGTTCTTCGATTGTATAGCAAGTGCTTTACAAACTGAGGCACACCCCCTTCCTCCGCCTGCTGTGAAATGTCCCTTATGGTTTCATGGTGCTTCAATCTCTTCATGTTCAACAATCATGTCATCCTGCCTATCTGATTAAGATGATCACGTTGACAGAAATCACAGGGAACCTGAGCTGTCCCAGGTTGTGCTTTTCCGTGCCAGCCAGCCATGCTATTCTAGGCTGATAGAATAGCCTATTCCTATTCTCTTCCTATTCCTGGCACTAGAGATGCCCAAGCCCATGGGAGCTTGTATGATGTGATTACATTCTTCTTGTGTACTGGACCACTCTGCCTTGGAATGGGAGATGAAAATGGAGAGTCTCCTGTTAGCTTCTTTATAAATCTCTACACTTTTGTAAATCATGACATTTCTAGTGTGGTGGCCCTCAAACTGGAAACATTCAAACCATCACCTGCAAGCATGGGGCAGAGAGGAGGTGGTGTTTGGGCTCTTTGGCTGAAAAGGAACAAGTGAACACATAAGAAAGAAGCTGGCTAAACTAGCCTTGGTTGCCATAGCAATGGCTGTAGACTTGGACAGGGCTGGTAGTTCTGGAGGTCAATGTTCTCATAGCCTCTGTGTCTGGTTAGGGGACACTTCCTGGTTTGCAGATGGCTCCCTTTTTGCTGTCTTCTTGTATAACAGAGAAAGAGAAGAGAGAAGCTATCCTTACAATTACGTTTCTCGACAACCACACACAGTGCCATAATCTGAACTAGTCAGAGTTCTCTGGAAAACAGAACCCATTGAGAAAATACGTATTGAAAGTAGATTTACTGGGTTGGCTTACAGGTTACAGCCTGGAAATCCCACAGTGGCTGTCTTCAAAACAGAGAGGCTAAGAGCTGGTTAGCTGCTCAGTAGATGTTGGACATCTCAGAAGTCCTAAGCTAGCACTGCAGGCCTAGAGGGTTCTTAGAGAATCTTCAGTTCACATTAGAAATCTGAAGAAGTCTGGGTTCTGGTATCAGCAAAAGACCATGGCAGCAGTAGCAGCACTAAGGTAGGGACATTCACCATCAAGGAGCAAAAACAGGCAGGCAAAAGCAGCCCTGCCTTTCCCTCAGACCTCTTTGTAGCTGTGCTTCTGAAAGGTTCTGTCCACTCTGGGGAAGGGCCTCCTTCCCTCACTTAACCCTTTCTGGAAACACTCTCATAGATCCACCAAGCAGTGCACTTCTTAGTTGGTTCTAAACAAGTTGACAACCAAGTTTAACCATAAGTCTGGCTTCCTCTTCACCATCGCAAGCATCTGTTTCTCCATTAGAATTTAGTGATGTGGCTAAGATATCCTCCCATAAAAGTCTCTGCCCTTTGATCATGTGTTCCTTCTTCAGTCTCTCAATCTCAGTACTGCTCATATTTTGGTTGCATACTGCCCTACTGTGTGTGGAGGGTGAGGAAGACAGATGTCCTGCATAGTGTAGAGTGTTCAGTCACACTGTAGAGTATCCAGTAGCACCCTTGGTCTCTACCCACTAGGCACCAATAGAATCCACATTCCTACCCCAGTCTTGACAACTAAAAAATAATAACTCTCCAGGTGTCATTAAATGTCCCTGAGGACACAAAGTTGTCCCTTGATGGGAGTCACAGTTGTACATCAACATGAAATCTCAGTCGCATGCTGCCAGCCTCAAGGAACTGAAGAGCCCACAAAACACGGCAAAAATTACAGAATTTCTACTTGAGAAATAAGAGATAAATAAATCGTTAAATGATACCACAAGAAGTTGGACTGGAGAGGTGACTTGGGATTTTAGGGGCCGGCTGTTCTTACAGAGGATCTGGGTTTGGTTCTCAGCACCCACATTGGGTGAGTCACTACTGTAACTTCAGTTCCAGAGGATCTGCTGCCCTCTGCTGGCCTCTCAGGTACATGCACACACAGCGCACATACAGATAACCAGGCACACTTATACACATAAAATTACAAATAAGTGAAAGTTTTAAACAGCATTTGATGTTGTCAAAATAATATATCCATTTGATGTTGGAAAGTATCTCGCACTTGGGTATTGTAGGGCAGAACCAAGAAAAGTATCAGCTGACCGTGGTACAAAGACCCACCCACCACCAGGGACTTTTCCTTACAAAGTGAGAACTAGAAAACCTCACCCAATGCCTTCCTTGTATGTGTCTTTCTCATGCATTAAATAAACGTGGATGTGGCATTACACTTTCTGACACTGGGAGTTAGCTCAGAGTCCTGCTGGAGTCTGGTTTGTGTGTGGACCCAGATCTCTTTCCAGGGTATAATTTTGCCTCTGAGGGATTTCTGAGGGAAAGGAGGGGACTCCTTTCCTTAGTCTCTCTCCAAAAGTTGAATAAGACTAGTTAAAGGTAGAGCTTAATCCTCTTAAGTCCCCAGAAAACATTTTTTTTCTCAGTTAGATTTTTGTTTTACTCAGACTGTATCATTTCCATATGGTCTGAAGTAGACAAAAAGGAGTTTATTTAGGGCAGAAAACATTGAAATCTCACTTGAATACCATGCAGCCTTCTAACATAATCTCCAGGCACTAGGACATCGTTGGCAATGTTTTGATGGGAGAGTGCTCTTGAGAGTCACAAGGACTTTTGGTATAGCTTAGAAATTGATTGACAGCCTTAAGCTTCCAAAGTAAATTTCTAAAGCCCAAGTCAATTTTTTTTCACAGACATGTGAAACGTCAGAAATCCAATGGGAAAAGGAAGCTTTATTTTTAAAATAAACTTTTAAGTTTGAAAACAAAACCAGACAAGCAGGGAGGGCAGAGAGCTGCTCTAAATTGAATTTCAAAGTATCCCGTTCTCTCCAGCGTTCCCCCGGCCACAGACTTGATTCTGGTTCCACTTGCCATAACTGCTGTAATGACTTCATGCTCTGTCTTTCCGTGTTCTCTGACATTGCTTTCTGTGGTCCATTCTATAAGCCTCTTTGGATCAGGCCACCCATCTATTCTTACCACCACAGGTAGGGTAATTTTAAAATTTTGCATACAAAGTAATGCCTAAATTCCTGATGGTTGCATTCAAAGTTGAGACAACTTATTCAAGTTTTTCTCTTTTTAATAAAATTGTGTGTCTGTGTCTGTGTCTGAGGGTATGCATATGTGCATGCAGTACCCATGGAGTCCAGAAGAAGGTGTAAGATTCCCCTGGAGGTGGAGTTATAGGCTGCTGTGAGCCACCCAGTATGTACTCTTAACCACTGAGCCATCTCTCCAGGCTCTTATTCTAGGTTTTCTTTCTGCTTTGTGCCTTATGTTCTAGATAAACAAGATTAATCAACTGTCCTTGATCCAGAACCATATTTGTCTACTACTTCCATGGCTCTTCCATGGCTCTTCCATGGCTGACTTCATCAGCAATAGTGCAGAGAGCTTCATCGCTGGCCAAATAGAATCGCTTTGAGCTTGGTTTATTACTCTAGGGCTGTCCTATTTACACTGTTAATAAATTTTCTTTGAATGGTGTTCAGTGAGTGAAATCAATGGGGCAGGAGAATATGCGTAGGGGCCTAGAAGATGCTGTTGGCACGTCTGCCTGCATTTTTACTTGTTTGGACCATTTCTGCTATAGTGCTATGATACCCAGGTTCGCTGAGTTCTCATGACCCTGCTATCAACATAGGGAGACATTTGTTGTCCCCTGTGAGTGAGAAATGAAGATGTGAGCTCCATCAGCCAGTAGATTATGTTTCTTCATTTGAACCAGAACTTGCTTCTGAAAGAGAATGAAGACACTGGTGTTCTAGAAATCAGGAGTGATGAAGAAGCCCTACCAAATTCTTTTTTTTTCCCCTACCAAATTTTTAACACTTGGTCTTGCTTTCTAATTTCATCTACCCACAGCCAACCATAGTCTAAAGTCATTTGTAAAAAGGAGATGAGTAAACAAACAAAAAACAAACTTCTATATGTAAATAATTCATACATTTCTATTAACTTTCATCTGTCTGTGCTACACACACACACACACACACACACACACACACACACACACACGGTCCTAAGCATGTATGTCTACCAAACTTTACAGCAGATATACCTGGAGAGCTCGGCACTACTAGGCATCCACGGAATAGCTTGGAACCCATCCCTTGAGGGTCAGGGCATTGCTGTATTGGCCAGCCATTAATCCTTGTGCTAAGAATGATGACAGAAAGGAAAGAGTGAGAGGGGGACAAGGGGGGAGAGAGAGAGAGAGAGAGAGAGAGAGAGAGAGAGATCCTCTGATGGCCACTGTTCTTTTCAGCCTTCCTTCCTCCTCAGGAAGTCAACGTGCAAAGAGACAAGAGACGCAGCAGATATATCAGTGCTGCTCTCAGCTGTGGCCAGAGAAGCCTCTTTCTGCAGCGGGCAGCAGTTAGAGCAGAGACTCACAGCTGGCTGAGCACTGAGGACAAGTGTCTGTTGAGTGCTCAGCCCTAAATGGGACATCTATCTCAACCACCCCCAGGTTTGGAAAACATAGTGGAAGTGGGGACAGAAAGAGGGTAAGATCTGGAGGATGGGAAAGCGTTCTGTGAAATGCTGTCTTCGGGACTGGACTTGGCCATTGCTCTCACAGATTCACAGACGACACAAGGTCAGTTAATGTTCCAGAGGCAGCACTAGCTGGACTCAGTGGGTCACAAAAGATAAAGAGTTGGGGAGGACATGATCATGGAAAGAGGACATGTTTGTGTTCAGGGTGTCAGAGAGGAGTGGGAGGGTGGAGTTGAGGGTAGATATGAGCAAGATACATTGTATTCCTGAATCGCCAATGAATAAATAAAAGATATCTCAAAATCAACAACAAAATAAAAATAAAAATAAACAAACAAAGAAAGAAGGAAGCGGCCCAACCTGCACTCCCTCAGGAAGCCAAAGCTGCTGAGTAAAGTAAAAAGCTGCTGTTTTCTCTGATATTTCCATTGTTCCGATAAAAATGAGATGTACATGAGTTGTAAGTCCTTGTGATGTCCTTCTGATGCCTCTGCATAAAAGTTAAATATTCACATTTGCATTTTAAAATGGCATTTCCTGATATAAAGATGAATGAAAAATCTACGCTAAATAAGTTATAGTGATATAGAATAGCAATGGGATGAACATCAGGAATGCAGGAGAAACTGCAGAAGTCAGGAAGTAGGAAGGCAGGGGGAGGACAGCAGGGAGGAGGAAGGCAGGGGGAAGACAGCAGGGAGGAGGAAGGCAGGGGAGGACAGCAGGGAGGAGGAAGGTAGGGGAGGAAGGCAGGGGGAGGACAGCAGGGAGGAGGAAGGCAGGAGGAGGAAGGCAGGGGGAGGATAGCAGGGAGGAGGAAGGCAGGGGGAGGATGGCAGGGGAGGACATCAGGGAGGAGGAAGGTAGGGGAGGAAGGCAAGAGGAGGACAGCAGGGAGGAGGAAGGCAGGGGA